>OW026523.1:3000000-3420000 GCA_932274085.1 Protocalliphora azurea
TTGCTAAATATTCTATTATTTTTTTTCTGCCATATATTTACTTTAGAGTTTAGTAAATATTATACAAAAAATAAATAAAATACTGAAGAAAAAATTTGCATTAACATGCTGGCATATGTTTATTTATGCACATAATTTTACACTATATATTCAGACTCTCTTACTCACGCTTTGGCTCATATTTTAACAGAAATTTTGCATGTGTATATGTGTAAAAAAAAGAGCTGGTATTGTTTGCGGAAATAAACACTTTTTGTTGTTTTATTTATCTATAGCAAACAGCAAGTGGGCCAATTGGTACGCTACAAATAAAGGTTCTAGTAGAAAACAATTTTTTGAAATACAATCCCAGACACATGACAGTTTGACAGTTGGCAATATGTATGAATGTGAGCTAAATAATAAAGGCAGAAAAAATAATAATAAATCTACATATTTATTTTGCAAAAATAATCAATTTACATACTATTTCAATCAGCTTTCTCAAAATAAAACAAAATAAAAAATATATTAAATATTTACATATTTCTGTGTTATATATAAACTTGTTTTATATTAATATTTAATTTTTTTATTTAAGATTTAAAATAGAAAAAAGTTAAATTAAATATTTAACAACATGATGACACGTTTGAAATGAAATAAATTTGATTTCGATTTTAATTCATAATAAATCAAATAAATCAGACATTTAGTACAATTTAACAATCAAATGAAGGAGATGAATTTGTAGCTTACTAGTTTGCTTTTTACTTGAGTAAAATCCCTTTAGTAGTTAAGAAGCTATTAAAAATTTATTATAAAAGTCTCAGGGTGCGTATGATTAATATTAATTATTATACATAATGAGGTTGCCTTATATTTTCTTTCATAAGTTTTTCCTTTTTTTAAGAAAATTAAAAATTGTTTAACAATTGTATTCATAAACCTTCAGTAATTTTAAATCTTAAATTTTAATTTTCTAAAACTTATAAACCGGAATTTATATAGCTTTCAAAAAAATAAAAAAATAATTTTATCTTTTTTATTTATTTATTTTTTTATTTTTTGTATTTTTTTATTAAATCCTTTTTTATCATTTTTAATTTATACTTTAGAGATTAATATTTACATTTAATTTATTCCCACAAGGTGTTAAAAATGTCATTAATTTTAAATTGTTTTTATATTTTCTCACATTTCAACCATTAATTTTTTTCTATTTTTTTCATTACTTTATTGCTGCCTAAACTTTTAACTGTATAAAGTATTCTTATGAGCTTTTATTTTTCGTTTCTGTCTTCAGGCAATTTTTGCTTTATTACTTTTTTCTAAATATTTCTTATTTTACTTTTGTAGCTTAAGGAAAATATAAATAATGAGTGAATATATAAAAATACTTTCTATATGTGAATAAATCTAGAAGACTCAAGACAAAAAGTGTAGAGAAAAAATCACGTAATTATTTGTGCCTGGAAAAAAATAAAGCTATTCAGACGCTATTCAAGAAAATATAAGGAATTATTTTTATTTTTTTATTTAATTTTTTTTCAAGACATAAATTTCGAAATTAAAAGAAAAAAATATAACATTTGCTTTAAATTTATTAATTTTATTTAAAGAACAAGATAAATTTAAGAATGTTTAAATTTTTTTAAATAGAAAGTATTAGAAAAATAATTTTTATTCAGAAGAAAAGCAAAGATTTAACAGAATATTTTTTTAACTATTTATCATTTGCTTTCAACTGGTTTAAAAAGTTTGGTTAAAAAATAATAAAAATATTATTCAATAAATATTTTAATTCCCTTAAAAAGAGCTGGACAGACATTTTTAATAATATATTACAATTCTTAAAAATTTTAAATTTTGCTTTAAATTTCAGTTTTTGTTTCATAAAAATCCTTTTATTATTTTAAAAGTTACAAGGATTTTAATTTAAATTTCCAGTTTGACGTATGATTATTATTAATTCAATTTATTTACTAGACATTTTGCTTAATAACTTTTTTTCTATTCCAACGGTTTCAATAATATTTAATACATTGAATTTTAAGACCTCAAGGATTTTTTCGATTTTAAACTTAAATTTCTGCATTATGGAAATCAGATTCCATACCTCATATTATGAAGGACAAAATACAATTTTTTTTTAATTTTAGAAAAATTTTTTAAATTTTTTTAGAATTTTGAAAGAAGAGAAGACTTAACATAAATACTACAATCTAATTATTTGTTTTTATTTCATTATTTTATTTTATTTGTATTATAAATGATTTTAATTTAAATGTCCAGGGTGGAGTATGATTATTATTAATAAAGTTTTATGACGAAGTTATTAGACATTTTGCTTAATAACTTTTTTTTTTTAATTAAAAGATTAAAACTATTGTTGGTATATTGAATGCCATGATTTCAATAATTTTATGGTATTTTAATTTATATTTCTAAATTAAGGGGTTTAAGATTCTACAGCTCATTTTTTATTTTTATTTTTTAATTTTAGAAAACTGTTAAAAAAAATATAATTAAAAAATAATGTAAAGCTTATTCTATTAAATCTTTATAAAATCTTAATTATTGAGCACAAATTTTATGGTATTTTCAGGACTTAATTTCCTTTATTTCTCTTGGTATTTGTAGTGCATTTAATTTCTCTATATCTCTTTTATTAAAAATCTTCGTCTTTTATCGCCCACAAAAACAATTTAATTTAATTCTCTTATATAGAAGAGATTTTCTTAAGTTTCATTTTAATAATGAATTTTCATTTTACTTTTTGCAAACATTATAAAAAACGTAACAAAAAAAAATTCTCTAAAAAAGTGCGTTATAGTTTATTTCTTGCTTAAAAGACACGTGTAGGTTTTATATCAACATAAAAATTCTACATAAGAAAATCTTTATAATAAAAAAAAAAAAATTCTAATATTCAGCTGTTATACCCCAGAGTTTAATCTTGCAGGCAGTTAAACTAAAGCATTAAATATGTTTATTAGATTTGCTTTTACGCTTATGAGTGTATTTTTGGGGATAAAAGTGAAAACATTTAATATTTATTAAGTAAATTATTTAAGTGAATTCATACAAAATTATAAACAGTAAAAAAATAATAAACTTATAATAAGTTATATAAAGTATGAAATTTTATAAAGAAAGTTTAAAAAAATTATAGAAATTTAGTTTGACATAAACCTTCATTTAAATAATTAGTATTAATCATATGCCACCCTTAACAAAAATTCGATTTTTAAAGAAAATTCTTTAATTACCAAAATTTTAAAGATTTTTTTTAAGACAAATCATTAGAATACTAAAACCTTTCATTTTGATATAGAAGAACCTTAATTTTTGCCTCTGAAAATTACATTTAATTTTTTATTTTCTCTATTTTTATTTATCAATATCTATTACCAATTTATGTTTTCACACCACATATCTTGTTTTCTTTCACTTTTAAAATATTTGTTTAATATCGTGTAAACATTATTCAAAAACTTTTTTGCTAATTTTTTTATGGTTATTTTTCCAGTTTTTTTTCTTTCATTTACTCAAAACCAAAGCACTTTAATGTTTTCTCATATGAAGCTTACAAGCTTTTTATTACTGCGAAAAAAAACCTTTTAAATTAATGAGTTTTCTGTTAGTTAAATAAATGTTGAAACTATTTTATTGAGCAGCACAAGAACAGCACACTTTAATTAAATTGAACATAATAAATTTATGATTATAAGGGATATTAATCATAAATGAAGTAAATGATATAAATTATTAAAAGATAAATTGATAAGAAGTCAAAAAGTATGTAAAAATAATGTTTAAAATTAATTTTGAGTTTCAAAGATCTTTTTTTTTTTTAATAATATAAAATTTTTTATATATTTTTTTTTTTCATATAATTTTTCTAAATTTTGTTACTTATTATTTCATTAGTAAAATTTATTAAAATTTTAATAAATGTTGAATACTTTCATTATTTGCTAAATTATTACTTAATTAATATTAATCATACGCTGTACTGGTCCGAATTTAGTTTTTGTGCAAAATTTTTAAAATTAATAATTTTTACAGGAATTTTATAATGAAATTTAATACCAGAGATTGATTAAAAGAATCTAGAGCCCTAAGAGAATCAATATATTTTTTTAAATACATTCTTACTGAATTTCTGAAATATTTTAATTTTTTTATTTAAATTTTATATAATTTTAAGCAAACTTCTAGATTCTTGTTCTAAAACAAAATTATTGAAAATTTAGTAAAGTCTTAAAATTTATTATAAAAATGATTTAAACTATAGGAAATTTTCATAAAGAACTTTATATTTTAAATAAAACAAAAATTAATAATAATCATACACTCCCCTAAAGACGATTTGGATTTTTAAACAAAATTCCTGAAAGAAATTAAATTTTCAACAATTTTAGAACAGAAATTTTTACCAACTTCTAAAATCTTCTTTTAAAACAGAATAGTGTTAAATTTATAAAAGAATTAAATTGAGTATTTAATACTAATGAAACTGTATAAAATTGCAAAATTTATTATTTTAAGGAAAATTCTGAGAAATAAAAAAATGTTTAAGAATTTTGTAATAAAAAAATTGTCAACAAACATTCAGCGGAATAATTTTATTCACAAAAGAATGTGTAAGAAAATGTTGAATAATTTTTTAACAAAATTTTATTATTGATTACTTTTAGTTTTTGTGCTATTTTTAGTTCCACCTTTTAAGCAGGATGGTGCAGAATTTAGTAAAGAACAAAACTTTAATATTAAAATTAATAAAACTTAAAAAGTCTTTATAAAAAACTTGATTTTTCAAAATAAACCAAAAATTAATATTAATCATACGCTTCTATGTATAAAATTCAGATTCTTTAAAAAATTAAAAAATAAGAAAAATTAATAGCAATCATTGATTAGAAAAATATAAATTCCTGTTTTTTCAATTTTTTTATAAAATTTCTCTAAAAATGTGAACTATTTTTTGGATTCTAGTTTTAAACAGACTAATTTATAATTTAGTAAAGCCAGAAAACCTTTATTAAAATAATGTAATTTTTGAATGTTTCTTGTTTTAGTTCAATTTTTTATTTTTAGAAATTTAATTTTTACTTAAATTTTATTAAATTTTTAGTGACTTTTTGAGTGTTGTTTTAAACAAACTTATTTTAAATTAAGTAGAGTTTTAAAATATGTAGTAAAACTTGTTATAAAATAATCAGTTTTTAAAATTTTATTGATTTTCTAAATTAAATCAAAATTAATATTAATCATACGCTCCCGTGTGCAAAATTTAGTTTTTCAAAGAAAATTCTTAAAAATAAACAAATTTTGAAGAATTTTATAATAAAATCTAATAGCAAACATTGATTAGAATAATCTAAATTCTTAAGAGAATATTTTTTTATTATCATATAAATTTAAAGATTTTTTTTCAAAATTTTATTTTTGATTAAAATTTCTTAAAGATTTTAACTTAGTTTTACTATAATTTTTAAAGAACCAGGTACAGAAAAGCATGAATATATTAAAATTTTTAACTGCTTAAAACTTATAAAATTTTCGGTGACTTTTTGATAGTTCTTTTTAAACAAAATTATTTAAAATTTAGTAGAACATTAAATTCTTTGGTAAGTGTTTATAGTTTACTCAAAAGTTTAAAATTTTATGGATTTTCTAAATTAAAACCACAATTAATATTCTTCATACGCTCTAGTGAGCACAATTTATTTAAAAAAATTTTAAAATAAACAAATTTTAAAGAAATTTATAACAAAAACTAACAGCTCACTTTGATTAGAATAATCTAACATTCTTAAAAGAATTAAAATTTTTCAAAGCTTTATTTCTAAATAAAGTTATTTCCAATTTGTAAAGTTTCTTGGGTTCTTTTTTTTAAGCAAGCTTGTAAAGTATATAGAAGATTTTGATTATTTTGCCTTAAACAAAATTTATTTTTTTAAGGCAAATTTATGTAAATAATAATTTTTTTTAAATTTTATTATTACATTTATTAATATAATCTAATTTGATTAAAAAAATGTCTTCTTGTTTTAATTTAATTTTTGAAATTTTTTTTTAAACAATTTAATTTTGGTTTAAAATTTTATTTAAATTTCAGTGAAGTTTAGATTCATCTTTTGAAACATATTTATTTTAAATTTAATATGGCATTAAATTCTGTAGTAAAAATTGTTACATTGAAAGCAAAAATTCAAAATTTTATTAATTTTTAAAACTGAACCCATAATTAATATTAATCATACGCTCCTTGGCACAAAATTTAGTTTTTCAAGGAAATTTCCTGAAATTAAGCAAATTTTCTTAAAAGTTCTTATAAGAACTAATAAAACAATAGGATTATTATAATATTATATTTTAAATTATTCCAATTTCGAAAATTTCCTCAAATTTTTTTTATTTTCTTTGACATTTTTTTTAGTCTTTCTACTTTATTTTCCCTAAAACCTTTTTAAATATTAACTGCTAATCCCCATATTTAATTATTAATAAATTGTCTGTTTTCTAGCTAATACGAGAAAAAGTTGCTAAACTTCTTTAATAATTTTTTACTCTAATCCCTTAACAAATTAAAACCCGACATTCCATGAAACAACCAAAAGGCATTGAGTTCATAAAACTCGAAAATAAAATGTTTTTAAGCATAATTTTCACTTTTAAATTTTATTTCTTATTTCATATACCTTTACACGTTTTATTTTAATCGCTTGTCTTTAATTTAAAATTTGTCTTATGTTGTATCTCCTGGTAAATAAAATTCATTGGCTTTTATGTCTCGTATACAAAAGACATACATGCTTGAGTCTCTTTTAAGAAAAAAAAAACACATGAATAATTTATGAATTCTATAGCCAAGCAGGTTGTCGTTATTAAAATTCAAACATTTACACAATAATATAACAACCACATACAAAAAAAAAAAAAATTAAAATGCAGGCAGGAAAATTTTACTGCTATTCAAACTCTTGCCAGAGTTGGTTATATTTCTACCCCTTAGCCTTCTTTATCTATAAATATATTTAGTTTGTTAATTCTAACAGTAACACTAATGTTTGTGTTCCCTTTCTATCTGTAGGAGTTTACATTTATATTTATTATATGTTTCAGTTCATATGTCTGCATTTTATATGGCTCTTTATTTATAATACTATATGTATGCTCATTAAAACACCTTTTTATGCCTGAGAAAATTATTCGTATTACAATTATTATAACGTTTCACTTATATGTAAGGGAATATTTAACAGCCTACCATGTACAACTAAAAAGACAGCAAAGTATAAAAAATATTAAAATCATGAAGATACATAATTAAATTTTTAAAAAGTAAATGATTAAAAAAGTTAAAAAAATAAGTCATAAAAATAATTATGTTGATATACAAAAATTTTTTAACAAAGTTTTTCTATGTTTCTTAAGAAATATTTTTTTATTTAGCATTTTTAAATGTTACAAATCCATCAAATGTTTTAGCTTGTCTATAAGAATTTTTAAAGAATTGTAAAACTTTGTTAGATTTTTTAAAAGTAAAAATTGCGTATGATTATTCTTAATTACATAATAATTTTAAAATTTATAAATATTTCGGACATTTCCTTCAATTTTTAAATATTTAGCTAATGAAAACAAGATCCAACTAAATTGCTTACAAGTTTTTACCAAGAAATGTCGCAGAAATATTTAAAAATTATTTCTTAAACAGTTTTCATTTAATGTTAAATATTTTATAATATTTTAAAAATGTTATTCCCTATTATTTTAGATGTAGATAGAAATCTTGATAATTAATAAAATTTTAATATAAAATTTTAAAAAAAATCCTAATTTATGGAATTTTCTTAAAAAAATAAATTCAAGCCACAGGAGCGTATGATTAATATTAATTCGGTATTAATGTAGAAAATCTTAAATGATTTTTTAATTTTCTTAAAATTTCATAATTTTTAGTACTTAAATCAATAAACAACAAAATTTATGACATTTATACAGAAAAATATTGAAAAATAAATCTTACAAAATTAATAAAAATTTAACCCAAAGTTAAGGTTTTATAAAAATTTTTGGAAAAATATTTTTTTATATTTTTTTTTTATTAAAATTCTTTGTAATTATTTTTATTCAATTACAAATCATATTTACTAATTAACAAATTAATTACTATTATTATTAATTATTAACCTCAAAAAGTTATGATTAAAAAAGTAGATCATCCTTTCGTTAATAAATTCATGAATATTTTCATTTAGTTTGTAGACATTATTAAGTACGTTGCCAACGTTTAATTACAATGACGTATGACATTTTCTTTTTTTCTAAGACTAATAAAGACATATGTCATTTTCTACATTATCTTGAAAATGTAACAATTAATTAGCAGTTCAAAATGATAGAGCAGAAAAAATACAAAAGTAATAATTAACACAAATATTTACATTTCTAAAGTGTCTCCTTTATCTCTTCTTCACATACATACATACTCGTATGTAGTAGTTTTACTCTATTGTTTCCAAAATGATTTTCAAGCTTTTGTATAAACATATAAATTACAATTGCTGTTGAAAGTAAATACTAAGAATTACAAGAGTAATTGTGTGATATTTACGTTAACAAGTATAATTTTCATTTTTTTTTTTCGTAACATGAACCTGAAACCTTAATACAAACATTAGAGTATAACAAAGTAACTGCAGCTTAAAATAATACTTTTTACAACCTCTCTATTTAACAAGATATGCTATTTTATTGCTCTTAGCTAAAGGTTCTAGAAATAAACAACAATTTAATCCTTTGGTTAAATAAACATGATGTTTTTTTATTTTTCTAAATAAAAACCATAGAAGTTTTAGCAACAATTTCTGGTATATTAGATTTGTGGGTATATTATTTTCAAGTTTATAAATAAGTTATATTATATGTTTTTATTTGATAAATAAACCCAAATATAAAAATAAAATCTTATTTAAATAATTAAGATTTTAAGCCATAAAGTGTTAGAGTGTTAGAGAATAGAGGTTGTCTAGGAATTATTACTAATAGGATTTGATTTCTGCACACAAAAATAAAACAAGCTCATCATATATGATTTAAGATTAAAAAGAAGGTAAATAAATAAATTACTAAGTAAAAGAAATAGTTAAGTAAAAAGAATGGTAAATAAATAATGAAAGGAAAATTATAAAAATAAAACTAAATAAAAAAATTTGAAAAAAAATCAAACATTATTTTTATAAATTTTGCAATGATTTTTTGAAAATATTTTTTAGTAAGATGGTAGCTAATTTGACAGGGAATAGAATAAGAATGAAAAAATGTTAGAAACTTAAGAAAATTATCAAAATTTTTAAGATTTTCTAAATTAAACTATAGTTAATATTAATCATACGTTCTTTGCAGGATGACACGTTTCTTTAAAGAAAATTCCTTAAATTGAGAAAAATTTTAAAATTTTATTTTCAAATCCATTTCAATTCTAAGATTTTTATAATATTAAAACAATAAATAAACCAAATTTTTTAAAACAAAACTAAAATAAATTATAAACCAAAATTTTTCTGTTGAAAAAATGTAATGTTTTTCTAAAACAATAACAAATTAACATTAATCTATTAAAAAAAGAATTTTTAGGAAAATTCGTTAAATTAAATTAATTTTTTTTAACATTTTGTGTTTTAATGCAATTTTAATCAAAGATTTTAAAAATCTTTTCTATAAAAAATAACAAAATGTTTCAAAAAACGTAAAATATAAAATTTTTTACAAAAATTTGCAAGTTTTAATTTATTTAATTAAATTTTTAAATATTTCGCGGTCATTCTTTGATGATGAACTTATAATAAATTTAGTTAGGAATTGATTTCGTTTTAAAATAGTTTAAAAATGAAAGTAAAATTACAAAATTTTAATAATTTTCTAAAATTGAAGCAGAATTAATATTAATCATATGCTCCCCTGAACAAAATTATATTTGTTTTAAGGAAATTCCTTGAATTAAGAAAATTCAATTAATACATTAAATACAGAAATTTCTGTAATATTTCAAAAACAAATTATTTAAATTAAATATAATTTTACATTTAAAATTAAAACTATGAAATTAAAATTAGTTTCATAAAATGTTTAAATATTTTTTGAGTATTTCTTCAAAACAAACTTACAATATATTTTGTTGTGAACAGATAAAAATTTTTAAAATAAAACAAAACTTACAAAATTTGTAACATTTTTTAAATTAGCTCATAATTAATATTAATCATACGCTCCCTTAAACATAATTTATTTTTTGAAGAAAATTTCTAAAGCCAGTTAAATATTCAAAAATTGTATTACAATCCCCTCAAATGCAAAGATTTCCACAACATTAAATAAATGGAAAATTAAAATTTATAAAACAAATCCAAAATATTAAACTTGAAACCAAAACTTTGAAGTTGAAATTAATTTTATTAAATTTCTAAATATTTCTAGAATATTTCCTTACATTAAACTTATAAGAAATTTGTTTGGGAATTGATTTTGTTTGCAAAAAAAAAAAAAAAATATTAAAATAGGCCATAGTTAATATTACTCATAAGCTCCTCTAGGCAAAATTTAGGTTTTAGAGATAATTGCTCAAATAGCAGATAAAATTTAATTAACATAATAAAAACAGATCTTTATAATATTTTAACTATTTTAAAAAATTAATAATATATTTAATTTAAAAGCAAAACTTTGAAGTTTAAATTAATTTTATAAAATTTATAAATATTTCTCTGACATTTTTTTATACTAAACTTATTATAAATTTAGTTGGAAATTGTTTTTAATTATAAAATGTATTAGAATAAAAAAAACATAGCCAGAATTTTTAATATGTGTTTAATAACCTATACGCCTTCTAGACAAAGTAAAAGATAAATTTTAATTTCTAAAATAAAATTTTATCAATTTAGAAAGGTTCTTATAGCATCTCAAACTTAAATAGTTTACAATATGATACATTTAAAAACAAAACTTCGAAGATAAAATTTATTTTATAAAATTTCTAAATATTTCTTGCCTATTTTTTTCACACTTAATTTATAATAAATTTAGTTGGGAATTGATTTTGTTAATAAAAATTATTAAAATTTAAAAAATTGAATTAATTTTTAATGATTTATTAAATTAAGCCGTAATTGATATTAATCATACGCAACCCTATACAAATTTTAATTTTCTTAAAAAATCTCTTTAAAGTGTGAAAAATTTGAGAATTTTTTTAAAAAAATTTATTAAATTTAATGCCATCTTATATAAAAATAGATCTTCTTTATTAAATATTTATTTTTAAAATAGGGGTCTTGCGCTCAAAATGGAAATATATTTTTTTCAATATTATTTACCAACAAATATAAATAAAGTGAACTGAAATTGATAGCTTGAGGAATTCTCATATTTAATAAAACAAATTCAATTATTTATCAAAAAGAAATATTTTTGTTATTTTTAAAAATCAAAATCATTTGATATATATTAATGTGTTTTATTTTATTTTTCTTTATCTTTGTGTCATTTTCAGGTTTTCTCTCATGGGACGTAGCTGATTGTCATGTCGATTTGGAAGAGGAACTTAATACAATAACACAACATGCCCCTGAAGGAGAGGAAGCTCGTCACGGTAAGTCAGACACTGTCAGTCTTTCAGTCAAATGGAAAATAATTTATAGGTCACCTTTGTTACAAATAATGTTAACAAGAAAGACAATTAGAAATCATGATATGGAAAAAATTACAAGAAATTGAAAGTAAAGATTGCTCCCCGCACCCCTTTACTACAATTGGGAATAATAGTAATAATTAAAAATAGAAAGATAAAAGTGAAATAAAAAAGAATTGAAATTGAGGTTAGGTAAGGAAAATTGATACTTTTTTAGAATAAATTTTATTACAAAAAAATTTCTTAAATTAATTCTATTTCGTTAATAATTAATGCTCATTTAAAGTACTTTTTTGTAAATCTAAAGTTCCGTTTTCTATTATTATAAAAAAAATATATTATTAAATTCTCAAATAATTATTTAATTTCTCAAAATTTGTTTGTTCCTTTAAACTAAAACTACATTTTAAAAACCTCTCCCTAATAATTGTGTTATAAACTAAATATTAGAAATAAAGCAACCATAATTAAGTGGAATAAAATATTTTCCTTTGTAAAGCAAAAAATCATACTCCTTTTTTATATAAAATAAAAATGCAGTCAAAAAAATGAAATACCATTAATATAAAAAGAACTATAATAACTTGCCATATAACATGACTTTTATTTTTATAATAGAGCATTTTGTGTGTAAATGAATTTACAGCAAACTGGGAGAAAAAAAAAATCTATATAAATTATAATAGAAAATTTGCATGTTTTTAGAACATTTTTTCTTTCTCCCAAACCATTTTTTGTTTGTTGAACATATAGAACATGAATATGCCATTTGCACCTGCAGTAAATGAAATTTTAATTTGACAACAACTACAACTATTAAATTGCTGCAGCTGCTACAAAATCATGTTTATTATAAAATATATAAAATGCCAAAAAAAAAACACCCACAAATCTCTTAAACATTAAAACTAAATGCAGCATATAAGTTTGTATATATAAAACCTAATTCATAACTAAAATTGCATATGCTACAGAAAATAGAAAAAAAACTTAAATATGCCAAAGTGAACATTTTCCACAAATGTGTATTATAATATTTTTAATAAGCCTAACATTGTGATACTAAGGCACAAGGTTTTTTTCTAACTATATTTTAATGGTTCCATGATTTTTTGCCAGAGTTGAGGAAGCAGTTTTTTTACGTGGAAGAAAATTATTAAAAACCCTTATATGTTTTTTTATATAATTATTTCTTTATGGTTGATGTTTGTTAGCAGTTTCTATTATTATTACTTAAATTACCTTTAGAGGAAGTTTTTTAATTTTCCACATAATGAAAAAAAGGAAAATGTACTTGAATTTATGAACAGTTTTTTAAGCAGAAATTAAAATTTTATAAATGAAATAATACTCGTAATAATAATAAAATAATTTTTTTTTCTATTTGTTTAAAATTTAATGAAATTTCTAAATATTTTTCGAATTTTTTGAATTTCTTCAAAATAAACTTATAATAAATTTAGTGGGCAATTTATATTAATTTTTTTTTTTTTAAGCTTTATTAAATTAATATATAATTAATAATAATCATACGCTCCCCAGGGCAAAAATAATTGAAAATTTTTATTTTAAAATTCAGCTAAATGCAAAGATTTTTATAATATTTAACCAAAAGAAAATTAAAATTTTTAACGAACATCGAAAATATTAAATTTAAAACCAAAACTTTCAAAACTAAATTCATTTTATATAATTACTAAATGTTTCTTTGAAATTAATTCCCAACAATCTTATAATAAATTTAGTCGGGAGTTCTTATTAATTATAAAAATTATTAAAATGTAAGAAAATTTTGTAAGGTTTTAAGATTTTTTAAAATAATCCATAATTAATAATAATCATACGCACCACTGTACAAAATTCTTTTTTCAAAGAAAATTTCTAAAACTTAAGGCAAATTATAAAATTTAATACTAGAATTTTATACAATACAACGATTTCTAAAATATTTTAACTAAAAACGAAATAAAAATTTTGATCAAAACCATAAATATTAAATATTAAACCAAAATTTAAATTTTATAAATTCGATTAAAAATAAATATAAAATCAATAATTTCTTCAAAACAATTTTATAATAATTTTTGTTCAAAATTGTTATTAATTATAAAAATTATTAATATGAAAGAAATTTTGTTAAATTTTTAAGATGTTTTTAATTAATTTCATGATTAATATTAATCATACGCTCGCCAGAACAAATAGTTTTTTTTTTAAGAAATTTTCTAAAATTAAAGACAAATGGTAATTTTCTTTTAAAAAATTCTATCAACTTTAAACAAAAGAAATTTAAAACTTTTAATGAAATCCATAAATATTAAATAAAACAAAACCAATTTTTCTTGATTTTTTAAATTCTTGAGATTTTTGTTAAAAAAAACCTTTCAAAATTTAGTGCAAATAATTCAAAAAGTGCTTTATTTTATTTCACTTATTTTTCCTTATATTTTTAATTGTCTCTAATTATTTTCATGGTTTCTAAGTAGAAAAAAAAGACAGTAGAAATGAAAACGCTTCCTTTATTTTTAATTAACAAAAAAGAGGAAAAAGGGAAAGAAATTTCCTAACATTTAACCCTCTCCCTAACAAGATAATAAAAATATATAAAAAAAAAGAAATTGATGCTACCATAATGATGATACAACAATTGTAAACTAAAACCCCTTAGGAATCCAAACAATTTATATAGTAACAACTTTATATTCCTTTATGAAAAGGGAAAGAAAGACAGAAAAACAAACCTCATTGAAAAGTTCAACATGTTAGCAGACATCTGTCAATATTATCAACACTCGTTACGCTTCTCAGAATAATGTATATGATTTTCAAAAAAATAATAATAAATAATTCTTTTATTTTTATATTTTATAAATAAGTAAAATATCATCAACAATACCAAAAGAGTCATAGTCATTGTTGACATCACGTCAACGTTATTTTCATCATATAACATTTAATTTTAATGTGCGAACTTGATTCATACAACAAGGATTTCCTTTTAGGAGCAGAATGGTATTTAAAAAAAATTAAAAAAAGAGATATGTATATAAATTGAATGTTAAAACTTATTTTGTAATATGATACATGTAGGTTGTTGAAAAGCATTTGAGAAAGGAAGATATTTTCTTTTATTTTTTTTTTTTGGAAAATCTGAAAAAGTTTCTTTTATTTCGTTGTGTGTGTCTGTTTTATATTCAAATTTTAATCAAGCAATTAAATGTGAAACGTTATGGAAATTATGAATAAAAAAAATAAAATAATATGAAGCTTAAAGTAAAGATAAATATGACATATTAAATAAAAAATAATCATATGCTGTAGAAAACAAAATTCGATTAAAAAAAAATTATATCTCCTTTTTTTAAATTTTGCTTTAAATTTTATAAATTTCTATTATTTCTTAAAACTCTAAATAAAAGAAAAATCATTAAGCCTCAAGTAAAAACTTGAACAAATTTTATTCTCTGTTTACAAAAGTTGGACATTTTTAAACAGCCCTCAGGGTTTCTAGCTCACAGAAATACTGAGTCCTTATATTATCAAATAAACAATATAATTGGAAAGAAAAAAATAACAAAAATACAATAGTTTAAAATAATGAGCAAAAATATGATAAAAACAAAAAAGAAAATAAATATTTTATTTCTATACAATTTAAATAAAATCAAATATTATTTATTTATGATGCAATTCAAAGGAGAAAAAATATAGAAATAAATGAATAAATAAATAACAAGAATATCTTTTGTAAATTTAATAAGCAAAAAAACTAAATATAACTTTTTCCTAACGAAATTCCCCCAATAAAAAAAAGAATGAAAAACATACTCTTAACTGGCCCCCTTAAAGATTATTTTCTTTTGAGTTCATTCAGCATTTGTTAACATTTCTTAAATTATAACGATGACATTTTCTTATAAGATAAATTTTTTATGCAGTTAAAGTTCATATGTCCTTATTTTTCTAACACTTAAGTAAACTAGTCAACAACTTATGTATGTACAAGTACATTGTAGATAAGTTTAACAAATATTTATGTATGTCTTCCCATTTAACGCACTGGGGGTAGATAATAAATAGTTTCCCAGATGTAGTTCTAGTTGTAGATAACACACAATAGTTCAAAGGGGAGCAGAGTAAATAGAAGAGAAAAAAATATGTAGAGGCCTTTATTTACAACATTATTGTGAATGTAAATTGTATGCAAATGAGGCATAATTCATTTACATAAACAAATACTAAACAACTACGTATACAAGACATCCCAGAAAAACTTAACCCTTGACAGGGCAAACAAAAATTAATTCTTCTCAAAAAGCTATTTTTCTAAAATTTTTTATGTAAAGAAATTTTCAAACAAAAAATTCTCTAAAAAATATTTTTTCCCAAGATGTCTCCTAAAAAAAAAATTTTCCAAAAAATTTCAAAAAAAAAAATACTTTAAAAAAAATTATTAAAAATTTTCCTATAAAAAGAAAATTTTCTATTTTCTTTCACCAAATAAAAAAATCGTCTTTCAAGCATACGGTTACTCAAGTAATTATTTCAATAATAAATTATATAACAAAAAAAAAATGTCTTTGTAACGTGAGTGAAAATGGTTACCCGGGTAATCATTTAAATAATAAATTTATTAAAACAAAACAATATCTTTCTAACATTATACAATAAAGTTGAACCATATTAATAAAAAAAAACCAAAAGTAATCGATTTTAAATAAACGATTACCCGAGTATTCATTTCAAAATAATTGTCTTTATAACATGAGAGAACAATTTAGAGTACAACTTGGTAAACAAAACTAAAAGTAATCGGTTTTATATAAACTCGGTTACTCGTTTCAAAATTAGGTATTCTAACAAAAAATCATTATCTATTAACATTAAAGAATAATTTAAAATATTATTATAAAATAAAAACAAAAAGTAATCGGATTTTAAAAACAAAAGTAATCGCTTACCTGGGTAATCATTTCAATAATAAATTTAGCAGTATAAAGAAATGTTTTTATAACATTATACACCAATTTTGAAAAATATTATTAATTGAAACCAAAAGCAATCGGTTTTACATAAACTCAATTCAAAATTAAGTCTTACAAAAAAAATTATTATCTGTAAACCAGAACCATTTAAAGCATTACTATAAAAAAACAATAAGTAATCGATTTTTAATAAACGGTTACTCGGGTAATAATTTCAAAAATAAATTATACAACAAAAACAAATATCTTTATGACAATTTGACTCATTATTGTCAAATAAAAACAAAAATAAACAGTATTATTAAGCTTTCTGTTTAATAATATAACCGAGTAACCGTTGTGAAATAAAACTTAAATTAATAATTTTTTAAAATCAATTACTTTTTGTTTATTTTAAATAAAAATTTTCCAACATGATGTTAAATAGATAATTATTTTTTGTTTTAAGATATAATTGTGAAACAAATAACCAGGTAACCGTATATTTAAAACCGGTTACTTTTGATTTTATTTAATAATAATAATGCTTTAAATTGTTCCTTAATGTTAAATAAAAAACAAATTTTGTATAAGACCTAATTTTAAAACAAGTAATCGGATAACCATTTATTAAATTCAATTACTTTTTATTTTAATTAATAATAATATGCAAAATAGTACAATATTATAACAGACATTTATTTCTGCTAATAAATTTATTATTGAAACGTTGACCCGGGTAACCGTTTATCTAAAAACGATTACTTTTGGTTTTATTTAACAAAAATTCTTTAAACGATTTATTGTTATATGACCTAATTTTAAAACGTGTAACCAGTATTTTAAAGCTTTTATAATTAAAGAAAAAAAATTAAAAAACAAATAAATTTAAATAGAAAGGAAATTTAAAAAAATCCTCTATAAAATTTCCACTTCAAGATGAAATTTTTCAAAATTTCCACTAAAAGGAAATTTTACGACACACTTTTTTAAATTAAAAAATATTTAAAAATTTTCTCTCGAATTTTTGTCTTGCTGGAAACAAGATTTCGAAAATAATGTACCTTCAAAGGATTAATTTCTTTCTACATTTAATACAATAAAATGCTCTTCTAGGTTATTTTAAAAATTTACTAATACATGTAAATGTTAAAAATTCCTTGATAATGGAAAATATTTAAGTGACACTTCAAAAACAAAATTTTTCTCTGTTTTTCTATTTTAAAATTCTTTTCTGATATTTACAATGAAATTTATCTTATTTTAAAAGCCTCTTGTGGCAGAAAAGAATATGAAAAACAACAATAACATTTTACTTTATTTCTTAATAAATATGTAAAATTATGTTTTTCTGCCTAAAAGTAGGTAACGATTTTATTTATGTTCAAAAATATGTGTTTGAAAATCTATTTCAGTAGAAAATTAAAAATTTATAATAAATTCTTAGAAATACGTTAAAAAACCACAGACAATTTTATTTTGGAAGAGTGTAGTAAAATTCGATTACACAGACAGCTTAAAAATAGACACGTGTTATGTTTTCAATTTAAATTTTATTGAAATTAATGGGAAAAACAAATAAAAGACAAAATGCTTTTTTATCTAGTATAAACAAAAGGACATATTTGAAGGAATGCACAGATTTTGTAAAAAAATTAATTTATTTAATTTTGGGGAAATAAAAAGTAAAAAGAAATATTTTCAAAATTTTGCTAAATAAAGGCTTTAATTATTATTTAATTCAAAATCTGTCTTAAAATACAATAATTTTAATTTTATTTCATATTTTATAAATTACGTTAAATTTCTAATTCCCAATTTCCTAATATATGAGCCAGCCTAAAAGTATACTTCAGTTTTATTAAAGTTCCTTTAAATATTATAAAATTTATTGGAGTAACGAAATATATTTAAAAATTATTTAAGTTTTTATCTTTCTTTTATTTTTATCCAAGGATACCTAATATTTCATTTTCCTATATATATTAAAATGATTAGATTATTGATGTAACAAGAAAGTAAGTAAGATATCTATTACGTGCTGAAATGTGAGTGAGTGTAGATGTTTGAAATTTAATTATAATGATTGACAATTCATTCATTCATTAAGGGTTTTATTGTAAACTATAATAATAAATTCATACAATGTCTAAATAAATACTTATGTTTAGAAATATATATAGCATATATTTATAAACCCAACAGTTCTGGCAAAACTTGAGAATATACTGGATTTTTCTTTATTACTGTAAAAAGTTATTTCGCATTATTCTTCTTTTTGAAAAACGTTAATTAGAGCTATATATGGAAGGAAATAATCTAGTAAGCTTATAAAAAGTTTAAACTGATTACATGATAGATTACTTAGACCTAGTAAAGTAACCATTTCCTTGTATCTAGGCTTAAAAAAAATCTCAAGCATTAACTTTAAAAGCTTTGAAATAAATTAATTTAAAACTGCCGACTTCCAAATTATTGAAACCTTTTGTCAAAAAATATTTTTAAAAATCCGCCAGTGTCACTTCAAAACTGCAGGGTATTTACCTCCCTTTAGCTATAAATAAAGTAACATACTAACACTTCATTATTTATAGATATACAAATTATTTGTATGTTGGATTAGGAATGGCTTTTAAATAATAGACCAACATTCCTGTGTAAAAGATCAATTACTTTGAAAGCAGCAAAACACCAAGAGTAAAAGAGAAAGGGAAGGGTAAAGAGAGTAGCAAAACTAAGTTAAAAGTGAAGGCTGTAATAATTTATAGGCTTAAGCGATTTATGACATGTACCAAGTTGCATTATGAACATAGCATAATAATTATATTTTTTCCGGGTTTCATGAACAGAAACAATAATATTAAATTGTAAATCCTTAATAAACTTAAAAATAACCGGTATTCATCTAAAAAATCAATATATTTGAACTATTTTAAAATATTATTATAATAAAAATTCTTTTATTAATATAATATTAATTTCTTAAAATTTTAAACAGCTTTTTTTAATAAAAGAAATAGAATGTTAATTGATTTATATTAAAGTAACCGGTATTCACTTATATGAAAACGGAATTACAAAATGTTTTAAATGATTTTTGGAGGTGTATACATTTTATATATTAATAAAAAAAGAAATCCCAAAAAAAAAAACAAATTTAAATAGATTACACCAAAAGTAAACGGTACCTGAAAATAATAAAAACTGCCTTCATTTTTGTTAAAAACGCATTAATAAATATTTTAATGCAAAAGTAACCGGTGATTATTTGCACAAAGCTAAAGGTTACTCATCCCTTTTCTCGCGCATTCACTGGAAAATTATGAAATATTTCCTAAATCGTCTTAACATTTTTAAATATTTTTCATGAAAAATCGAAATATATTCGTTCATAATAAAGATAACCGGTATTTATTTATTTGAAGATGAGAAATTTTCATTTATATTTACTAAAGAAAAGAATCACAAAATGTTTTAAATGATTTTAAGGTGCTTTTCCAAAAGTAATAATTTTTGGAAGTTTGAACAACTTACTCAATTTTTTAACATTTTTATCAGTTTTATTTAATGAATATCGGTTACTTGAAAAAAGTAACCGGTATTAATAAATAAAAAACCAACAATTACCTAGTTTTTCCCTTAATTTTTTTTAGTTAGGAAATATTTTTTTTATATTTTTATTAAATTTCAACATACTATTAAAAAGTAACCGGTAATCATTTGCTTAAAACTAAAGGTTATCTATTCCTTTTCTTGTTCATTGTATATATGAAAAAAAAAACGAATTTTACTCGGTTATAAGAAAAGTAATCGATAATTATTTTTCCGAAAATAAAGATAACTTATTATTATTTACTAGAATTTAATAAATAAATGTTTTATTCGATTTGAATACATTTTTGAACAAGTAACCGGTATTCACTTGCTTCAAACTTACGGTTTTTCTTTATTTTTCTTATTAATTCTTGAACTATGAAATGTTATATGTATTCTTTAGACATTTTTTTATTGAATTTGTAATAATTTTGTTAAAGTAATCGGTATTCACTTAACTAAAATTAACGATTATCTGTTAATTTTCCTACAAATTTTTAATTTATAATATATTTAATCAGATTTTAATATATTTAATCAGATTTTAAAATGGTAATGGGTATTCTTTTACCGAAAACTATTGAGTAATCAATTTTTGCTTCGAATTTTAATTTACAGTATTAATTCAACTAAATTTAATTTCGTACTGACTTTAAATTATAAAATATTTCTCAAACTTTCTCTCTTCGATAAAAATATTTATTTTTGATTTTCTTTTACCTAAAGTAACCGGTATTCATTTAGCTAAAATTAGCAGTTATCCATTTCATTTTTTTCTTTTATTTTTAAATAGGTTAAGGTTTACTCAAATTTTTTTATATTAAATGATTTTTTTTAATACATTTTTCTAAAAGTAACTAGTATTAATTGACTAAAATTTAATGATTAACCATTAATATTTTTGTGAAATTTAATTTTTTTCAATATTTTCTTAATTCTTTCAACATTTTTGTCAAGTTTTCTGCTATTTTTTATAGTTTTTTTTTTAAGAATTCATAATTTTGGTCTTTATATTTTTTATGATTGTCAAGGTAATTACTAGGCTTTACAATAAAATATTCAGGGGATGTTTAGCATTAAAATATTACTAGATCATTTTAATTTTCTCACAAATATTAGCACAATTTTCTTCGAACATTTTATGCTTACTGACCCTGAATATATTTCCCTTTTTTACATTAATATCTTAATAAAGACATTATAGTATTTTATTTTTTATCTCTAGATATCTTTATTACTTTGTTTTTTTTTTTTTTTTTTTTTTGATATTTTATTTTTGCACTTAAATGACTTTGAATGTAAATTAAAATATTAACAGCCAACAAATTTGTTGAATAGCAAACAATAAGAATTTTTTATGTTGAAGGATTTCCCTACCCTTTTGTTTAGAGCCTGATAATTGTTGGCAAACATATTGAAAAATAATTAAAAATTTATTTTAAAAGAGATTTTTTAATATATTCATACAAATATTGAAAACAATGGCTATGAATACATATCCTTTGAGAAATAAATGAATCAATGGATTTTATGTTAACAATTTTTACAGATTTATGTAAAGAGAGTGAAATAACAATAATAGCTCATTAAAAATGTCCTTTAAATTAACTTTTCGCTTCACTCAAAAAAAAAAAATTAATAATAAAATTTAACTTGAAAATAATTTCATTTTGAAACAACAATTTATTCAGTTTTAATTAACACAAAAACTCTTTACATTTTTTATAGCAAATTAACAAACATATTGTTCTTTGTTCCAAATGAAACGTCAACAATGCCTTTGGGTGTTTCCAAAAAAACACTTTTAGTTGGTCAACAAAATTGTTTTTTCTACCTAAACAACAATGCTTTTTAAGCAAATAAATAAATACTCTAGTGTTTTTGTTAAATAACATCAGGAAAGTTTTTGTGAAATATAATGATAAAAAATATGATCTGGAAAAATATTCATTTAAACGTTTTCAATTAGCAAAAATTCTAGCAAAAGAACGCTTATTAAATAATTTTACCAAGGGGAATAGAATTAGAAATTGTCAGGACAAAAAATATTAAATTGCTAAAATTTATTAACAACAAATGAAAAAATCAATACAAAATTAAACAAGTAACCATTAATTTTAGTTAAATGAATACCGGTTACTTTCGATAAAAATTATTTTTTTAATTAAAAACGTAATTTTTCTTTTAACATATCAAAAAAGATTTTATAATAAGAAATTTTTGAGAAATTAAACGCGTAACTTTTAATGAATACCGGTTACTTTTAATAAAAAAAAAAAAATTTAAATAAATCAAGAAACATTTTATAAATTAAAATTTTTTTATATATTTTATTTATAAATAAAATATATCAAAACCATTTCTGGAAAAATAAATGGAAAACTGCTAATGAATAACGGTTACTTATAATAAAAGTATTTGGTTTAAGGAAAAAAACTAATTTTTTAAAATAAGCCAGCCGGAAACATTTTATAAATTAAAAAATTAGTGTAACTAGATATGAATAACGGTTGCCTTTAATAAGAATAATATTTTTTAAGAAAAAAAAACAAAAAATAAAATTAAAAAAAAATTACAATAAAAAATTTCTTTTTATTAAAAACATTTGTTTTAAGGAAAAAATCAATTTTTTATAATAAAATTAGAGACATTTTATAAATCAAAAAATTAGCAGCAAAAGAAACGGAAAACAGTAAATTTTGGATAAATTATTAAATGTTTAGGAAATAAACGGGTAACTCCTCCCTTAAGCTAAAAAAAACTACTACTTTTCTAAACAAGAAAAAAGAAATTACTAAAGTGTTTTAAAGAATTAAGACAAATTTTCATAATTGAAAAATTCAAAAGAAAATTAACGGATAACAATATTATTTCAGTAAATGAATGCGGGTTACTTTCAGTAAAAATTCATTGTCTATAACAATATTACCTAAAATGTTAAAAAAAATTACAAATGAGTACCGGTTACTTTTAATATTAAATTAATAAAATTTAATATTTTTATGTAAAATTGCTTAAAATTCTTATGAATTCTTAATAATTTAAAAAATAAAAAAAATATTGCTAAATAATAGTTTTATTCAAACGAGTAACGGTTGCTTTTAATAATTAAAATTGAATTATTATTTCAAAAACTAACAAAAATGTTTAAAAAATTTAGTAAGTAGTTCATATGCCCAAAATTTGTTAAAAAAAATTAACAAGTAACCATATAATTTCAGTAAGCAAATATCGGTTACTTCTAATAAAATTTAAACTTTTTATAAAATAAAATAAAATAAAATAAAACTCAGATAACTGTTATCTTGAGTAAAAAATTTATATATAAAAAAATAATCAAAAATTAGTTATTTATTTATAACGGTTACAAAAATTTAATTTTTACACTAAAAACTGATAAAAAATATTTCAAAAAGTTAAGAAAATATTTCAAAATTTAAAAAAAATCGAAAGAAAATTATTATGAAACTATTTTTAATAAATGATGAAAATATTGTCGAAAATGTTTAAAAAAATCCAAAAGCATATCATAATTCAAAAATAAGTAAGAAATCTAACGAGTTTAGGCAAAAGACTACCGATTACTTTCAATATGATAGTTTAGTATTTATATATTTTTAGAAAAAAAATTGAAAAATGTCTTGTAAAAATTAGAATATATTTCATAATTTAAAAATTAACCAAAAAATAACCGGTTACTTTTATTACAATTTAAAAGATTCAAACTTTAATATAAAAAAACCTTAATAATTAATATGTTCGAAATTAGTCAAAAATAAACGAGTAACTGCTAGTTTTTTCTAAGTGAATACCGGTTATTTTGTTAACATTAAAAATTTTTTATGAATTTTATGTTTAAAATTTTTAAACAAGTCCCAAAATATTTAGTAACATTAAAACAAGTAAGAAAACAAACGAGTAATTGTAAGTTTATTAAAATGGGTACCGATTACTTTTAATATCAAAGGAATAAAATTCAATACTTTTAGAAAAGACCTGGTCAAAATGCTTCAGAAACTCAGGAAACTTTTTATTATTTAGAAATTCATAAAAAAATATAAACTCTTTAGTTTTAGTTGAGAAAATACTCAATCTTCAATATAAGAAAATAAAGGAATAGTTTTATAAATTTTTTTAAACCAACAATTTCTCAAACAAACAAAAAAAAACAGAAAATTAACCTTTTTTAGTTTATGGCTACAATAAAATAAAATATATTTTTTATGAAAAAAAAGTATTTTTTATTAAGAATTAGATTAAAACTGTTTAAAGATTTAATTAAACATTTCATAGTTTACAAATCGGGCAAAACTAAACGAGAACCATTAGTTGAAAACAAGAAAATAACTGTTATTGTCCCGCATTTTATTCAACCTTTTATTTCCAGTTTTTCTCCTCTATTTTTCAACATCTTTCCGCTTTGCTTTGTAATCACCCAAAAACAAAAAATAAGTAAGAAATCCTGACCTGACATAAAAATATTTTCCTCCCACGCAATCACACATATTAACACATGGGATACTGAAATAATTTTCATGAATTTTAATAGAAAATCTCTCACATAAAAAAAAAACTTACTTAGAAAACCTCGATTTTGGAGCCATACACGCAAAGGGAAAAATCTAACCACAAACGATGCAAATTGAAAACAAAACAAGAGTGGAAAAAATACATAAAACAGATATTGTGTAGCATACTTTTGGGTCAGAGGATATTGTGTACACATACCCATATAAAGCATGGGGAAATCCTACAGTTCTGGTGGTTCTAAACTAATATATTGTAATATGAATGGATTCCTCCTATCCTTAGAAAATCCTTAGTAAAATCCTTAGTTTAGTCTTCAGAACTGTTTGGCTTTTAGAACTTTTATATTCAAAAAGGGAATTGTTCAACCATACATTTCTATTCGTCCATTGTGTTGTTATGTCTGCGGTCAGAAATTTATAGTTGACAGAAAAATTAAGGACATTTTTGTTGTGCTTGTTTTATGAATTATTTGTTTTTCTTTTGCTGCTTGAAATGTGTGTGTTATACAATATTGAATACACACACAAATGACCACAAAAAACACACCTACACACTTACTGTATAATTTAAAACCTTTTGGGGTGTTCATAAAAAAATCAGGGGTTTTTAAGCTCAAAAACAAATTAAAGCATACTTTGCGGCTTTTACTTATAAAGCATACTTTTGAGGTTTAATACATAAATAAAATATGTATATCTTAAAAATTTGCTTACATTTCTTATTTTCAAAATTTTGTGATTCTTAACTAATGTTTATTTGGATATAATTTTTTTCTTTTTATTTATTTTTTTCAACCAGGCGAACGACTCATTCAGTATGCTAGTGAAAATCTAGTAACTGAAGTTTTAATACATCCTCAATATAATACTCTTATACAATGTATGCGTAATATGCTGAGCAGCTTTACTCGCCATCGTCATATAATCCATGCTGGTTATACATTTTCAGGCAATGGTTCCTGGATACTACAGGTAACGTAACATCTTCCACAATTTCCTTTTAAATTCTTAAAAAAATTTTATTTCTTTTTCGTCTAGGATGGAACCTTTTCGGTTGGCGATTTTTCTGAAGCATTTCAAGAGAATGATGTACAAAGAGTTATACGCGCCTATGCAGACACTATAACAATGAATATACATTGTGCTGATAGTGGTCTGTGGCATACATTGCCTGATAAGAGCTTTGCTCGTCTTTGTAAAATACGCATTAATCCCGTTGATGTTTTGGACACCAGCAGTGAGAGCATTAATGCTTTTATAGGTATTAGTCAAACCTTTTAATTGTCCCGGGATTTTTTTTTTAATATATTAAACCTTTTTTAAGATTATCTTGCTCCCATGTTGGTACCCACTTCTATACGTGAACTACTTGAGACCTCGGATGTTGTGGGCAATATACGCTTTACACATCCCACTTTATATGTCTTCCCCGGCGGCCAAGGTGATGCTGCTTTGTTTGGCATTAATGGTTTTAATATGTTGGGTAAGTTCGACTCAAACTTAAGCTTTATATATTTTACTACAAAATCTGTTTCCTTCTGATTCCAGTTGATGGTGGCTTTAATCGCAAAGCCTGTTTCTGGGATTTTGTGCGCCATCTTGATCGTTTGGATGCTGTTCTTATGACCCGTTTGAATAATTCCAATATCCAGGGCCTTTGCTCGGTGGTAGAACGTAAACGTGATGCTCATGTTTATCCTCAGATTGGTCATTTCTTTTGCAATGTTCCCGATCGCAAGGGAGGTTTACCTAGTCCCGATGGCGACAAAGATCGCAATCCTTTACTAGTGGACCTTTTTGAAAGAGGCCACAATCTAGTCAGTGATCTCAAGTCATTGGATCTTAAACCACAAACTTGCTTCCGTGCTCCTGAACCAATCAATCTATATCACAAAGTAGGTCATGGCACTTTGGATATGTATGTCATAAGTCCTTCCCGTGACTCCAAAGAAGTCAAGGAATTTATGCAAAAATGGCATTCTGGAGATCAACGTTTGTTTGCCCAACGGGACTCTAGGGATTTCAATTTCCCCTTACAGAATTTGGTTTCCATATGTGCTTTGTTGGTTTGGCAGCCGGCAAATCCTGACGACACCATAACACGTATACTCTTCCCTGGCAGTACTCCTGACTTTAAGATCCAAGAAGGTTTGGAGAAATTAAAACATTTGGAATTCATGAAACATTCCACTTGTACTGCCAAATCAATAGCTCCTGCCATACAAACGGTGGTGACTACTCGCAAGACTCTTAAGTCTGCCTTAGAACCAGCCCCTGCTATTACCAGCAAACCCTCAAAATTCATGCCAGCGGCTGCAGCTGCTGTGGCTGTGCAGCAGGACAACAAAATGAAAGAAGCTGTAGCTTCTTCAGCTGACGAAGAGAAAATTGAAAAAATTTATCAAGAAGAGGAAAAACATTTACCTCTCAAGAAAAAAGAAGACTCCGTGGAGACTGATGAACAGGCTGTTGAAACTGGAGATGAAGCTCTTGCTGAACCTCCAGCTGATATCGTTAGTAAGGATGGTGATCAAGTAGATGGAGGTGAACAAATAGAAGATAATAAAGAGACTACTGAGAAAAAGGTGGAAGTGGTTATTGTTAAGCCGCAGCCTCAAGCTCCTCCTCCACCTAAAGAAATTATCGAAACTGCTGAACCTGTAAAACCAGCTGCTAAAGTAGCCAAGGCTAAAGCTGAGAAACCTCGTGCTGAAGTTAAACCTTTGGTTAGATCACGCATTGATACCAGACCTCCCAAATCCTTGGAACGTAAGGTGGTTAAAAAAGATTTGGCCGAGAAGAAGAGTTCACCCACAGCTACGCCACGTAAACAAGATATCTCCGCCAAACCTCCTACCAGGGAAGTCAAATCTAAAATTATGACCAGAGCTGCCAAGTCTAGTCCTAGCAGCACTCCTGCCAAAAGTACTAAAGAAGCCAATAACCGCAAAGTTTTGGAGTCCAAACAACAAACTATTAGACAAACGTCTTCAACCGCTACCTCTAGAAGGGTAGCATCTACCACGGCCAGTGAAAGAAAGGCAGCTGAACCACGCAAGCCCATCTCTCGGCGTCCTCGTGGTGCTTCACCCTCCAAACGGGCTCCAGGTAGTCCTGTTAAGGCTGCTAAACCCAAAATAGTTGATATTAAGAAATCCAAACTAGACAAAGGCGGCACTACTGACTCGAGTTTGGTATCAACGCCTTCGGCTGATGAACAAGCTGCTGCCAAGAAGTTACAAGATTTAACTGCTTCCCAAATATTAGATGCTGAAAAACAAAGAGAGCTGGACGATCTCAAGGAAGAACAGGAGGTAGTGAGGGAAATTGAAGCTGTTTTTAGCCGTGATGAAATGAAACGTCAACAACAAATTAAAGCCGAAATAAGAGAAGTTCCTAAACAAGATAGCACCACAGAAGCTGATGAAGAAGATGAATATTTAATCATAGAAAAAGAAGAAGTAACAGAAGACTCCATGGTTGAAAGCAGTATGACTAAAGAGGAAGAGATCCAGAAACACCAACGTGATTCCCAGGAGTCTGAAAAGAAACGTAAGAAGAGTGCCGAAGAAGAAATTGAAGCTGCCATTGCCAAGGTGGAAGCTGAAGAACGCAAAGCCAGACAAGAAACAGCAACCTCAAGTGAAAAGAGAGATGATACTGAGGAAGTGGCTGAAGAGGCCGAAGAAGCTGAAGAAGCAGCAGAAGAGGAGGTGGAAGAGCAACCAGCTGTTAAAATTACTTCACCCGTTAAGACCGAAATTAAGGCTGAAGTACAAGAGATTATAACAGCCGCCAAGGATATTGTTAAATCCAAAACAGATGAACAATTAGCTAAAACAGATGAAGAGCTTTCCTCGGTGACTCCTGAAGAAAAGATCAGCAGTGCTAAGAAAACTTCTGACACTAAAGATGATTTGGTGGGCATACCAATTGAGACTATACCAGCCAACTTGCAAGAAAGTCTTCCTGAAGAAAAATTCTCTGCCACTATTGAATCCGGAGCCACTACAGCTCCTACTTTGCCTGAAGATGAACGTATTCCTTTAGATGAAATTAAAGAAGATTTGGTCATTGAAGAGAAATATGTTAAAGAAGAAACCAAAGAAATTGAAGCTGCTGTTGCTACAGTAGCAGCTGTTACCTCGGTTGTGCCACCTTCCGAACCCAGTGCTGAAATCAAGGAAGTTCCTCTGCAAAAGATCACTGTTGGTCTAGCCGCTACTGAACGTGTGCTACCCATGAAAATGACCTTTGATGCTCAACAGAATCTTTTACGTGATGTTGTTAAAACTCCTGATGAAGTGGCTGACTTACCAGTGCATGAAGAAGCTGATTTAGGTGTTTACGAAAAAGAATCTCAAGAAAGTGGTAAAACTATTTCACAAAAAGAAGAATTGGCCAAAGAGGAAAAGGAAACAGAAGAAAAAGAAACAGAAGAAAAAGAAGTTGATCAATCTGCTGAAAAGTCAACAAAAGAAATTGCTGAAAAAGATAAAACTCCTTCGTCTGCAGAAGAAAAGTTACCCTCTCCCAAAGAAAAACCAGTTTGCCTTGAAAAGGCAATAACTTCTAAAGAAAAAGAAACAGAAAAACTTAAATCTCCTGTTACTGAACTTCCCAAAGAAGAGAAGAGGGAAATTAAAGAAAAGCTTGTGGTGGAAGCTACAAAACCTGAAGAAATTAAAGAGAAAAAGAAGTCTATAAGTTCGCCAGATGAAAAGGAAATTAGTGATATAACCTCTGAAGATGAAATACCTGCTCAAATGCCAACAACCAAAATTGCTGGAAAACCAAAAGAACATGATGAAACAGTCTCAGTAGACAGTCCTCCCACAATAGAAGAAGCCATTGAAGTTGAAATGCAAAAATCTGTCCAAGGTAGTCGCAAACCCTCAACTATACCTAAGGAAACCGAAGAACGAAGAGTATCTGCCATTTCTGTGGCCGAAAGCAAAAAAGATGAAAAATCTCCTGTTGAATCTAAAGACTCTTCTCGACCAGAATCAGTAATATTGAGTGAAAAAGACAAAGTATCACCTTTAGAGTCAAAAGAATCTTCACGAAAAGCATCAATTGCCGAAAGCAAGGAGGATGAAAAATCACCAGAAATACCTAAAGAACCTTCAAGACGTGAATCCGTTGCTGAAACAGAAAGAGATAAGGAAACATCACCAGAAATAATTTCACGCAAGGCCTCATTTGCTGTAAGTGAAAAAGCGTCACCAGAAGAGTCGAAGGAACCATCACGTAAGCCATCAATTACCGAGAGCAAAAAGGATGAAAAGTCGTCTGCGGAATCAAAGGAACCCTCACGACCTGAATCTATTGCCGGAAGTGAAGTAGATAAAAAATCAGTGGAAGAATTAGAATCATCCCGAAAAACATCAATTGCCGAGAGCAAGAAAGACGAAAAGTCACCAATAGAATCAAAGGAACCTTCAAGACCAGAATCTATAGCTGTGAGTGAAAAAACATCACCAACAGAGTCGAAGGAACCATCACGCAAACCATCAATCTCCGAAAGCAAAAAAGATGAAAAGTCACTTGCAGAATCCAAAGAACCTTCACGGCCAGTATCTGTAGCAGAAAGCGAAACAAGTAAGAAGTCCGCTGATGAAATTGACGTTTCACGTAAAACATCAATTGCTGAAAGTAAAAAAGATGAGAAGTCACCTGCAGAATCCAAAGAACACTCAAAACCTGAATCCATAGCAGCAAGTGAAAAAGCATCACCTACAGAATCGAAGGAAACATCACGTAAGCCGTCAATTGCAGAAAGTAAAAAAGATGAAAAATCTCCAACAGAATATAAAGAACATTCACAACCAGAATTCGTAGCAATGAGTGAAAAAGCATCACCTGAAGAGTCAAAAGAACCATCTCGTAAGCCATCAATTGCCGAAAGCAAGAAAGATGAGAAGTCACCTGTTGAATCTAAGGAACCTTCAAAACCTGAGTCTTTTGCTGCGAGTGAAAAAGCGTCACCAGCAGAGTCGAAGGAACCATCACGCAAACCATCAATTTCCGAAAGCAAAAAAGATGAAAAATCACCTGCTGTATCCAAAGAACCTTCACGGCCAGCATCTGTAGCAGAAAGCGAAACAAGTAAGAAGTCCGCTGATGAAATTGATGTTTCACGTAAAATATCAATTGCTGAAAGCAAGAAAGATGAAAAGTCGCCATTAGAATCTAAGGCACCTTCTCAAACAGAATCCGTAGCTGTGAGTGAAAAGGATAAAGCATCACCTGAGGAATTGAAGGACCCTTCACGTAGGCCTTCTATTGCTGAAAGCAAGAAAGATGAAAAGTCGCCCGCAGAATCCAAAGAACCCTCACGACCAATTTCTGTGACTGAGGAGCTTGAAGTTTCACGCAAAACATCAATTGCTGAAACCAACAAAGATGAAAAGTCGCCATCAGAATCCAAGGAACCTTCTCAACCAGAATCAGTAGCTGTGAGTGAAAAGGATGAAGCATTGCCGGTAGAATCAGAGAAATCATCACGTAAACCATCTGTTGTTGAAAGCAAACAAGATGAGAAGTCACCTGCAGAATCCAAAGAATCCTCGAGACCAGTATCTATAGCAGAAAGCGAAATAAGTAAGAAATCAGCTGATGAGCCTGATGTTTCACGTAAAACATCAATTGCTGAAAGCAAGAAAGATGAAAAATCGCCATTAGAATCTAAGGAATCTTCTCAACCAGAATCAGTAGCTGTGAGTGAAAAGGACAAAGCATCACCCGTAGAATCAGAGAAACTATCACGTAAATCATCTGTCACTGAAAGTAAAAAAGATGAAGAGTCACCTGCAGAATCCAAAGAACCCTCCAGACCTGCATCTGTTGCCGAAAGTGAAGTTGATAAAAAATCGGTTAACGAATTACAAGTATCCCGCAAACCATCAATTGCCGAAAGTAAGAAGGAAGAAAAATCTCCAGCAGAATCCAAAGAACCTCCACGGCCAGAATCTACAACTGTGAGTGAAAAGGACAAGGCATCACCTAAGGAATCAAAGCAAACCTCACGTAGACCTTCTGTTACTGAAAGCAAGAAAGACGAGAAGTCACCAACAGAATCTAAAGAACATTCACGAACAGCATCTGTTTCTGATGAGCTTGAAATTTCACGCAAAACATCAATTGCTGAAAGCAAGAAAGATGAAAAGTCACCATTAGAATCTAAAGAAACTTCTCAACTAGAATCTGTAGCTGTGAGTGAAAAGGACAAAGCATCACCTGCGGAATCTAAGGAACCTTTACGTAAGCCTTCTATTGCTGAGAGCAAGAAAGATGAAAAGTCGCCCACAGAATTCAAAGAACCCTCACGACCAGTTTCTGTGGCTGATGAGCTTGAAATTATACGCAAAACATCATTTGCTGAAATCAAGAAAGATGAAGAGTCGCCATTAGAATCTAAGGAACCTTCTCAGCCAGAATCTGTAGCTGTGAGTGAAAAGGACAAGGCATCGCCCGAGGAATCGAAGGAAACTTCACGTAAGCCTTCTGTTGCTGAAAGCAGGAAAGATGAGAAGTCACCCGAAGAATCCAAGGAACCTTCAAGACGCGAATCTATTACCGAAAGTAAAATAGATGAGAAGTCCCTTGCAGATGTAGATGTTTCACGCAAAACATCAATTGTTGAAAGTAAGAAAGATGAAAAGTCACCATTAGAATCTAAGGAACCTTCTCAACCAGAATCAGTAGCTGTGAGTGAAAAGGACAAAGCATCACCTGCGGAATCTAAGGAACCTTCACGTAAGCCTTCTATTTCTGAGAGCAAGAAAGACGAGAAGACACCAACAGAATCTAAAGAACCTTCACGTACAGCATCTGTGGCTGATGAGCTTGAAATTTCACGCAAAGCATCAACTGCTGAAAGCAAGAAAGATGAAAAGTCACCATTAGAATCTAAGGAACCTTCTCAGCCAGAATCTGTAGCTGTGAGTGAAAAGGACAAGGCATCACCCAAGGAATCGAAGGAAACTTCACGTAAGCCTTCTGTTGCTGAAAGCAGGAAAGATGAGAAGTCACCCGAAGAATCCAAGGAACCTTCAAGACGCGAATCTATTGTCGAAAGTGAAATTGATAAGAAGTCAGTTGAAGATGTAGATGTTTTACGCAAAACATCAATTACTGAAAGTAAGATAGATGAAAAGTCGCCATTAGAATCTAAGGAACCTTCTCAACCAGAATCAGTAGCTGTGAGTGAAAAGGACAAAGCATCACCTGCGGAATCTAAGGAACCTTCACGTAAGCCTTCTATTTCTGAGAGCAAGAAAGACGAGAAGACACCAACAGAATCTAAAGAACCTTCACGTACAGCATCTGTGGCTGATGAGCTTGAAATTTCACGCAAAGCATCAACTGCTGAAAGCAAGAAAGATGAAAAGTCACCATTAGAATCTAAGGAACCTTCTCAGCCAGAATCTGTAGCTGTGAGTGAAAAGGACAAGGCATCAACCGAGGAATCGAAGGAAACTTCACGTAAGCCTTCTGTTGCTGAAAGCAGGAAAGATGAGAAGTCACCCGAAGAATCCAAGGAACCTTCAAGACGCGAATCTATTGTCGAAAGTGAAATTGATAAGAAGTCAGTTGAAGATGTAGATGTTTTACGCAAAACATCAATTGCTGAAAGTAAGAAAGATGAAAAGTCGCCATTAGAATCTAAGGAACCTTCTCAACCAGAATCAGTAGCTGTGAGTGAAAAGGACAAAGCATCACCTGCGGAATCTAAGGAACCTTCACGTAAGCCTTCTATTTCTGAGAGCAAGAAAGACGAGAAGACACCAACAGAATCTAAAGAACCTTCACGTACAGCATCTGTGACTGATGAGCTTGAAATTTCACGCAAAGCATCAACTGCTGAAAGCAAGAAAGATGAAAAGTCACCATTAGAATCTAAGGAACCTTCTCAGCCAGAATCTGTAGCTGTGAGTGAAAAGGACAAGGCCTCACCCGAGGAATCGAAGGAACCTTCACGTAGACCTTCTGTTACTGAAAGCAAGAAAGAAGAGAAGTCACCAACAGAATCTAAAGAACCTTCACGTACAGCATCTGTGGCTGATGAGCTTGAAATTTCACGCAAAGCATCAACTGCTGAAAGCAAGAAAGATGAAAAGTCACCATTAGAATCTAAGGAACCTTCTCAGCCAGAATCTGTAGCTGTGAGTGAAAAGGACAAGGCATCACCCGAGGAATCGAAGGAAACTTCACGTAAGCCTTCTGTTGCTGAAAGCAGGAAAGATGAGAAGTCACCCGAAGAATCCAAGGAACCTTCAAGACGCGAATCTATTACCGAAAGTAAAATAGATGAGAAGTCCTTTGAAGATGTAGATGTTTCACGCAAAACATCAATTGTTGAAAGTAAGAAAGATGAAAAGTCACCATTAGAATCTAAGGAACCTTCTCAACCAGAATCAGTAGCTGTGAGTGAAAAGGACAAAGCATCACCTGCGGAATCTAAGGAACCTTCACGTAGACCTTCTGTTACTGAAAGCAAGAAAGAAGAGAAGTCACCAACAGAATCTAAAGAACCTTCACGTACAGCATCTGTGGCTGATGAGCTTGAAATTTCACGCAAAGCATCAACTGCTGAAAGCAAGAAAGATGAAAAGTCACCATTAGAATCTAAGGAACCTTCTCAGCCAGAATCTGTAGCTGTGAGTGAAAAGGACAAGGCATCACCCGAGGAATCGAAGGAAACTTCACGTAAGCCTTCTGTTGCTGAAAGCAGGAAAGATGAGAAGACACCCGAAGAATCCAAGGAACCTTCAAGACGTGAATCTATTACCGAAAGTAAAATAGATGAGAAGTCCCTTGAAGATGTAGATGTTTCACGCAAAACATCAATTGTTGAAAGTAAGAAAGATGAAAAGTCGCCATTAGAATCTAAGGAACCTTCTCAACCAGAATCAGGAGCTGTGAGTGAAAAGGACAAAGCATCACCTAAGGAATCGAAGGAACCTTCACGTAGACCTTCTGTTACTGAAAGCAAGAAAGAGGAGAAGTCACCAACAGAACCTAAAGAACAATCACGAACAGTATCTGTTTCTGATGAGCTTGAAATTTCACGCAAAGCATCAACTGCTGAAAGCAAGAAAGATGAAAAGTCGCCATTAGAATCTAAGGAACCTTGTCAACCAGAATCAGTAGCTGTGAGTGAAAAGGACAAAGCATCACCTGAGGAATCGAAGGAACCTTCACGTAGACCTTCCTTTACTGAAAGCAAGAAAGACGAGAAGACACCAACAGAATCTAAAGAACCTTCACGTACAGCATCTGTGGCTGATGAGCTTGATGAGCTTAAGGAACCTTCTCAACCAGAATCATTAGCTGTGAGTGAAAAGGACAAAGCATCACCTGAGGAATCGAAGGAAACTTCACGTAGACCTTCTGCTACTGAAAGCAAGAAAGACGAGAAGTCACCAACAGAACCTAAAGAACAATCACGAACAGTATCTGTTTCTGATGAGCTTGAAATTTCACGCAAAGCATCAACTGCTGAAAGCAAGAAAGATGAAAAGTTGCCATTAGAATCTAAGGAACCTTGTCAACCAGAATCAGTAGCTGTGAGTGAAAAGGACAAAGCATCACCTGAGGAATCGAAGGAACCTTCACGTAGACCTTCCTTTACTGAAAGCAAGAAAGACGAGAAGACACCAACAGAACCTAAAGAACATTCACGAACAGCATCTGTTTCTGATGAGCTTGAAATTTCACGCAAAACATCAATTGCTGAAAGCAAGAAAGATGAAAAGTCATCATTAGAATCTAAGGAACCTTCTCAACCAGAATCAGTAGCTGTGAGTGAAAAGGACAAAGAATCACCTACGGAATCGAAGGAACCTTCACGTAGACCTTCTGTTACTGAAAGCAAGAAAGACGAGAAGTCACCAACAGAACCTAAAGAACAATCACGAACAGTATCTGTTTCTGATGAGCTTGAAATTTCACGCAAAGCATCAACTGCTGAAAGCAAGAAAGATGAAAAGTTGCCATTAGAATCTAAGGAACCTTGTCAACCAGAATCAGTAGCTGTGAGTGAAAAGGACAAAGCATCACCTGAGGAATCGAAGGAACCTTCACGTAGACCTTCCTTTACTGAAAGCAAGAAAGACGAGAAGACACCAACAGAACCTAAAGAACATTCACGAACAGCATCTGTTTCTGATGAGCTTGAAATTTCACGCAAAACATCAATTGCTGAAAGCAAGAAAGATGAAAAGTCATCATTAGAATCTAAGGAACCTTCTCAACCAGAATCAGTAGCTGTGAGTGAAAAGGACAAAGAATCACCTACGGAATCGAAGGAACCTTCACGTAGACCTTCTGTTACTGAAAGCAAGAAAGACGAGAAGTCACCAACAGAATCTAAAGAACCTTCACGAATAGCATCTGTGGCTGCTGAGCTTGAAATTTCACGCAAGGCGTCAGCTGCTGAAAGCAAGAAAGATGAAAAGTCGCCATTAGAGTCTAAGGAATCTTCTCAACCAGAATCATTAGCTGTGAGTGAAAAGGACAAAGCATCACCTGAGGAATCGAAGGAACCTTCACGTAAACCTTCCTTTACTGAAAGCAAGAAAGACGAGAAGACACCAACAGAATCTAAAGAACCTTCACGAACAGCATCTGTTTCTGATGAGCTTGAAATTTCACGCAAAACATCAATTGCTGAAAGCAAGAGAGATGAAAAGTCATCATTAGAATCTAAGGAACCTTCTCAACCAGAATCAGTAGCTGTGAGTGAAAAGGACAAAGAATCACCTAAGGAATCGAAGGAACCATCACGTAGGCCTTCTGTTACTGAAAGCAAGAAAGACGAGAAGTCACCAACAGAATCTAAAGAACCTTCACGTACAGCATCTGTGGCTGCTGAGCTTGAAATTTCACGCAAGGCGTCAACTGCTGAAAGCAAGAAAGATGAAAAGTCACCATTAGAATCTAAGGAACCTTCTCAGCCAGAATCTGTAGCTGTGAGTGAAAAGGACAAGGCATCACCCGAGGAATCGAAGGAACCTTCACGTAGACCTTCTGTTACTGAAAGCAAGAAAGACGAGAAATCACCAACAGAATCTAAAGAACCTTCACGAACAGCATCTGTGGCTGATGAGCTTGAAATTTCCCGCAAGGCGTCAACTGCTGAAAGCAAGAAAGATGAAAAGTCACCGTTAGAATATAAGGAAACTTCTCAACTAGAATCTGTAGCTGTGAGTGAAAAGGACAAAGCATCACCTGCGGAATCTAAGGAACCTTCACGTAAGCCTTCTACTGCTGAAAGCAAGAAAGATGAAAAGTCGCCCGCTGAATCCAAAGAACCCTCACGACCAATTTCTGTGACTGAGGAGCTTGAAGTTTCACACAAAACATCAATTACTGAAACCAAGAAAGATGAAAAGTCGCCGTCAGAATCCAAGGAACCTTCTCAACCAGAATCTGTAGCTGTTAGTGAAAAGGACAAGGCATCACCTGAGGAATCTAAGGAAGCTTCACGTAAGCCTTCTATTGCTGAAAGCAAGAAAGATGAAAAGTCGCCCGCTGAATCCAAAGAACCCTCACGACCAATTTCTGTGACTGAGGAGCTTGAAGTTTCACACAAAACATCAATTACTGAAACCAAGAGAGATGAAAAGTCGCCGTCAGAATCCAAGGAACCTTCTCAACCAGAATCTGTAGCTGTTAGTGAAAAGGACAAGGCATCACCTGAGGAATCGAAGGACCCTTCACGTAGGCCTTCTGTTGCTGAAAGCAAAAAAGATGAAAAGTCGCCCTCACGACCAGTTTCTGTTGCTGATGAGCTTGCACTTTCTCGCAAAACCTCAATTGCTGAAATCAAGGAAGATGAAAAGTTGCCATTAGAATCTAAGAAACCTTCTCAAGCAGAATTTATAGTTGTGAGTGAAAAGGAAAAGTTATCACCCGAGGAATCGAAGGAACGTTCACATGAGCCTTCCGATGCTGAAAGCAAGGAAGATGAGAAGTCTCCAACAGAATTTAAAGAACCTTCAAGACCAATATCTGTGGCTGATGAGCTTGAAGTTTCACGCAAAACATCAATTGCTGAAAGCGAGAAAGACGAAAAGTCGCCATTAGATTCTAAGGAACCTTGTCAATCGGAATCTGTAGCTGTGAGTGAAAAGGACAAGGCATCACCCATAGAATCGAAGGAATCATCACGTGAACCTTCAGCTGCTGAAAGTAAGAGAGATGAAAAGTTACCTGCAGAATCCAAAGAACCTTCCAGGCCCGCGTCTGTTGCCGAAAGTAAAACAGATAAGAAGTCCGTTGAAGATGTAGATGTTTCCCGCAAAACATCAGTTGATGAAAGTAGGAAAGACGAAAAGTCACCATTAGAACCTAAGGAACCTTCTCAACCTGAATCAGTATTAGTAAGTGAAAAGGACAAAGCTTCACTCGAAGAATCGAAAGAACCATCACGTAAACCATCTGTTGCTGAAAGCAAAAAAGAGGAAGAGTCACCTGCAGAATCCAGAGAGCCTTCCACGCCCTCATCTGTCGTCGAAAGTGAAACAGATGAGAAGTCCGTTAAAGTTGTAGATGTTTCTCGCAAAACTTCAGTTGTTGAAAGCACTCCACTAGAATCAAAAGAACCTTCACAGCCAGAATCAGTAGCTGTGAGTGAAAAGGACAAAACATCACCCGCGGAATCGCAAGAGCCATCACGTAAACCATCTGTTGCTGAAAGCATGAAAGATGAAAGGTCACCTGCAGAGGTATCACGCAAGCCATCCATTGTCGAAAGCAAAAGAGATGAAAAACCTCCAGCAGAATCTAAGGAACCTTCACAACCAGAATCTGTCGCTGTAAGTGAAAAGAAGAAGGTATCACCTGTAGATTCGCAGGAACTATCACGTAAACAATCCATTGCTGAAAGTCAGAAAGATGAAGCATCACCTATAGAGTCAAAGGAACCATCACTACCGGAATCTGTTGCGGAAACTGACAAAGAAAAGACAGAAGAAGAAAAATCTCTCTCAGATTCTAAAGAACCCTCGGTACCAGGTTCAGTTGCTGAAAGTGAAATAGATAAAAAATCTGCGGAAGGATCTCTAGATGTTTCTCGTAAATTTTCAATTGCAGAAAGCAAGAAAGATGAAAAATCTTCCTTAGAATCTAAAGAATCTTCTGTCGCTAAAAGCGATAAGAAATTTTTTGAGGAATCTGAAGCTGCTTCCCGCAAAGCCTCTATTGCTGAAAGTGAAAAAGATAAGGAATCTAAGGATGATTCCCGCAGAGACTCAATTGTTGAAAGCAAAAAAGATGAAAAATCTCTAGCAGAATCTAAAGAACCCTCAAGACCCGTTTCGGTGGCAGAAAGCGAAGAATCTCTAACAGAATCTAAAAAACCTTCACGTAAAGCCTCCATTGCAGAAAGTAAGAAAGACGAGAAATCACTAGTTGATACAAAAGAAGTAGCTGTGGCATTAGCTGATGCTAAAAAGGAAGCATCCAAAGAATCTTCTCCTACTGAGTCTAAAGAAGCTTCACGTCCTGCCTCAGCCACTGGCAGTTTTGAAGATTCTGAACAGCAGTCAGTTATTGAAAAAAAACAAGATGATAAAACTTCTGGCGCAACAAAAGAGGCTGAAAAGCCAACAGAACAGAAAGAAGTGGATGCTACACGCAAACCGTCTGTAGCTGAAACTGTCAAAGAAGTGTCATCTAAAGAGCCATCACGCCCAGAATCTGTAGCTGAAAGCAAAGCTAGTGATCAGGATGTAGATTACAAAACCACTTCGGTGCCTGAATCAAAAGAACCTTCTAGTAAACCTTCTGTCACCAGCATTACTAAAGAAGAAGAAGTTGTGGCAAAGTCTACAGAACATGAGATTAAAAAAGAAGTTTCTACTTCCACAAAACTACCACTTCATTCAACATCTATAGCTGAAACCATAACATCCGGTAAAATTTCACCCCCACAATTTGAAACAGTTTCCTCACCAGTCGATGAAGGTTCTGAAGGACCAACAGCAGAAAGTTTAGCTAGGAAAGAGAAATTCACCATTGATCCTAAAGCTAGCCCTATAGCCGCACAATTACCTACAACATCCAGTCCTGTAGATGTTACGGAAGGTGACTTCCCTCAAGAAACCACAAAGAAAGATGAAGGTATGAAACCAGAAACCGTTGATGAAGCACATGAACTTGAAAAAGACTTTGCTATCGCCGAAAGTTCCAAAGATAAATCAGATGCTGAATTTAAGACCACCTCACCTAAACCTTCTGTGACTGTTAGTAAGGACAAAGATGTCAGTAAATTAAAGGAACCATCACTAAAAGCCAGTGTTGCCGATGAAAAATTAACTTCACCTAAAGAAATAGCCCCTCCAGCTTCATTAGGATCTGACAAAATTTCGCCCTCCCAAATAGAAACAGTTTCCTCACCTGTTGATGAAGCTGTTAAAGAATTAACAGATGATATCAAGGCTAAGAAAGAACAATTCACTATCCATTTGAAAGTTACAACCGAGGTAGGAAAACTACCAACATCATCTAGCCCAGTCGATGTAGCTGAAGGTGATTTCCCTGAAAAGCTCAAGGAACAAATTCAAGATTTAACAAAGGAAACTGAAAAGTTTGCCGTAACTGAAACCGTCTCTACTCCTATTGACGAAGCTCTAGAAGTTGTAGAAGGAGCTGAATTAAAAGAACCTTCGCGCAAACCTTCAGTAGCCGAGAGACCAAAGGAAGAAGATACCAAATCTAAAGAGCCTTCTCGACCTGAATCAGTGGCTGCTAGAGTTGAAGATGAAGAGAAGAAACTCTCAGCAGAGGCGTCTCCTAAGGAAATATTACCTAAATCTCCGACAGAAACAGCTAAGGATGAAGAGAAGAAATTATCACCAGAAGTTCCAAAGGATGCTGAAAGTCTAGATGCTGACAAAGTTTCACCTTCCCAAATCGAAACTGTTTCTTCTCCCGTCGATGAAGCTGTTCAAGAGTTAACGGATAATATTAAGGCTAAGAAAGAACATTTCACTATTAGTTTGAAATCTACAGCTGAGGATGGAAAACTACCAACATCATCTAGCCCAGTCGATGTAGCTGAAGGTGATTTCCCCGAAAAACCTAAAGAACAAATTCAAGATTTAACAAAGGAAAGTGAAAAGTTTACCGTAACTGATACCGTCTCGACTCCTATTGATAAAGCTCCAGAAATTGTGGATGTAGCTAAATCAAAGGATCTTTCCCATGAACATTCAGTAGCCGAGAGTCCTAAGAAAGAAGATGCTGGATCAGCTGCTGCTAGTGTTAAAGATGAAGACAAGAAACTCTCAACAGCAACTTCAAAGGATTCTTCTCCCAAAGAATTTTCACGTTCAACCTCTGCTGAAGTTGCTGAAGTTCTAAAATCTGGCAGAGTTTCACCTTCTGAAATTGAAACCGTTTCCTCACCCATAGATGAGGCTTCCAAAGATTTAACAGCTGAGGCTAAGGATAAAAAGGAACAATTGGTGATTGATATTACAGCCATTAGTCCAGGAAGAGAACTGCCTACCACATCCAGTCCTGTTGACGTGGCCGAGGGAGATTTCCCCCAAAAACAAGAAAGCATACAAGATTTAACACAAGATACTCAATTTGCTGTTACCGAAACTATTTCCACACCCATTGATGAAGCACCCGAACTTGAGGAAGTTCTTGAAAAAGAATTTGTTAAAGTTGAAGCCAAAATAAGCGAAGCTAAACAAGAAATCGAAGATTCGGTAACAGAAAAGGTTGAAGAAGCTAAAACAGAAGCCAAAGGAGGAATCTTTGGTGCTATATCGGATTTCGTAAAAGATGTTAAAGATATTTTCGGCAAAGAAGCTGAAGCGGTATCTGAAAAGGTTACAGAATCTGTAGAAGAAGTCAAACAATCGGTGGAAAAACTAGCCACAGATGTCAAACAATCAACTGAAGAAGTTGTCAAAACCGTCGTCGAAATCAAGGAAACCGCTACAGATGTTTCGGAACAAGTTGATGATCATTTAGGAACAGAAATTGAAAAACTTAAAGAATCTACACATGCTTTAATGGATGTTTCACACAAGATCGATGAATTGAAAGCTTCCACTGAACACTTAGACAAATTGGTAACAGAACCAGAAACACATAGCTTCACAACAACTGCAGTCCATGGACTAACAGACCTTAAAGATGTTGTTATAGAGAAAGTGCAAGTAGCAGCTAAAGATGTCGAAAAAGCTTCGGACTCTGTCGAAGAAATTAAAAAAGATGTCTCCGAAACTGTTAGCGATAAGGTGACAGAATTAAAAGAAGAAAAGGATAAACTAGTTAGCTCTGTAGAAAGTGAAACCAAGTCAATATTGAAAACTACTGCAGATACTTTAACTGAACAAACCTACGAAATTACTAAAGATGCTGTTGCTAAAGTAGAAGACCTCAAAACAGACATCAAGGAAACTATTGTTGATGTGGTAAAAGACATCAAAGATTCCATTACAAAAGAAACCGAAGATATTACTAAAGAAGTTGCAACTAAACTAGAAGATATCAAAACTGCAGTTCCAGATATTAAGGAATCTACAGCCGAGGTTGTGAAGGAAGTCAAGGAGTCCTTTACCAAAGAAACAGAAGAAATTTCTAAAGATGCTGCCATTAGAGTAGATGATTTTAAAGAAGATATTAAGGAAATTACAATCGATATGATGAAAGATGTCAAGGACGCCTTTACCAAAGAAACCTATGAAATTTCTAAGGAAGCTGCCACTAAAGTAGAGGATGTAAAGGCAGACATCAAAGAAACTACATCCGAGATTGTGAAAGATGTCAAAGAGTTCATTGCAAAAGAAAGCGAAGAAACTGCCACTAAACTAGACGATGCTAAAACAACGGTGTCAGACCTCAAGGAAACTACAGCCACAGTAGTAAAAGACATCAAGGAATCCACTACCAAAGAAACCGAAGAAATTACTAAGGAAGTGTCAGATATCAAGAAATCTACAGCTGAGGTTATAAAGGATGTCAAGGAGTCTATTACCAAAGAAACCGAGGAAGTTACTAAGGAAGCTGTCGCCAAAGTAGAGGATATAAAAACAACCGTGTCAGATATCAAGGAAACTACAACAAAAGTAGTTAAAGACATCAAGAAATCCACTACCGAAGAGATTACTAAGGAAGCTGCCGCCAAAGTAGAGGATGTTAAAACTGCTGTGTTAGACATCAAGAAAACTACAGCCGAGGTTGTGAAAGATATCAAGGAATGCATTATCAAAGAAACCGAAGAAATTACTAATGAAGCTGCCGCTAAAATAGATGATATAAAAACAACAGTATCGGACATCGATGAAACTGAAGCATTTACCAACGATGTTGTCACTAAGTTTGAGGATATTAAATCTACAGTACAAACTACAACCGATCAAATCAAAGAAACTACTAGTGAAGTGGTGAAAGATGTCCAAGAAACTTCCAAGGATATAGTGAAAGATGTCAAGCAGTCTTTAACAAAACAAACCGAAGAAATTGCTAAAGATGCTGCTGCCAGAGTTGAGGATGTCAAAACAGCTGGCAAATCCTTAATTGAAGATATTACGGGAGAAGTTTCAACCACTTTAACTGCCCTCTCTAAAGACATTGAAAAATTGCTTGATACAAGCGTTAAAGCTGCGACAGAAGAGGCTGAAACTAAGGAAGAAATTATTAAAAAATCTGTGGCTGGTGTAACTCAGTTAGCACCTGCTAAAACAGATGATACTGTTGTCACCACCTCAGAACTTAGAGAAACTCATATAACAACTATGGATTCACCTGAATTGAAAATCACTATTACCGATCGGGATGAGGCCGCCATTTTGCATGACATTAGGGAAGAGGAAGAAGAACATCATCGCACTTCTCCTCCCAAAGAACAAGGTCCTATTTTGTCTGAATCTTTGCCCATTAGACCAGTTTCGCCCCGAGAAGAAGAGGTCTTTAAGATTGTAGCTGATGTGGCTAAAGTTTTAAAGTCTGAAAAGGATATTACTGAAATCATACCCGATTTCGATGAAAAGCAACTTGAAGAAAAACTCAAATCTTCAGATGAGTTAGCAGCTGAGGCTGCCACCGTACAAAGAATGCTTGTTACGGCCAGTAGTGAAGATGGAGGTGAGGAAATTGAAATTTGTGCCAAAGGCTCTATACAATTTACCCCCGCTACTATTCCAGAAGCTGTTGGTGAAAAGGAAAAGCCAGTATTAGACAAGGTACCTACCACAGAAATTGAGTCTGAGAAATCCTCCCCCGATCTTAAATCTTCAGGTCCTGTATCCATCGAAGAGAAGGATAAAATAGAAGTTTCCGAAAAAATGCAACTTAAAGAGCTGAGAGGTAAAGAGATCATAGATGAGTCCACTTCAAGTATTGATTTGGATTGGAGAAGAGAATCGTCTATTAGCGCTTATAGTGAAAAGGATTTGACAAAAGATGAAGATACATTTGATGATAAACAAGATTTTCCTTCCAGCCCAATAGAAGATAAAGATAAAACCGAATCAGTTGCTAGTGAAGAGGCTGAAGCTAAAACTGAAAGCCAAAGAAGTGACAAATCTGCATCACCTCTGCCAGACACAATAAGAGCTGAAACTGTAACTAGTCAAGAAAAAACTCAGAAAGACAAAGAAGAATCTCGTAATGAATCTTTTATTAGTCAAGCTAGTACCAAAGAAGACACCAAAGAAAAAGCTGAAAAAGACTCACTACATGAATCCGTTCTCTGCTTAGCCGAATCTAAAAAGGATGATAAATCTCCTGTTGCTGAACAAAAGGAAATCTCACGACCCAAATCTTCGGTTTCATCAAAGAAGGATGAAAAATCCATTGAAAAAGATGTTGAATCACTTAAGGAATCCATTGTTTCAACAACCGTACCTAAACTAGAGTCTAGAAGGGAATCTATGCTGTCTACAGCTGAAAGTAAGAAAGACGACAAGTCACCCACTACTTCTGTGGCCAGCACTACAGAATCTAAGGATGAAGAAGATAAAATTCTGACTGCTGATAAATCAGAAACAGCTACCGAAGAGACTTCACGTCCTGTATCAGTGGTTAGCCATGTTAAACCAAAGAGTGAAACTGAAGAAGAACCATCACGAAAAGAATCATTAATTTCTACAACAGAAGACAAACCCGAATCTAGACGTGAATCTGTTTTATCAGTAGCTGAAAGCAAGAAAGACGATAAGTCTCCTGTTACCGAAAAGAAGGAACCCTCACGTCCTGAATCCGTGACCAGCCACGTTAGCACAAAGAGTGAAGCTGAAAAGGAACCATCACGAAAAGAATCTTTGGTTTCCACCATAGAAGATAAGCCAGAATCAAGACGTGAGTCTCTTTTGTCAACAGCTGAAAGTAAGAAGGATGACAAATCTCCCATCATCGAAGAGAAACAGATTTCACGTCCTGAGTCTGTAACCAGTCACGTTAGCTCAAAGAGTGAATCTGAAAAAGAATATTCAAGAAAAGAGTCAATAATTTCAATCACAGAAGAAAAGGGACCCTCCCGAAAGGAGTCATTGATTTCCACCACAGAAGATAAACCAGAACCTAGACAGGAGACTCTGTTGTCAACAGCGGAAAGTAAGAAGGATGATAAGTCTCCTGTATCCGAAGAAAAAGAACTTTCACGACTTGAATCAATCGTGTCAACAGCTGAGAGCAAGAAAGATGAAAAATCATATGTCACTGGTGGAAAAGCACCTTCTACCACAGAAGATAAACCCGAATCCAGACGTGATTCTGTGCTATCTGTAGCTGAAAGCAAAAAAGATGATAAATCCCCTGTAACCGAAGATAAGGAAACTTCACGTCCCGAATCTGAAGCCAGCCATGATAGTGCAAAGAGCGAAGATGAAAAGGAACCTTTAAGAAAAGATTCACTAGTTTCTACCACAGAAGATAAACCCGAATCTAGACGCGAATCTGTTTTATCTGTAGCTGAAAGCAAGAAGGATGATAAGTCCCCTGTTGTCGAAGAGCAGCAACCTTCACGTGCTGAATCCGTAGCCACCCATATTAGCGCAAAGAGCGAAACTGAAAAGGAATCACCACGAAAAAAATCGTTGGTTTCCACCACAGAAGATAAGCCAGAATCTAGACGTGAGTCTCTTTTGTCAACAGCTGAAAGTAAGAAGGATGACAAATCTCCTGTTGCCGAAGAAAAAGAACCTTCACGCCCCGAATCTGTAGCCAGCCATGTTAGTTCAAAGAGCGAAGCTGAAGAAGAAGCATCACGAAAAGAATCGTTGATATCTTTAACCAAAGATATAGAACGTAGACATGAGTCTCTATTATCAACAACAGCTGAAATCAGGAAGGAATCCATAGTTTCAGAGACTGAATGCAAGAAAGATGAAAAATCTCCCTCAACTGAAGATAAGTCCAGCTCTCGTCCTGTCTCAGTTGCTAGTCATGTTAGTTCTGAATCTATAAAAGAAGGTGATAAATTAAGTGATGAAAAGGAAGCCTCGCGTTCTGTTTCTGTTGCCAGCCACACAAGTCTTAAGAGTGATAGCAGCGAAAAACATGAACAAGAAGCCACAGAGAAAGAAGAACAAAAAACTATTGCTTCCAGAAAAGAATCGGTAACTTCAGCTGGTGAAGAGAAGAAAGAATCTCGACGAGAATCTCTATTATCTACTACCGAAAGTCATAAAGATGATAAATCTCCCACAACACAAGATATTAAGCAAGTAACCCGCCCAGGATCGGTTGTCAGTGAGACAGCAACTACAAGCGAAACCGATAAACAGGATACATACAAAGAGTCAATAATTTCATTGGCTGAAGAAATTAGAAAAGAAGAAGATGCATCCAGACGTGAATCTTTATTACTTACAGCAGAAAGCAAAAAGGATGAAAAATCTTCTGTAGTGAAGGATAAACAATTATCACGACCAGAATCCGTAAGCAGCCATATTAAAAGTGATGCTATAGATGTGAAAACGATTGAAACTAAAATACAAGAACAAATAGAATCCGCAATCTCTAAGGCTGAAGCTGAAAAACTTGAAACCAAAACAGAATCTTTAACTAGTTCAGAGAAACAGGCAACTAAACAAGAATCTACCACCGAAATCTATAAGGAATCTTCAGTTAGTTCTTCAGAAGATAAACAGGAATCTCGTCAAGAATCTCTTGTAACCAAGTCCCTAAGTAAAAAGGAGGAAGATGCTATTAAACAACAAACTATAACAACTACAGAAATAATTACCACCCAGGTTTTAAGTAAATCCGAAGAGATATCTGCTAAGATTTTAGAAGAAAAAGACCGGCAAATTAAGGTTTCCGAAACGGTAAAGACCATAATCTTAGAAAAACCTGGAGAAATTAAAGAAACTACCAGCATTGCTTTCACTACCAAACAAACCGCCCAAGAACTTTTGGATGCTGCCATAAAAGAAAGCAAAGCTGTTAAGAGCAAAACAACACGTCTTGTAAGTTCTCAATTGTTGGAAGCATTACAAGACGAAGACTCATACAGTGAATCATTAAGTAGCAGTGTCAAAGTAGAACAGGGTTCTTTGGGTGAATCTTTATCCGAAAAGGAGATTTCAAAATCTACAGAGACTAAAGAGATTTTGGAAAAAACTGCTGATATACTAACACATACCGAAGATTCTCAGGCATATTCTGAGGAATGTTCTTCGGAATCCATTGTCAGTGAAATACAAACCTCTACCATGAGCAAAGCCGAAAAGGCAGAAAGCAGTAAAATGTCTTCTTCTTCGGAAATTTCGGTTAAGGAGAGTCTTAAGCAAACTGTAGAAGAATTTTTGGCCACCGAGAAAATTATTTCCACCAAAGAGATAATGAGTACTTTCGATAGCATTAGCAAAGCTAAGACTACAGCCGCCTCCGAATCACGTAGAGAGTCCTCCCTAAGTCAAACCAGCGAAGGCAGACAAACTCACAGTGATCAGGAAGATGAAGACGAAGACGATGCAGCCACAGCACACATTAAAGAGGGTCGCTCCAAATCCATAGCCAGCATAATGACAACCAGCATTTATAAACCCTCTAAAGAGGTAAAGGTTAGCGAAACTTTGGGTGAGGAAATGGAAGATTTCATTACCAAACCTGGTGATATGCAAGAAAAAACAAAAATTATTAAGGAATCTATGACATTTGGCCATACTTATGAACATGATTTATCGGATCCTAAAACTCCTCCAACTGCTCCTGTCAGTCCTGGTATTATGAAAACAACAACAGCCTCCGGCACAACTCTGACAACAGCTACACCAAAATCTTCAGAAGAATTCCTGACCAAAACATTAGAAACTTCTTCCTTACCTAGAATAAGCAAAGAGGAATTGAAATTAGCAGCTACTTTCACAGCAGAACAACTAGAAAAGAGGACAGCTTCGGCTGTGTTTACAGCTTCCCAACAACAAGAAGAAACTTTAGCCAGTGTTTCGGCATTGGCTAAGCAATATTCAGGGGAAATGTTACCCGATTTACATGAAGTTAGGGGTATTGAAAAGACTGCCGCTTTAAGTGGCAGCACTGAAAAGATTATAACTACCACCATTACCACAGTGACCAAGGTAATCTCGGCTGATGGTAAAGAAATTGTAACAGAAGAAAAGACAATCACTACCACAGATTCTACAGATCCCGAAGGAGAGAAGGTCACTGTAACAACCACACGCACTACTAGTGAAGGTGATAAGAGTGATGTTATGTTGCCTAAAGAAGTAGCCATGTTACGCAGCATGTATCGCTCTTCTACACCCGGCAGTGATGATGGTGTAGCCTATCTCAGTGATGATGAGGTACCCGCCTCACCTCACAGTGTCTCTTCTTCCCATGGTGCCAGCTTTGAGTTACAAAGATCAGGTTCAGGTATTAGCAAGAAATCTGATTTTGATTTAGATGAAAGCCAAGATGATATACCTCCTCAATATGGTAGCGAAGAAGTTTCCACAGCCCGCACTATTCAAGGTTTTACACACAAAATATCAGATCCCATGAGCACTTCGTTCTATGGAGCACTGCCAGACACCTTCGAAACAAAATCGTCACAACCCATTAACATACAGGGAACTTCCACACATTTGCCAAGCTTTACAGAATCACAAATTTCTCAATCAACGGGATCGATTAAAAGTACTACCACTTTGCCACACAAATTTCTAGAAGAAGCCGATATAGGCTTTGAGCAGGCTTTGAAGGAACATGTAGAATTAAGAGGTGCCGATGTTATGTCTTCGGTAACAGCTAAATATTCCTACTCACCCTCCAAAGCCGAAGAAGTAGAACACCAAGTGACAAGTGCTGAAAAGCCCAAATTCCCCTTGGTTAGTGTGCAGAAGTCACGCTTTACCGAAGGTGTATGTGAGAAGGAACCAGAAACCACTATTGTTACTACCACGACCACCACTACGATGTCTACTACACCAGGCGAAGGCACCAAGAAAACCACAACGACTGAAACCACTACCACTTCTTCCTTGTCAGCGGTAGATGGTAAACTTAAAGAATGGGGCAAACCTTTGGGCCTACCCTCTCCCGCTCCCATGGCAGCTGAAGGAGGAGATGTACGCACTACACCCAAAAAAGAACGACGTTTAGTAGCTACCAAAACAAGACTTAATAATGAAAAGAATTTACGTAAACGTTCTGAATCACCCAACAAGGCTAAGAAACCCTCTCCGGTCTATGTGGATCTGACCTATGTACCTCACAATGGTAATTCCTATTACTCGCACGTGGAATTCTTTAAACGAGTAAGAGCACGCTATTATGTTTTCTCTGGCACCGAACCCAGCCGTCAAGTGTATGATGCCCTATTGGAGGCCAAACAAACCTGGGAAGATAAAGAATTAGGTAAGTCTTTTTTAGGAGCGTACAAGAAAGTTTAATTTGGTTTAATCAATTTTTTCTATCTCCCTCAGAGGTAACTATCATCCCTACTTATGACACTGATGTCTTAGGCTATTGGGTGGCCGAAAATGAAGAACTTTTAGCGAAATATCACATCGACCTCTCGCCCTCGGCCTCACGCTGCACCATCAATTTACAAGATCACGAAACCTCTTGCTCGGCTTATCGTTTGGAATTCTAGGCCACGGGGATGTTCGTAGCATTTTCGGATAATTAAGTTTCCCTATATTTTTTTAGACTACAGAGTAAACACTACAAAAAGAAATCAAATGAAGAGACACACTCCTTAAAAAAAATAATGCATTTTCGGTTATTACAACAATACTCCTTAGCAGATTTAAAAAAGCTTTAAGCTTTATGAAAAAAGTTCTAAGGCTTACAAAACATAATAAGAGAAATAAAAGCTTTAAAGCCAGGCTAGACTTACACAGACAAAAAGAAAACAAAAAAACAAAGTTCTTAAAATCACAAATTTTACTCTCACACACTCATAAACACCCTTACTCTAATTAAAGTTATAAAAAAGAGAAGGAAAGCAGAGGGGGAAAAAGCTCTTAAGTTTAAAGCAAATATGGTGGAGTTTATAATGACAAAAGCTTAGCACAGCTTTTGTCAGTTTGTTAATTCTCAAAGCCGCATATTTGTTAATAGAAAAAAACTTAAAAATAGCAAATCCTCAAAATTAATATTATACTAAAAGGAAAAAATATTATTTTTTTATAAAATAAAAAGAAAATATAAAATACTAATTACGATAAAAAGAAGACAAAAAAGAGTATAAAAAAAAACAACCAAAAGAAAAACTATTTTCATGGAGAATTTAGCAAAAGAAAACAAAAATAATAAATTGTTCTCACAAAACAAAAACAGAAACTCATTTTAAATGTTAAAAACTCATTATTAAAAAATTTAACAATTTCATAAAAATCATACAAAATTATGTTAAACCTTTAAAAAGTGTTTAGAGGTAAATAACAAATTAAAAAAAAAAATATTGAGAAAGTATTATAAAAGACGAGCTAAACGATAACAAAACAAAAACAAACATTAATTTCAAATAATCCAGGTAAAGACATATTGTATTTAAAAAATAAATTAAATAAAAAAAATCAACCTCAATTAAAAAAAGAAAAAAAAACTTAAAAACAAATCAAAAAAATGGTTAAATTTCTATTTAGCGAAGAAGTAAATAAATGTCTTTAAATGTGAAAAAAAAAACAAAGTATTATAGAACTTTAAAAAAGAGATCATAATAATTCATATTAACATACATACCTACATACCTTAAAACTTTCAAAAATGATATTAATTTAACAAAATGATATTAATTTCTGCAAAGAAATGAAAAAAGAAATAATTTTATTGTAATTTTTAATTTAATTTTAAAGGAAATAATGTAAACAAAACATAAAGTTTAAATTTTAGATTATTTTTTGGCTTCAAATACAAAAATAACAAAACAAAGCTTTAAAATAAAACTTGCAAATTTTCAAAACAACTTTAAAAAATATTTTCTATATATTTTTTTTTAATATTTAAAAAGATTTGTTGGAATATAAGGGTAAATAATTTCTTCTCAACATAATTATTTAATTTAGGCTTTTGGCGAATTTCAAAATTTCTTAATAGAAAAGATTAAACTTGAATTAGATGTTCGAGGTATTTCTCAAGAGACTTTTGATAAATTTGAATTCAATTAAAAAATAAATATTCAATCTTTACAATCTCTTTAAAACAGTTATTTCAAAACTACGTAGAAGATTTTGAATTAAGACCTAATGATTAGAAGAATTTTTCTTAAAAAATACCTAAAATATAAAGATACTTTAAAAAGTATAACAGTTATTCTAGGGAACTAAGACCTAATGACGTAATAATATTAACCTAAGAAGTTTGAAATTATAACAGCAATTCTAGGAAATTTTAGTCTGAGAAACTAATCAAAGTAAAAAGGAGTGAGTATAACAGCTGCACTAAACATTTTCTTCAAGTACTGTACATTTATATAACAGTTGTAGAAATTAAATTAATAAAACTCTTAGTATAAGAGTTTTTTAACACACAAGAAATTATAAATTTAAAGATATATTGAATTTAATGCTAGATTTTCATTAAAGATACATATTTTATAAAAAAAATTCCCAGTATAACAGTTTGTATAACAGTTTTAGAAAATTGTTAAAAAAAACTGAAAAATTGTATTTTTAATAGAACAAGAACCTTAATAAACTATTTGTTAGGTAAATTTAACAAAGTACCTAATATAATACTTTGTATAACAGTTAGGAAACTGTTATACCGCAAAATATGTTTTAAAAATAAAAACCTTTAGAAACAGTTTGTGAGGTAAGTTTAATAAAATACCTAGTATAACAGTTTGTATAACAGTTTTAAGAAACTTTTATACCACAACAAATTTTTAAAACTAACATAAGCTATTTTTCGAAGCAAATAAGACATTGAATAGGGTCTTTATAACTGATATATGATGTAAAACTTTAAAAATGGTGGACATTTCTGGTATAACAGTTTTAAAAACTGTTATAGGTTATAAATCGTTATATATTATTTTTATAACTGATATTAATGTAAGAAATTCGTAGTGATGGAAAGTCCAAGTATAACAGTTTTGAACAACTATTATACACATTGAAAATTCTTTTTTTTTTTAATCAATTAAAGCGTTTAATAGGGGTTTTATAACTTTTATATAAAGTAAGAAATTAAAAAGAACGCATATTGAAAGCATAACAGTTTTTATAAATTAAAAATCTTAAAATGTAACAGTTTTGGGTTAAACTGAATGAGTTTATATAAGAATTTTATAAGAGATTGTTAAAGATTTTGTATAAGAGATTGGGTTTGTATAAGAACTTCTATCTTGTATAAGAGCTTGTATAAAAGTTTGTATAAGTGTTTGTATAAGAGTTGGTATAAAAGCTTGTATGAGAATTTGTTAAAGAGATTGTGTAAGAGAGCTGTGATGAATAAGAATTTGTATAAAAAATTTTATGCATAACAGTTTTTTTAATAGTTTGCTTAACAGTCTGTATAACAGTTTGTTTAATAGTCTGTATAACAGTTTTTTTAACAGTCTGTATAAAAGTTTCTTTAACAGTTGTTTTTTTAATTTATTTAGTGAACAGTTTGTATGACAGATGATATAACATTTTGTATATAAGAATGCAAAACAGTTTGTATAACAGTATATAAAACAGTTTGTTGTATAATAGTTATTTTACAGTTTGGATAACAGAACAGTTTGTATACAAATTTATATAACTTTTCAAATAATCGTTTGTATAACAGTTATTATTACGTTTTATATAAAAGTTTGTAAAATCATTGCATAACAGCCTGTATAACGCTCGTACAAGAGTTTGTAAAACAGTCTGTAGTATAATTTGTGGAACAATTCGTATAACAGTTTCTACTCAAATTAATATCACATTTCATATAACAGTTTGCGGTACAATTTTCAGTACAATTTGTATAACTGTTTGCAATATTACTTTTATTACAGTTAATAGAACAAATTTTATAACATATTTTTATAAAATTTTATATAACAGTTTGTCTACCAGTTACTAGAGCAGTTTTAACAACAGTTTGTATAACAATCACTGCAATATGACACTTTTCTACAAGAAATTATAAACTAACTTTAGCAACAGTTTTATAAATTTTGTATAACAGTTGCTAATACAGTTAATATAATAATTATAAAATATAACACTTTTTATAACTGTTATTTATCGTATTTCAGTAAAAAACATTTTAATTCAAGGCCGTATAACAGTTTTATAAGAATTTATAAAAAAAGTTATAAAGAAAAAGTAGAAGAGCTTTTTTTATATTTACTAGTATAACAGTTAGTATAAGAGATATTTCATTAAACATTTCTAGTAAATCTCTTATAAGAGATTTCTTATTAAACATTATTTATTTACAGTTAATAAGGTAAATATACAACAGTTTATATAAGAGTTATAATAGTTTATATAAGAGTTTTATGCAAATTTAAGCTTTTTTAGTTAAAAATGAAATATTTCTAAATAAAAATTTATCATTAAATTTACTAGTATAACAGATAGTATAAGAGATATCTTATTAAACATTTGCTGTAAATCTCTTATCCAATACTTTTCTGGGCTTTTCCAAAGCATTATGCAAACTTTTATATAATATTTTAGAAAAAACGTTTGTTTGTATAAGATTTTTATAAGAATTTATATACAAATGTAAGCTTTTTTAAGAAAAAAATAAAATTGTTCTTAACAAAATATTACTACAAGAACATTCAGTATAAAAGTTCTGTAAGTTGTGAAAAGAAAATAAAATATAAATTTTTTATTTAAAATTTTCAATTAAATTAAAAAAGAAAAATTGTAGAAAAAATTGTTTAAAGAAATATAGATATTTTTTAAAGAAAATTGCAATTTTTTTAGAAACCTTCTTAAACTTTGTAACTTGTTTACATTATTTCTTATATATTTTCTTAAACGAAAATAAAAAGAAACTGATTACTAAAATATATAAATATGTGTCGTTAAAATAGTTGATATATTTATTATAAAATAATAAAAATAAAATAAAAATCTAAATAAAGGGCCTCTCTAAAAGAAGCCATTTTAAATAAAAAAATAACAAAAAAAGTAAAGAAAACTATTATTTTTTAATATTTTATTTTAAAATAATTTTAATTTATTAATTTTTCAATAAATTTTAAGTTTATATTATTTTTAATAAATTACTTCAGTTCCTTTTATAATTTAAATAAATTTTATTTTTTTAAAAATATTTTTTACAATTTTTATCAATAAAAAAAAAAACAAAAAAGAAATAACAAAAATCAAGCTTTTTTAATTATTTATGATTTTAGAAAAGTTCTTTAAAAGACGAAAAAAAAAGGTTTTGGAAAAGATATTTTATAGAAATAAATATATAAAAAGAGCTTTTAAAAGCTTTAAAAAAAAGAAAGTTAGAGTTAAGGAAATAAAATTAAAGGATAAAGAGAGAGAAGAACATTAAGTGGATTAAATGTGGCTGTAGGAATTGTAGTTAGAAATTATACATAAATTCAAATAATATGGTATAATTTAATAAACAAGGATTAAAGCAAAAATGCTAAGGATTAAACCAAATTTAAAACACAGGAAATTATTAATAATATATTAATAAAAATAAAACTAAAACTAGTAGTAAATCAAAAAAAAAAATATTTTTTTTACCAAAAACAAAAAGAATTCAACTTTTTTACTTTTTCATAAAAGTTACAACCAGAAAATAAAGAAAAAAGTTTTCACTAGAAAGTCAATAAAATAAAAAAAATCTAAATGAAATTTTTAACCAAAAACAAGCTTCTTAGAACCAAAATAATTTTTTTAATAAAAAAAAACACATCATAAAGTATTTCAATTTAAACTAAAAATCCAACAAAAAATAAGCTTTTTATTAAAAAAAATAAAATTAATTAATTTTTTGCAATTTACATAAGCTTAAATATTTAGGTAAACAAACAAAATTTATAAAAAAAAAATAAATAAAAAATTAAATAAAATTTATATATGGAAAAAGCAAACTGGCTACCGTCCCAGTACAGTATTTAGCAACAACTCAAGATAAAAAATAGTATACTTTTTTGACAACAAAAACAACAATTACAGTGTTTTTTAGCTCACAATGTGATAATTTATTTTTTAAACAAAATGCCATACAAACAAAAGCAACAAAGAAAAAAAATTAAGAAAATATTACATTTTATTTTTTGCATTATGAAAAATGGTAATGGAATTTTAAGGATAAGAAGAAAATAATTTAATATTTATTTGTTTTAAAAATAGTTTGCTAAATAATAAAAAATATTTATGAATTATTTATAATTTTTTTAAGATTTTATTTAGAAAAAAGAGGGGAAAACAAAGAATAAGAAAAAATTAAAGCAATCTTTAAATCACTATAATGATCAAATTTGTTGTAGTATAACAGTTTTTGAAAACTCAAAATTTTATTTGTATAAAATGTTTTTAAGGCAACTTAACGGATAAAGCTATTTTTTTCAAATTATTCAATGTAACGGTTTGTATAACAGTTTAGTAAAACCGTTATATTGTGTAATTTATCCAAATTTTATTTGTATAGTAGCCTATTAAGTAACTTAATAGAAAAAACAATTTTTTTCTCAAATAATTAGTATAACAGTTTGTGTGAAAGTTTTCTTGAAATGTTATACTGGTTTTTTCTTAAGATTTTTTAATGATTTTGTGTAGAAACTTAATATAAAAAATAAAATTTAATGTAAAAAATAGCATAATTTTTTTTATAACAATTGTAGTAAACTGTTATACTTTACAAATTTTTAAAAACTTGTTAATACAAAAGTTTTCTTTCTAAACAAAATTTATTGCCATAAGCACTTTTTCAGAATATCAACAGTATAACTGTTTGTATAAGAGTTTTAAAAAACTGTTATACTGTTATACTGTTTACTGCAAGAAATCAATGCATTATTTCCAATATGTTTCAAGATGCAAAGGTACATACATTTCATTGAAATATACAGTATTAATATTTTAAATTAAAATGCATGTTTTCCTCAAAAAAATAGTATAACAGTTTGTATTAAAGAATAATATAATTGTTATACCGTTTATATCGCAAGATTTTATTTGCATATTCAAGTTTTAAGAATATTTATTGCAAAAGAATATTTTCTTCTGGAAACAGTTTTATGAAACTGTTATACTAACAATTTTCACCAGATTTTGCTTTTTGTAATATTTTTTTTTTAACAACTTAAAGCAACAAAAAATCTTTTTTTTTTTTTAATAACTTTAATAACAGTTTGCATAACATAATCCTAGAAGTGTTATACTAACTGTTATTATATTAAAAAAAAATGTAGCTCTTCCCATAAATTTAATTAAAAATTTACGATTATATACTATAATGGTTTTAAAATTTTGTTATATAAACATTTTTTACGAAAAACTAAATTCTTGTAAAAAACACTGGTCGCTTTAACGGCTTCATTATATTTAAGTCATTAGAGCAACTTTTAACGGAACATTTCTTACTCAAGGTACATAGATTTAAAGAAACTATAAAATAAAAATCTACAATTTATAAAAATGTCGCCCAGGACGCTTTAAAAAAATTTCACATATTTTAATATTTTTAAAGTTTTAGGGCAAAGTTTCTATAAATTTATTATTACTAAGTTAAAAAATATCTCTAAAATACTAAATTTTGAAAATTGACGCCTTCGACGCTTTAAAGAAGTGTGTAAAATTTTCCACATTTTAGGTTTCAAAGTAAATTTTTTTAAATTTTTGCCCTAAAAAATTAAAAATTTAATAATCTAAAAAAATTGGAAAGTTTACGATCAGGACGCTTTAAATATTTAGTAAAATTTTCTTTCAAATATTAAATTTAAAGTAAAAATATAAATAATTTTAAATTTTTGGAATGTCGCTTTAGAATTTAATATTTTTTAACGTTTTAATGCAACTTAAATTTTGGGAAAATATCGCTCTGGACGCTTTAAAAATTTTAGTACTTTTTAAATCACCTATTTTAATAAATTTAATAAATTCTTAATTTTTGTAAAATGTCGCATTAATAAATTTTTTTAAAGCAAAATTTCTTTAAACTTGTGCTTTAAAAGTAATAATATTAGAAAAAAATACATTTTCAAACATGTGTCCTTGAAAGTATTTTTCAATGTTTTACAATAAATTTACTTTAAACTTTTTATTTTAAAGTAAAAGTTTCAAATTTAAATTTTTGAAAAATTACGCCTAGACGCTTTAAAGATTTTCGCGTATTTAAGTATTTTTCAATATTTTCACACAAATACTTTTTAAATTTTTGCTTTCAAATAAACAATTAACATTTTTAAAAAATGTCGCCTTGGACGCTTTAAAAATTTTAATATATTTTAGTATTTTTCAATGTTTTAAGACAAATATTATACAAATTAATGAAAATAAATGAGCTTATTGTCTTAAAATAGATTTAAAAGCCAAAAATATTTACTTTAAAAAAAGGAACGCCTAGGACGTTTTAACGTTATCTGGGTAATCTTAAAGGTTTTTCTATAAGCTTAGCATTTTTTAACCAAAAATATTAATTTTTTTTATTACGTTTTTTTTTTCTAATCAAATTTCCCTCTTAATTATATATTTTTTTAATATATTTCTTTTTATATATTTAAAGAAAACTAATTATTATATATAGTATATATAAAACTCAAAATGAACTAAAATATAAAATTTATTAAGAAGTGAAGAATTTAGTAACAAAGAAAAACCAAAACTATTTATGATTGTTAAACATAATATTAAAAAATAAGAAATAAAAATATTTATAAAAACAAAAATTTAAAAAATATTAAAACTTAAAAACTGAAAACATCTCACAAGTAAAGAAAAAAAGGTAAAATTATATTAAAAACAATAATTAAATGGCAAAAATAAATATAAAAAAAAACTAAATTATATTTTATTTATATATATTTGCAAAGACGTATCAATGTCCTTTAAATGTTATCAAACAAATAAAAATATATGATTATTAAAAGCAAACAAATATTTACACAATTTTTAATTTGCTTTAATAAAATAAAAATATTTAAACAAAAATAAAACTCTCCAAAGCAAACTTGTTAAATATCTTTTTTGTTTTATTTGAAATAAGCTAAATTTTTTAGCTGAAAATATTTATTGAAAACAAAAAGCTCTACTAAAAAAAAAAAGGAAGGAAAAACCTTAATTAGTTGTTTATTAATTTTTATTGCCTTATAATCCCTTGAAATTTAAACTAATTAAATAAATTTATATGTTAAAACACATTTAATAGCTTTTAAAACTCCCCCTCTAAATAATTAAATAAAATATAAATAATAAAAGAAAAATTCCTCAAATAAAATTCTTAAAAATCCCTTTAATAAAAAACTTGCAATTATTATGAGAAAAACAAATGAAAAACTATATAAAGAAAATTAATTGAAAATATATATCTCAAAACCTAAAATAAAAAAATCAATTTAAATTACATTTTATGAAAAACAAAAATCCAAAAAAAAAACAAGCTTATCTCAAGAAAAACCAAATCCATTATTATATTTCAATAATTAATAAAAATGATAAAAAAAAACAAACAACAAAGTATTTATGTGAAAAATACAAAAAAATATAGTTTTATTTACAAAAGTTAAGACAACAATCAGGTTCAGGGTAAGTACGCAGACTTGTTGCGTTTTTTGACTTGAAGCAAAAAATAAAAATATAATTAAAACAAAATTTGATTAAATGTCGCCTTAGACGCTTATAAAAAATTAGCATATTCTTCCTTAAATTTGTGCCATTAAAGTAAAAATATAAAAGAAAAACTAAAATTTTGCAAAATTGTCGCTCTGGACGCTTTAAAAATTGTAGAATTATTTATAATTTTAAGGTGTATATTCTTTATATTAGTATTTTTAAATAATTTTGTAAAATGTCGCCTTGGTTGTTTTAAAGATTTTTGCGTATTTGTGTATTTTTTCAATATTTTCAGAAAAATTATTTTTAAATTTTTGCTTTTAAAATAAAAAATATAAATTTTGAAAAAAATGTCACCTTGTACGCTTTAAAGATTTTAATGTATTTTTGTTTTTTTTTTAATATTTTTATGTAAATACTTTTTAAATGTTTGCTTTTGAAGTAAAAAAATTAAATTTTGAAAAAATGTCGACTTAGACGCTTTAAAAATTTTTATGTATTTTTGTATTTTTTTTTTTATATTTTCATATAAATATTTTTTAATTTTTTGCTTTTAAAGTAAAAAATTTTAATTTTGAAAAAATGTCGCGTTGGACGCTTTAAAGATTTTAGTTATTTTTTTTTTTTTTTTTTTTTTTTTTGTATTCTTCAATGTTTTAAAACATATAATATACAAACAAGTGAATATATATCATATTACTATTTGAAGAAAGACTAAAAAACAATAAACAATATTCTAGGAGAATGTTCGTAAAATTATCCCCACTTAAATAGAAAACTAAGAAAATAGTTTGAATTTAGATATGGCTCATTGCCAGAAGTTTTCAAACCAAAAGGCCTTATAAGAAAAATTAAGCTTTTAATCTCCATTGGCTGATTGAGAGCAAACAGTTTTTAGTTTTAATTATAACATTTTAATGACAAAGGACATTAAAGAAATCATGATTGAGGATCTGGAAAGCTTTAGCTTCAAGTAAATTTTATATTAAACGTATTTTACATGATTAAATACAATTAGTTTAAAACTTCATATTGGAATATTGAGGAGATGGAGTAAATTCCTTTAAAACTCTTTATTTACAGACACTTTCTTATCTTACACAATTGGGTTCAAAATTTAATCTATTATTAATATCAGCAGATTTCGTATATTCCCCATTTGTCGAACAATCAACTAAAGACCATCCATCCTTCGTTGTTTGGTTTTCATGATAATTCACTACGTGCAAATTGTTGTTGTAATTTGCCCGTTTTGGAATTACCATACAACACATCAGATATACATATTATACCTAGAACCTATACTGATGCTAAGATACTAGAGTACTGAATCATGTAGCCGCACAGAAAAAATTAGGAATATTTTTTTTTTTTTAATAAATCAGAATTTAGTTTTAAATTAAATTTTAATTTAAAACATTTCTTTGATTTTAAAATTTAGTTTTAAAAAATATTGAAAAGTAACTAAAAAAACTTCTTTTATTTTGACATTTACAATAAAATTATTAGAAATATTATTTAATATTTTTTATTAAAATACAATATTCGCATGATTTAAAAACAAACAAAGGAAATTTTATAAAATTTTGTCTAAACTAATTCGCTATATTATATAACTAAGATCGATAATATGAGAGAAAACAAAGCAAAAGAACAGCCTTAGTTTGATTAAAAAAATTTCACAATCTCAACTGATATGTAGTAATAAAAAGGACGTACTAATATCACAACACATTGATCGTTTAACACCTCTTTCGAGGTGTTAAAAATTTAATCGTCAATTGTTCATCTTAGTACATAAGGACCGCGTTCAAAATTTATTGGATATTATAAATCGAATCCGGAGACTTTTGAAAATGATTTTGGCTGCAATATTTGGATGTTTGTGAAGAAGCAAAAGAAAGAACAGACCATATGGTAGGAGAACACAAGCCATAAAATTCGCAAGTAAATTTTTCTTGGGATTTATATTTTCAGAAAATTAAAAATATTACAAAGGAGAATCGTTCTTTTGAGACCGTAAAAGAAGATCATCGTGTCGAATACAAACATCCCATTTATGTTGTCGTTTGAAACTCTTTGCCAACGCTAACAGTTGGATCAACGCGAAGAAAAATAAAAATAAAAATATTAATGAAGTCATAAGACCACCTAATTTTCTATCTTATATATATATATATATATATATATATATTTCGTTCATTTAAAAATAGCACCATTTTATAAATATTTTTTAGTCAATTATATTGTTTGCTTTTAAAAAAATATTTATAAAAAAACTTTATAGCTAGCAATGCAGCATTGAAAGATACAAACAAAAAATAATAATTTTGATTTTTTTTTAATTATTTTAAATTACTATTTTCATTGATTCAATAAAAAGTATTGTTTGATTATCGGAGTAATTCCATTTCAAATTTAAAAAATTTTGACCATTGCTTACCAATTTAGGTAAAATTTGGTGCATGTGTAGATGAGGTTACAGAAGCATGTAAAATTAATATTTCTCATTTTTATTTTGAGAACTGTGGCAACTCCATAGCTTTGAAAGTGATTAACATTTTTATTTAAATGGTTATAACTTTTGTTATATAAAAGATATCAAAAAAAATATATATACATATATATATAATTTTTTTAGCATACATATTACATATATATATATATATATATATATATATATATATATATATATATATATATAATTTTTTTAGCATTTTCAAATATCATATTTTATAAATAGTAATAAAACATTTACGAATTTGTATATTTAGTTTTACTAATTTCATTATAGCTCCGATTTCAACAAGAAAAATACTTGAGTTTAAGAATTTACTAATAGACACAAAATTTAATTTTTTTTCTGCGCGTAAAGTACCTTATAAGTTCAATTCCTCTTTTCCTTTATCCTTAAAACTGCCACAATAGTCATTGAAGGCGAGTCCGAGTCTGATTGTATGTATTCCTAACACCAATGGCAACACGCGCCAATACAATTGTGTGACGTATACGCATATATGGAAATGCACAGTAAAATATTATAAAATAGTGAATAGTAAGAGTTGACTTGAGTTGTCGGTTTTGAGGCCATTATATTAGGTTTTCAAAACGACATATGTATACACATTATTTCATATTGTTGAATTGGTAAATAAGTCTATTTTTATATTCATGTAATATTTTATAAGTTTTTGAAGAGTAGACGAAGTTTTGCTTGAAAAAAAAAATATATATATTTCTTATTTTTTGGTTTTTATTATTTTTATGTTGTTTATTTTTGGAAAATTGCCAAAAAATTTGTTTTTAAAGCTTTTTAAATGATTTTTGCAGGAATGAAATATTGATATTTTTTATACATTACGTAAGAAATAATAGCGAAAATATTATGCTAATATGTTTTTTTTTTTTTTTTTTTGTGTAATTTAATCTGCACTCCTGCATTTGTTTTTGGCCTGGCGAGAAGCAATTTACTGTCAAATCGATCAAATCTATTTTGCGATTAAATGTCATCAATAAATAAAAAAAAGATAAAAATTAAACATTTTTCTAAAATTTACCGTTTTCAACCAATGCTGGATGTAGAGTGCAAAACTGAATCAATTTAAAATTCCTTTATTAACCATTTATGTAAAGTAAAAAAATTGGTATTGCAAAAACTTTAAGAAAAAAGTGAAAGAATAGTATTATATTTTTGTTAAAAAAAAATAGCCATTTTTCGTAGTAATTACAGAGTGCTAATTTTGAACATTTTTCACGACTAGGCTAAATGGGATAATCAAAAAATTTGTCAGCATATTATTTCGAAATATGTTGCAAATTACTGAATATTTAAAAAAAAAATTTCCCTCATATACCTCAAAACTTATTTCCTAAAAAAAGAAAAACAGAGTCGTGGCAAAAATTAAAATATTCAAAAATTCGAAAGCGTAAATATCTTTCTAACTGTAAGAGATAACTTAGGTGAGTAAGCTTATTTTTTCTTTATCTTAACAATAAAAAAAATTATAAGAATATTTGAAATCGTACTTGATTTGTAGAAGTTATGATTTTTCGAAACTTTCACATACTCGAGGTAGTCAACTTTGAAATCCTGTAGCTTATCTCGTGTTTTCTGAAATCTTAGGTCCACCTCTATAACTCTTCCATATATTTCAATTCGATCTGACCAGTAGTTTAGGAGATACAGATTTATTACCAAAAATTTTACGTTTGTTCTCATTGTGCTCCTCTAAATCTACATGTATAATCTCAAAATTGCCACTAATTTGTTTCCTAGTGTCTAAAATCTAAATACAACAAGAACAATGAGCGATTTTAACTTGTTTATGGTCTTTCGACGATCTTAGGTTCCTTAAACTAGTAAAATAGATTAATATATTGTCTATTTTACTATTGCAGCATAAAATCTGTTATTGTCTACTGTCATACAGAAATAGCAGTTGCAATTCGCTTACTGCTTATGAAGTCCGTGGAATTTAAAAAAGTTTTTATTTCATTTTCTAAATCCCTCTCCTTTAAGGGTTAATTTTAAACTTTAATACATTCCTTTATTCCCTCTCATTAATCACTCTTGCATATCAAATTAAAATCTTAAAGTCTAAACTCTTAATACTCCTCAAGCTAACTGAACTTTCCTTTAGTTGCATTATGGACAAGAATTTAAAAACACTACTCAACGTTTGCGCTTTCTTTGGCATTTGTCTTCACACTTCGTCACTGTTTGGTCTCAATGGCAAACGTCTTGCAACCATTTACATTATATTTCAAATGGGATTAGTTATAATGAATTGTATATTGGGCATCATGAAAAGTACAATATTCAAAGAATTTATTATATCCTGGACAGTAGCCACTATAGTTTTTGTCTCTCAATTATTTACCCATTTCATAATCATGTGTGAGGCTTTAATAAAACATCAAGAACATACGGATTTTTTAAATATGCTGGAAGAAATTGATGTTTATTTTAAAATACTTTTGAAAATGGATGTTAAAAAATCAAAAATTATTCAAAAATTTCGTTCTACCATTATCATATTGAATGTGATTTCCAATAGTTGTTTAATGATGTTCGCTTTCAATTTTTATATTTTCTCCGATGCGGGTTACTTTTGGTGGGCTTTGATATCTATATTAGCCATGCGTTTTCGTTTTATACAATTGATAGTATATGTAGAGATTTTGAAATATTATATAATAGGTTTAAACCTCAAGCTTACACAAGTGGTTAGTTTAAAAACGGAACGTTGTAAACAATTATTGGATATTAATTACAAACATTTAAAGTCTTTGGAAATGATGAAAAATATTAAACATATTTATGCAGCGATATATGAAGCTTCAACTCTTATGAATGAATTTGCTCAATCTTCATTGTTTGCGGCCAGTGCTTCGAATTTTTTAGATTTCACTTGTCACATTTACTGGACTCTATTGGCCATGGATAATCTATTGGGTCTATACAATATTATATCTTCATTGGTAACAATGTTTCCTTTGGGTTTATTTATGTTTAAATTTTGCTACAGCTGTCAAATAATTAAAGAAGAGGTAATCCAATTTATTTAAATATATATATTTTTTTATTATTATTATTATTTATTTTTTAATATTGGGTCTTGTTTTTTCTTATATATATATATATATATATATACATATATAACAGGGTCATCATACTTCTTTACTTTTATCCCGTTTGGTAAGCTGTAATGTTGGTCCCAAGGCCAATAGCCTATATAAGAATTTAGTTCATGATTTTTCTTTGCAAATAATACATCAACGTATTGTTTTTACCGGCAAGCGTTTCTTTAATTTTGATTTAAACTGTATATTTGCGGTAAGCTTAATTAATTAGGCTTTTAAAACTTAATATCATTTAAAATTTTTGTTTTTTTATATTTCTAGATTTGTGCTTTAATTATAACACATTTAATAATTCTCATACAGTTTACCAAAATTGATAGTAGTCATTATGGAAATGATACAAGCCCAAAGTTGTGAACTACAGAAACCTCTTCTTAAGATGAAATTAAATACTAATTACACAGCGCTGCAGAGAAAAAACACTTGGAATGTAACATAGTGTAGTTTGTAAATATGAATGAGTAGACTATTACACCATTTTTAGAATTTTCAAGATACCCCCAAAAATCGGGAGTTATTTCCAAAAAATCAAATTTTCATACTTCGTGGTTCTAAAATTTTTTATCTGGAATACCTGTTAACCAATTCAAGTTTTTTAAACGGCATTACAAAGAAAGGATCTTACCGTTTTTAAAAAGTATACACACATTTTTATTCATAGCAAAACTGTGTAAGATATTAAGGACACAAACTCAATTTTATATTTTTTATTCTTATGTTTTGGACTTTAGAACCATTTTGGACACACATTTTATTAGATAACTTATTTTTTCTTATATTTTGATAATACTCTACTTTATTAGAAGTAACATGAACCATCATTTGATAAAATCAGATTGGAATTGTAGCTTATGATTTTTTTTTTTTTTTTTTAGTAATAAAATTCATAAAAGTCTATCGTTATTTTGCATCATAAAAATGGCCACAACAAAATACTCGTAAAAGAATAAATTTTTTTGAGTTTTATAACTTAAAGGAAAATATAAAAAGAAAATTAATTTTATAATAAAAGGTGAGTCAAAAATGGCTGAAAAGCTGAAAATATAAGAAAAAACTAAAAAAAATGAGTTTGTGTCCTTAATATCTTATACAGTTTTGTGTATATGCTTTTAAAAAAAGAGTCTTTTTTTAATGCTATTTGAAAAACTTAAACTGGTTAATAGGTACTCGAGAAAAAAAAAATTAAAGCCACGAAGTCAATGAAATCGGTTTCTTGGTAATAACTCCTAATTTTGAGGATATTTTGAAAATTCTGAAAATGATATAATAATCTACACACCGTATTATTTATTACCAGGACAACCAAAAATATGCTCTAGAAAAATTGCATAAAAATGCTCTTAAAAACGGAAAATATGCCCTTAAATTTTAAAAATATATTCTTGGGATATTATTTTTTCTGACTACATCTTAAGTTATCAACTATTCGTGCTAAAAACAACATGATTTTTATTAGCAATTACTAAAAAAAAATTGCTTTTACACTTAAAATGATTCAAAGCTAATACATTACATCAGGAAATTAATTTAAGGATTAAAATTATTAGGGAATCGTATTTGAAAAACGTATGTAGCAATAAAACGAAAATTTCAAATTAATTTAAAAAATCTATTGGTTAAAAAATAAGAAAAACTATTCTCTTAAGTGCAAAATAATCAAAATTATGCTCTTTAGTGTAATATATGCAAAATAATTTAAATTGTTAGAACATATTTCTATGGAAACATGACAAATTAAGCTGCTTAGTCCAAAATATACAAAAATACGCTGTTAAGACTAAAATATGCAAAAATATTCTGCAACAAATCGATGTCAAAATTCTTAAAATTGTCTGAAACGGTTCACTTGAAGCACAGGAAATATATGATTTTACATATTTTTGGTTGCCCTGTTTATTACATATATATAGTAAAATCTTACACATTTTAAATAAATCTTGCACATAAATGTAAACATAAAAAGTTTTATTAAAAAATTGCTTAAAATCGTAAGAGAAATATTAAAAAATCTACTATTTCCATTAACATTTAATCGCCTTTCATGTACAGCTAACTTTGGATCGCGCTTCTCTCCAATTGATCCGGCCATAAAGAACAAAGAAGTTGAGTGACAAACTCATCCTTCTTGTCACAACAGCTCTTAAACAAATCATTACATATGACCCCAAGTCCGAGAGCATGTCTACCAATAAAACACTGACCCGAAAGAATGGTCACCAACAGAGACAAACAATAAGATTCTAGATCAAATTGAAGTAAGCTCTGACCTGAGACTTCTGACAACTTGGCAAGTGTTCAAACTTCTCCAACGATCAATTGCTTTTCGAAGAATCCGTTATACATGAACTATAGCCCTAGATCATTCCAATAAATAGAAAGAGTTTATATTCCGACAGGGACTATGCTCTATCCAGAGATTTGTTCCAACTTAATAAGTGTTAACATTTCCTGAATTATCGTTTAATTCTCAAAGAATCTATTCCCTAAAATGCAGCTTGCTCGTAACTATTAGTATACCTATGCTCCTCTTATTGGGAAGCATCTGTAGGTAGTAATTTCTCTGGCGATTTACCGACTAATCGGCCCAAGTTTAAGAAGGCAGCCTATTTATAACCAAGTTTTACAGATGTAAAGCGACTTTTTCTTCTCTCCAATATAATTTTGTCAAATTAAAAAAGAAATTTTTTCCCAAATTAAAAAGAAACTAAATATTACATATTTTTGTCAATACTTAATCAGCAAATAAAAATATTAAATATTTCTGTTAACATTTTTTAGTATTTACAAACATTTATTAGACTTTTAGCAAAAAAAAAAAAAAAAGAAAGCTAATAGCCAAACAGTTAATTACATAAACAACCAAACTAATTGAACTTAACAATGATGATAATTGAGAAACCATCACAACTAAATGCTAGACAAAAAAAATAAAAAAAAAAACAAGAACTAAATGATTGATTTGACAAATATAGGGAGTGGATATGTAAAGATTAACTAAAACAAAAATTCTACAGCAAGTACAAAACAATTGTTATTAAAGCAATGATATTTTGTAAAATACTGTCAGTTTTCTTTTAACCGTAATAGGGTTAACAAATAAATAATCTCAATATAAATAGGTAACGGTAAAATTATTAATGTAAAAAATCAACGTAGTATGAAGTGCCAAAAGTAATATTAGCATAAAAAAGTTGGAAAAATTTTATTATTTGAACTACTGTTGAATGTGACATACACTGAGAAAAAATTACGTATTTAAAATGACGCACAGTGAACTGAGCCCATATTAAAATTGGAAAAAAGTAGATGAAATTTTATATATATGTATACATTGACCAATTATTTATAAAAAGTTTTTAAAATTAAAAAAAAAAATCTTAAGATTTTGCCTGCATTGGAAAAATAAATTACTCATAATATCCTCTTTTAAGTATTAAGTTTTATAAGAGTATATATACCCAGCAAAAAACTTTGCTGGGTATAAAACTAAACTACTTGTTTTTTGCCTGAATAACTAGTTATTTTTGTCGGAGTTGCCCACAAATTCATGTAGTTATTTTTGGACTCTAGGGGTACTCTAAAATATGCGCCTAAACGAAAATAAAAAAAAAATCGCCGTTAGTGAGACTCGAACTTGGATACAAATTAACCATTCGCTTTTAATGACTAACGTCTTAACCAGTACATCACCTCGACAAAAACCCTTTTTGAGTTTAAAATATATTTTTAGACATTTTGTTATAAAAAACTAACAGCATCAGATTAGGGTTGAACCAACAACCTTCTGGTTGTTAATCCAGCGCTCTAGCCAACACATCTAGGTGATTGCAATATTACTTTGCTATTATACTACTTATTTATGTCATACAGAGTCGGCAAATAATAATGACACCTCATTACCAAGAAACTACTTTAATAAGTAGTTGTCATTACCGAAAACCAAAAAGTTTTTGCTGGGTATCTACAGCAACACGCAAGGAGATATTATTTGTGATATTTTTTGCAGAAATTATTTACTTTTTACTTTACTTAAATTTTTTTAACTTTTTTGCAATTTATTTTATTTAAGGACGATTTATTATATTTATATTACTTTTTTCTGTAAAAATTATTCTATTGCAAAAAAAATTACGAATGTTTTAGTTTTCTATATGATTAAACCATTAAAAAACAATATGAGCAATCATTTTTTATTGCGAAATTACTGGTTATGTAATGGTTATTAATACTGTTGTTTTGATTTTTTTATGTTTCGATGAACTGTTACTGCAGTATTGGATGGAATTAAAAGTTTGATCATTTGATTTTTTTATTTGTATTTTATTTGCTATTTTTTCCAATAGAATCACGATTATTCTTGGTTGTTTAGAAAAGACATCGTAAAATAACTTAGAAATGCATTCCTTACAATTATTCATCTGTAGTAACCTTTAACATTAATAATTTCAATAGACAAATCGAAAAACTCGAAATATTTAATACAAATTCCGTAATATATAAAATTTTTAAAACTAACCCAGTTCAAAAGTTGGCATAGAAAACACAAATAATTTAATATAGACTGTATAAAAAACATTTCAAAATATTGAGCAGCATTCAGACTTATGTTGTTTTCTAATCTGCCTTTTTTGCTGCTCCATAAAATTTTTGATATTTTGGTTAAAGTTACACAATTTTTTCACAGTGTAGAAGTAAATATTTCATATTTTTACATATAATATATATATAATATATCTAATTAATAAAAACAGTTAAATATCCAAAAACTAATTTTTTGAGATTTTTTTCCAAACCTGTTTTTTTTTTTTTTGTTATCTAAAATTATAAAAAAAATACTTGAAAAATTCCTCGACTTTAGAGTTATCCTATTATATGCAGACTAATTGCACAAAAAAAAGACATATCTTGAATACTGAGTGTCTTAGCTATCGTATGATATAAATTTTAAAATAAATTTTTGAACATTTTTCCACTAGATAGTTCACTATGTGACGTGAAGAGTGTGATTGCTCTTAGGAGCTACTATACTTTTTGGGCTTGAAACTTATTTTTGTGACTTTTTCTTTTTCTAAACCAAGTTTCATTTTTTTTGGCTTTTTTATTACCCTGAAATGTGATACTTTTGTCAAAATTAACTCAATCAACATTTTGCAGAAGTTCAAATAAAAGTTGAAAAATCAAATTTTATTTTGCACAATTTTTCTTTGACTGCCATCTGAATATGGACAAACGACCTGATTTCAAGAATTCGATCTGCTGTTAAATCTGACATGTCCCTAAAATACATTTTAATATATTTAAAATTGACGGCAGTAAGAGTTATTACAAAAATTTTGTATTATGTTTTATTTGAACGTACACTCCTATACTTATGCCATTTTTTTTAACTCTCTTGTTTTCAACACTCTTACAAGATTTGAATCTATTAAATCATCAAAAGGAGACGAATCCCTTGATATAGATATTGAGAGGATGTCTCCTTATTAAAGATTACCTACTCTAGACTACTCTAGAATTTGACCAATTAATTCCCAAATAGTATGCTCTCAATATCGTCTAATGAGTTCAAGGCCATCAGTTTGACTATGAGATTGTCGATACTCTGTAGTGTTTGATATTCTGAGTTTTACTTAAATTAATTGAAGAATGAATAAAGAAAAGTTTTTGTAGCTCTGACATCTTTTTTGAACACACACTAAGGATCCAGCGAGCCTTAACTATAAGAGATATTTTCCCAATATTTCCACAACATTTTGATATGACTACAGCTATTAATATATAGCAACACAAAGACCCTTTACTAACTGGTCCTGCTGTCTCATCTTATGTTAGATCCATAAGTTTGCCATCACCCAAATGACAAGAAGGTATTCATTCTGAAACGCCATTAGTACTACTCGTATAAAGATTTGCAAGTCGGTGACAGCTGTATCAATTGAATGAAATCTGTTTCAGGAAACAACTATTGAAACTTTTCAACAGTAGCAAATTTATCAGAACATTTGTAACCACAGAAAGTATTACGGATCAAATCGACTTAATTAGCTAACAATTGAAGTAGAACTTCAGTAATATATTTCGATAGTTTATTTCGCAGTGTAACTTCTTTGCATTATTAAATATACATATACATACTTTAAATATTCACTTTTTTTACATTTGTTACATATGAATATGTTGTTTCAATTTATTTATATAAGTTCCTATATATTTATATATTTATAAACAAAATCTATATTTAATTTTTATCAGTTAATTAACTATTAGTTATTTATTGTTAATAAAATTTTTGATGGATTTATGGACACAGTTGACAGAAGAAAACCAAAACAATGACAAATAGTATTTCTATAATTGTTAAACTAAAAGCACACAAGTTAAAATGGCAAATATTTCCGCAAACAAATTATAATAACAATAATAATAAAGATAACGTTTTAAATATTTTTCTTTAATTTATTCTTTAATTTCCCCAAAGGAATGGATATTTTGGAATCTGTATCGGGTATTCATTACATATATAAAATAGCTTGTTTATCACCTTCACTAATAGATCGCAAAAAATGGTGTTTGATGAGATCAAGACTTTTGGAGATCTATATTCTTATTGTAACTATATGTTCTACAGCATTTATGCTTTACGGTCTATTTACGGATGATGATTTTATCAAGACTAATGATAATGATGTTGGACAAACGGTTGATTTTATACAAACGGTGGGTATACGTATTTCTCATATTGTATCTATTTCGGAATGTTTGGTAAGGAGAAAGGAACAAAAACGATTTTATGAGGAGGTGAAGGAAATTGATTGTATATTTGAGCGTTCTCTCAATGTGGATGTGAATAATAAGTATGTTGGAAGACAGAGTATTAATTATAAGAGAATTGTATTATTTTGTTTTTATATAAAAGTTTGTTTTTAAATCACTTAACACTTACACAGTTGAATTATTCGCCTTGGAGTTTATGATTATTATTACTGCTGTATATATTTTATTCGCTGCAAATACAACCTTTGCTTTAAATTTCATTTCATTTCGTTTTAAAAAACTTCTACTTAATAACATTCAGCTTTTTTTTCTTTTTATTTCTTTTTTAACAAATTCCCCCATCCTTTAATATTAATTAACTTTTAATTTCTTTATATTTCTTTTCAGAAAATTTCGTCGCACCACCATCCAGCGATTTTTTCTTATGGCATTTGTCTACTTGGCTGCAGAATTCTTTATTTTAGCATCAAAATTAGTATCTCAGGAAAAGAATTTTATACTCTATTGGATTTTCTATCTTTTGCCCTTGTTAGTATGTGGCATTCGCTATTTTCAAATGTTTACCTCCATGCGTATACTTAAACATAGATTCGATTTATTAGTAAATGTTATAAATCAAATAAATTTAAGAAATCATAAATGTCTCCAAAAAAATTTGGACGAAATGGATAATATGAATGGCATTGGTCCTTTAAATTTACCCCAAACTTTAACTTTGCTAGAAACTTCTTTGCTTAAGAAAAGACGTTGCGATATGGAAAATCCAGAGTTGAAAAAATTACTCATTGTACGAGATGTCTACAATCGTTTATTTTATTTAAGCGAAATATTAAATAGTCATTTTGGTGTTTCCATGTTGATTAATGTGGGCAATGATTTTATATCAATTACTTCAAATTGTTATTGGATTTTTTATAATTTTCAAGATTTTCATTCGACTAGAAATGATTTTTTGCTAATAGCTAGTAGTGCTGTATGGACTATACCTCATTTGGTAAATGTTTTGGTGTTGGCGATATTGTGTGAGAGAACAGTGCGAACGGTAGGTTAAGGAGTATTGGAATTATTGTTTAGATTGAATGTGATAATGTTTTTTTTTTTTTTAATTTTAGACAAATAGTATTGCTTTGGGTTTACATCGTATTGATATCGATATTATGAATGATAATCATAATTCAGTGGTATGTAGCAAATGCAAAAAATGTTATTAGTTATAAGGATGTCTTAATCTATAAATTAAACTATAGTAAGTATTTAACTTAATCCAAGTATTAACAATTACTTAAAGCTAATGAATTCTATTTATATTATAATTATTGTTCAATCATAAACAATCGTGATTTGCTAGGTCTTCTTATAATGTGTGAGTTTATTCGAACCTTAGGGCTTGTTCATCCTTAAGGCAATCCAAGTCCTGACTATACAGAGCCCGTCCCTCTCTTTTGTTTTCTTAACGGATAAACCTATTCATTTGTTATAAGTGAAGGCCACAGAAGTTCATCAAGAGTAACAACTCGTTCAAACATGCACCCTGTCCAGCAATATCAATGTTAGAAACACAATTGAAATCCATTAAGAGCCAGTAGTGCCTCTGATTTGGTGCTCATAAGCAGTGGTAGTTGTAGACCATTTCCCTGGCATTTCAAGGCGAACTCGATTTAATTATTAACTCGCCAAAAGGAATATGTATATCCTTCTGTTATTTTGATATTTCTCCAAACTATTTCTCTGCATTCAGATTCAATTTTATTTTCTCGATTACTCTAATACAAATAACAATCTAACATTAAGTTATTTGGGTCAAAGATATAATTCTGGCTAGTAGAAAATTTGCCAACATTTATATCGATAGTTAATGTTTTAGTAAATTGTTCAATTTATCTCACTGCTTAGTATGTTATGAAAGTATTGTGTGATCTAAAAAATGTCAAAAGTTCAAATCTTAATCAGAAAATAATTAGCATTTCCACGGTCTGAAAAAGAGAATTGACCTTCTGAAGGAATTATAATATTCATTACCGAAGACATGTTCATAATCACAATTTATATGATTGTGTCCTTTGCAACGCTACAATTCTTTAAAAATATTACAGAAAATAAAAATAAATGTGTGTATCTCCACTCCCTGATAGATAAAACAGACAGAGTTTTAGGTCAATAAAGGAGAGGCTTTAATTACAATAGCGAATTGTTTACGTTCCCACGAGCAGGGCATTGTGTGACCGAAACATCCTTGAGACAAATCAATCATCTGGGAAGCAATATATTTGTATTTGTAGCCGTTTCCAAAGTTACCCAACAAGTTTTCTTATGGAATAAGACCATTGTCGAAGGCAGTTTTGCCGGGATAATTCCGAGTCAATTTGGGGAAGTATTTTTTCTTCTGTTCCTCATTGGCTACTTTAATAATTAAAGGGTTGATCAAAGTAATGCGAATGTCGACTAAAGCAGCAACAGCAGCATCGACCTCTGAAAGTTCCTCGTCAAGATAGTGTTCAAGAAATTGCAATCACTGCCACTCAATTCAGAATCGATTTCAATACTCATGTAAGCTTTATAGGGTTAAGGTAGTTGATGTGCCAGAGGACATAGTACAGTTTTGTTGCGATCAACTGCGTAGGCAGCTTTTTTAAAGCATTAATTATGTATTATATTTTGTTTTCTGATTTAAATATTTTTTTTTTATTAATTAATAAAAACTATACCAAAGTGGAAAACAAGCATGGCGACAATTGGATTTACGTTCCGGTCAAGGATTCTCAACTCTCAACAGCTGTATTAACCGGAAGTTTTTTTCCCAGTGAGAAAATTTCGACCACAGCAGGGCTGTTACCACAACAACAAGCACTACAACGAGAACAACTTTTAATGTGTGGCAGCATACACTGTAAATCTACTAGTTCATCCGGTTCGAAGGACCATAAACAAATTTGCAATCGCAAACTCTGTTTGGCGACATTAAAAAAGAGTTTGCGTACCAGCAGAATGGAATACGCATTTTCTATACCGCTGCACATTTCATTAGCTTTTTCGATTGCAAACTTTTTTTCGAATATTAACATTTTGAGATCATCAGTTCAGTAAAAAAAAAAAAAACTAAAGCTTTTACATACGGAAACTCATACATCTAAGCAGATCGATTACGATAGATTTATTAACATTAAGTAATTGAACTCTTTTCGTATTCCTTTTTTAAACATACATACAACTTAGGAAGCTGATATCTTTTTTTTTCTCCAACTTTATTCGTAAGAAATTAATTAACTTAGAGTGAATACATTTTTTTTCTCGTTACTTTTTAAAACTTCTTGCTTTTTTATTAAATATCATATTATCCACAAACTTAATATTTTTCTTGTTCTTACAGATCGAACAATTCTCCTTACAATTATTGCATCAAAAAATGTCCATAACTGCTGCTGGATTCTTCAGTATTGATTGTACACTCCTATACACGGTAAGAATACTTTTTACATTACTTGATGTTTTCTCTAAAAAATTATACATTGTATTTGTTTATAGATTGTGGGAGCCACAACTACATATCTCATTATTCTAATACAATTCCATATGAATGAATCTAAGTCTATAGTTTAAAAGAATTTAAGCTTAAAATTAGCAGCAACAACAATTTACATTAATATGAAATTACTAAGTACTAAGAAAATATATAAGAAAATATATAATTATATAAGAAAATATATAATTAATTACAACTAAACTTAAGGTGAACAGTATTAATTTATTAATAATATATAAAAAAAATAAAAGAATTTCCAATTCTTAAATGTTAATTATTGAGAACAATACTGATTGCTGATAAAAATTATGATTTAGTGCTTAATATTTTAACACAAGGTAAAATAAATATTTGGCAAGTCATTGTTATTAAGATATTAATAGCTCTATAAAATACAATACTTGTTATTATTTATATCAATAATTTTAATAAGGATTTTATAGTCAGTCTTTGGAAATCGGTTAATAAACATGAATTTCGTGCACAACTTCTTGCAAGTGTTTTTAAAAAATACTTTTTATTTAAATGGTTTTCTAACAATACCCCGCCTTCCTTGGCTTTCAGCTTTAATAAGGTTATGTTACTTAAGCTGGTTGTCTACAGTCGTATTCCTTATGTTCTACTGGCGTATGAATGGTGGCGATACATCAGTGGGAGGTCTTGTGGGCACTGCTTCATTTGTATTCAATGGCACTGTTAATATTATTATAATATTAGAAGCAATTTTTAAGTCGAAATATTTCAAAAGATTAAATAAACTACAAAAGGAGGTAGATGAATTGTTAGCCCAACATTTAAACACCAATGTTGGGGAAAATATAAAGTACAACTGTTTAACCAAACGTTTGCTATTAATTCTATTATGTCAACTAATATGTGATGGCTTGAAAATATGGATAAATACTATTTCGAAAATAAGTCCAGTATTTTGGTATCTAATGCCAATATCTGTCGACTTACGTACACGCTATTTGCAAATTATAATTAATATAATGGCATTAAATAGTAGAACTCAAATATTAAGAGATGTTATATGGGCTACAGCTAAGAAGAATGAATCTGAACCATCATTTCGTAATGTTATATGGCAGCCGTATGATCCCAAAGATTATGAGAGAGTTAATTATATGCGCTTGGTTTATTTACGTTTGTGGGAAAGTTATATGAGTTTTAATAGTCTGTACAGTTGGTCTTTGTTAACGCTATTTATGTCATCATTTTTTGATATTGTGTGCAGTTGTTATTGGACCTTTACCGCTATTTATAAGAAACAATCATTTCATAAATTTGTAATGAATGGAGCTTCATCGTTTTCATTGGCCAGTTTGGTATATGTGCTGTTTTACTTTACGGATGCAAGTGAAAATAATGTGAGTATTAAATTTGAATTTAAGGGCAAAATTTTAAGGGGAAAGGGCTTATGATTTAGTCAGACGGGCTAAGTTTGGCTTTAAGAATATTGTTATCCCTCTATGACGTAAATAATAAGGACGTCGTTTTAATATAAGTATTACAAATCATTTAATAACTTTAATAGTTCAATCACTTTCTTGTCCTTAATTGATTTATGATTAAGCAAATTTATTTCTTAACAAATTACTGCTGCTCTAAAACAAATAAAACCCTCAAACATATTTCTGGCATTCTGTGTTTATTGAGAATTTTCGCCATGACTATAAGTAATTTTAAAACAACATATTCCCGTAATAAATCTAAATTATACAAAATTGCTATAGTGTTAATATATTTAAACTTTTGGACATTTGGTATACTTCCCTTAACCAAAAACTTTAGAATCTATCAAGCTTTTCTACTGCTATGGTGTGTTGAAATTGCTTGGACTACTTATCTAGCAATTATCTATGACGGATTTGGCGATGAACATAGTCTAAATGCTATTGTAAGTGTTGTATTATATTTTACACATATGTTGGGTCATCTTATCGTACTGGCAGAATCGTGTAAAATGAATCAATATCGTGTGATACTATTTGATCAATTTACCAGGATTAAACAGCTATTGGATATGGAGCTAAGAAAACCCGAAAATGTCAGCTACAATGGTTTAAGATTCGGCAGCATTATTTTAGGTATATTAATGCTGTTAGCTTGCTGCCATGCTACTATAATGTGGACTACTTTTGAGACTAAATCAGCAGCCAGCCTGTTGTATTGGCGTACTTTACAAAGCTATTTAGCTTTACAATTCAAAACTTTGGAATATTTAACCGCTATAGTGCAATTAAACTATTATATTATACTATTACGCAAAGCCCTCAATGATATGGGTGAGCGTAATTTGAGAAGAGTTTTTAAAACAAGAAATAAGCCCCCACATTCAGAAGTCATCATAGTAGCCCCACTCAATGAAGAGAAAGAAGATGAACAATTATTGATAATGCTTAAAGATTCTTACAATGAGATTTATGTGTCATTCCAAATATATAATGAAGCTTATGGTTGGTCTTTGTTGGCCTCAACGGCAGTATATTTTGTGGATTTTGTTTGCAATACTTATTGGATTCTTTTGGCCATCCTAAGTCAGGATAGAGATTATTATGGTCTCTTGCAGAATGCTTCTTTTGCTTTATTGGCCTTTCTTTTGCTCTCCATATTATGTTGGTTTACAGAGAAATGTTATTATGAGGTAAAGATTGTAGAAGTATTTAGTATTTAAATAATATTTTCTTTAATTTACAGGGTCGTTATATTGGTTGTTTAATTTCAAAATTGGTAAAACCCTTAGGTAACAAGTATTATAATGATTTGGTCAGTGAGTTTTCGGTACAAACTCTACACCAACGATTTGTTATAACAGCTAAGGAGTTTTTTAGCTTAAATTTAAGCCTATTGGGAAGTGTAAGTAAATATTGAAAAATTAAATCAAAAAATATTAAATTTTTTTATCTCGTTAGATGGTTGCTGCTATTGTCACTTATTTGGTTATTCTTATACAATTTATGTTTACTGAGAAAAGTAATCATGAAAGTAAATTGATCACCAAGGCAGCTTTAATGTCTTCAAGTACACCATCTAATTTTGAATTTGCATCTTATAACGAAACTTCAAAATTGTCTACAATTTTAAAGGAGTTTATTGTTAATATCTGAACAAAAGCTAACAACACTATAACAAATTAAATAAATTCTACAAAAGATGAATTATTTGAAAAATTAAATTAAAAAAAATATATATATATGCATATAAAATTAAGAATTTTCACTTGAATTGATTAAAAATATGAGTCGATCACATTATTAATAGAATTAAATAGTTTGTTCAATTATAGTAAAGAATAAAGTGAAACTTACCAAAGTAACAATGGTTTATCCTCTTTCCAAAAATCTCATATATTTAATTTATAGTTAATTTCACTTATCAGATTTTTTTTTTTTTTTTGCCTTTACAAACATATTTTTATATCATTTTTTGCTTTATTTTAAGTACATATTTTATAATTTCGCTTTTTTATTTTTTTTTATTTAATTAACACATCACATAAGTTTTATTTTATTTATTTTCTCGAGGTTGGCTAACTTTACCGAAATGTAATAAAATAAAAGATTTAAATATACCGCGATGGTCACTACTAACGTTATTGAGAAAAAAAAACGATTTAAAGTACCGTAACCGTTACAATTTTAATATTGCCGCCCCAATACTGCTCACACCGAATTTACAAATTCCGATAACACATTACACATTCGGAAAGCCAATCATTAACACTTTTTTCAAGATAAAATGAATAATCACTGATTTCAGCATATTTTTTACTTTTTTTGCATATATATTATATATATATATATATATATATATATTATATTATATTACAACGCAAATTTTTTTAAAACACAGACTTTTTCATCTCCATTTGAACACTCAAGCATCCTCTGGTTGTTGAATAAACTAAATTAGATTTGCCAATTTCAAACGATAAAAAAGACTGAAATAAAAAACACGAAATAAAATTAATGAGGCTTTGCTAGTAAAGACAAGTCACGTAAAATGAAATTAAGTGTTGCCACGTTAATTAATTAAGTTATGTATTAGCTAAGGCAAATACTACAATAATAATTGTTAATTAGCTAATATAAATACCAGAAAATTAACAAATTCTTAGCTAATCAAAAATATCGAATAATGTTGCTAATCACAAAACTAGGAAACTAACCAAAGCCTTTGGTTGCCACCTCAAAAAGAAATATTTATACGAAATTTTCAAGCTAATTCCCATTTACAAACGATTTAGTAACTTGTTTTAACAATTCGACAATCACAAAACTTGTCAATAGCATTTATTGCTTGCAGTAACGATTGTGTAATTCTCTACACGCAGAGAAAAGACATGGTTACAGCACCATCACTACAGCAATATTATGTTCTAATTGTTAATTTTTCTTGAGTTTTAATGATTCTGTGTTCATGATAACAATGTTTTTGTTTAAATTTTGTCATTTAATGTTTACACTCAAAAAAAATTTTTAATATATTCGACTGCAAAAATTATATGTTTTTAAATATTTTTACCAGAAACATTCTACAACCAATAAATATTTGCAGTATTTTTCCTTGTTCTTAAACCATATTATGTTTTTATTATTTCCATGACAATAAAATGTTTCATATATATATAATACTTCTCCGTTTCACAGACTAAGTGGAAAAATTCAAAAACTTGTTTGTTTTAAAATATATTTTGCTTTTAATGTTTGTTTTCCAACTTTATTGTAATTCTCATTTAGTTTATACATAAATAAATATAAATAGACAAGGTTTGATTATACATGATGTGATTCAAGCAATATAAGGTATTAATATGTTTTCTTTACTAAACCATTAAAGTTTTCTTTTAATATAAATATTTTTTTTTTTTTTTCTTTTATATAAATAATTTTTTATTATCACGTTTTATATGATAAAATTTAATAATAATGTGACAAAATGAATATGATAAAATTGGATAACTATGTGATAACATAGGATAATATGTTAAAATGGAATAATATAAAGAATGACATGATCATATTATAAAATGGAATCATAATATAAAAATGTGGTATAATAATATAATAAGATAAAATAATAATAAATTAACATCAAATCATAATCTGATAAAATGTGAAAAAGCAAACAATAAAATCGGACACAATATGACAAAACGGAATCATAATAATTATTACTTATAATAATTTCTATTTTTCACTGTGATCATATGTTTCAATCATAATATGTTGCTCTTAGATTATGGTCACTACAACTATATTTTTTCTCTACGTGTTAGTACTCTTAAACGATTGTATATAACTATTATTGCTTATGACAGCTCTCCACAAGAAAATGCCGAAATAAAAGTAAGGTTCAAAATCAAATAATAAAGAAAAACAAATTTCAGACAAATCGAAATTGATTTAACAGTTTTAAGACGGTGATTAATTTATGTCTTTGATATTGATTAAGATATGTTTCTGTTAATAGTTTTCTTCAAAATGACCACTACTCTTAAAAGAAGATTTGTAAACGTAGAAGCACAGACTATAACCTTAAAAGCACATAATACAACCACAGAAGAACGACTAAATCATTGGGTTGACTTCTTGGTTATTTTTTGTCAATATATTAGCAACACAAAAATTTTTGTCTTAAGTTGACGTAAACATATATCGTTAAAAGTATTAGAGAATAATGAAATCGACAATTTTGTTGTTTACTATTTTTAACGATTCGATTATCGTTAAAACAAGTTACTGAATCGCACTACAGATAGCGAAAAAAAGATAAAAATTTGTTATCACATATACATATATTTTTTTTAAATGATTTTTAAATTAAAATCGTAAAAAAATATTTTCGAACGAATTTTATATTAAAAAAGATAAACTATTTTAAAGCTCATTTATATCAAATAGAGAAAAAATTATGAATATCTCCTACCAAAGATCAATGTTCCCATGAAAAACGTAAAAATCGATTCTATAACCAAAATAGAGAAAAAAGTATTGCTTTGGGTTTGCATCGTATTGATATCAACATTATGAATGATAGTCATAATTCAGTGGTAAGTAGAAAATGGAAATAGTATTATTACTTATTAGGAAGTTTTAATATATTCATAATACTATAATTTATATACATCCTAATTCCAATAAGTAACAATTACTTTAAGCTGCTTGGTCTTCTGCGTATTTGTGAGTTTTTTGAAGCTTAGGGCTTGTTCATCATTGAGACAATTCAAGTCCTTGCTAAATACAGCTCGACAGTCCTATGTTTCTCTCTTTTTTGTTCTCTGAACTGATGAGCCTTCGTTTGTTAGAGGTAATGGTCAGAAAAGTTTACAAATGGAACCAATACTTTCAGACGTTCATTGTATCCAACAGTATCAATGTTAAAATACAATAGAATTACATTTCTCAACATTAGTGCCTCAGATTTGGTGCTAATGAGTAAGAACTAAAATAAGTTCAGTTGTAGACCAATAATTCGACGTTTCAAGGCGATGAATTAAACTGGACCATTGCTCGGAGAGAAATACCATTAATTCCCCGAAACGACCACTGCGGAACCCTTACAGACAATTTTCTAACTACTGTATAAAATTCTTTTCTCGCTACTTTTTTAAATTTATTTCTTTTAGTATTAAATATAGTATTAAACTTAAACATAATTTCCTCTCTTTCTTGCAGATACAATTTCAAATGAATAAAACTAAGACTTCAGGTTAAGAAAATTCAAACTTAAAATTAGCAGCATTAGGGAAGTAAGAGTTTAAGACAGTTTTGAATTACAAATTTTAAGAATTACCACAAGGAACAGTATTATTATTTTTTTTTTTTTTTTAACAATTATAAAAAATTTAAATATTTAAATGTAAATTATTGAGAACAATGTTGATTGCTGATAAAAAAAATTAGGTACTTTAGATTTTAACACAAAGTATATACACACATATTTGGCAAGTCATTGTTATTAAAATATTAATGGCTCTATGAAATACTACACTTATTATTATTATTATTTTTTTTTTTTTTTTCAAATTATAAGAATTTATATTCAGTCTTTTAAAATACTTTATTAAACATGGATCTTGTTCACAAGTTCTTGCAATTGTGTTTAAAAAATACCTTTTATTTAAATGGCTTTTTAACAATACCCAATCTACCCTGGCTTTCGACTTTAATAAGACTATGTTACTTAAGCTGGTTGTCTGCAGTGGTATTCCTAATGTTTTATTGGCGTTTGAATGGTGGCGATAATTCTGTGGAAGGTCTTGTGGGAACTGCTTCATTTGTATTCAATGGCATTGTTAACATTATTATAATATTGGAAACAATTTTTAAGTCTAAATATTTCAAAAGATTAAACAAACTACAAAAGGAGGTAGATGAATTGTTAGACCAGCATTTTAATACCGATGTAGAAAAACGTATGAATTACAATTATTTAACCAAACGTTTGTTATTAATTTTACTGTGTCAGTTAATGTGCGATGGCTTGAAAATATGGATAAATACTTTTGCAAAATTAAGTCCAGTATTTTGGTACCTAATGCCAATATCTGCTAATTTACGTACACGCTATTTGCAAATTATTATCTATATTATGGCTTTATATCGTAGAACTCAAATATTAAAAGATGTTATATGGGCTACTGCTAAGAAGAATGAACCGGAATCGTCATTTCGTAGTGTTATATGGCAGCCTTATGATCCCAAGGATTATGAAAAAATTAATTATATGCGTTTGATTTATTTACGTTTGTGGGAAAGTTATATGACTTTCAATAGTTTATACAGTTGGTCATTGTTGACGCTTTTTATGTCATCATTTTTTGATATCGTATGCAATTGTTTTTGGACTTTTACTGCTATTTATAAGGGACAATTATTTAGTAAGTTTATAATGAATGGAGCTACATCGTTTTCGTTGGCGAGTTTAGTATATGTGCTGTTCTATTTTACGGATGCAAGTGAAAAAAATGTGAGTATTAAATTAGAATTTAATGGTGATTTTAAGCGGAAGGAGATCAAGATTTAGTCAGAGGGAAGTTCGCATTTAAGAAATTTTATTATCTCTCTATGACCTAAATAATAAGGACCTCATGCTTTTAATATAAGTATTACTAATCACTTAGTAACATTAATAGTTCAATAATTTTGTTGTCCTTAATTGATTTATGATTAAGCAATTTCATTTCTTAAAAAATTACATACATATAAAAACCTCAAACATATTTCTAGCATTCTTAGTTTATTAATAATTTTCGCCATAGCTATAAGTAATTTTAAAGCACATATTCCCACCATAAATCTAAATTATGCAAAATAGCTGTAGTATTAATCTAAACTTTTGGACATTTGGTATACTTCCCTTAATTAAAAACTTTAGAATCTATTAAGCGTTTCTACTGCATGATATGTTTAAATTGCTTGGCGTATGGCGATGAACATAATCTTAATGGTTTGTAAGTGTTGTATTATATTTTACACATATGTTGACTCATCTTACCCTACTGGCTGAATCGTGTAAAGTGAATCAATATCGTGTGATACTTTTGCTCAATTTAGCAGGATTAAATAGCTATTGGATATGGAGTTAAGAAAACTTTAAAATATCATTAATGCTGATGGCAGCAAGCTAACATAATATGGACTACTTTTGGGAGTAAATCAGCAGCCAGCCTGTTGTTTTGGTGATCTCTACAAAGCTATTTAGCTTTATAATTCAAAACTTTGGAATTTTTATCTGCTATAGTGCAATTAAACTATTATATTATACTATTACGCAAATCCTCCAATGACATGGACGAGCGTAATTTTAAAAGAGTTCCTAAAATAATAAATAAACCGCCACACTCAGAAGTCATCATAGTAGCCTCGCTCAATGAAGAGAAAGAAGATGAACAGTTATTGGTAATGCTTAAAGATTCTTACAATGAGATTTATGTGATATTTCAAATATATAATGAGGATTATGATTGGTCTTTGTTGGCCTCAAGCGCAAAATACTTATTGGATTCTTTGGACAGGGTAGATATTACTATGGTCCCTTGCAGAATGCTTTTTTTTTTGCTTTATTGGCCTTTCTTTTACCCTCTATATTATATTGTTTTACAGAGAAATATTATTGTGAGGTAAAGATTGTAGAAGTACTCAATATCCAAATAATTCTTTCTATAATTTACAGGGTCGTTATATTGGTTGTTTAATTTCGAAATTGGTAAAACCCTTGGGTAACAAATATTATAATGATTTGGTCAGTGAGTTTTCGGTACAAACTCTACATCAACGATTTGTTATAACAGCTAAGGAGTTTTTTAGCTTAAATTTAAGCCTATTGGGAAGTGTAAGTAAATATTGAAAAATTAAATCAAAAAATATTAAATTTTTTTATCTCGTTAGATGGTTGCTGCTATTGTCACTTATTTAGTTATTCTTATACAATTTATGTTTACTGAGAAAAGTAATCATGAAAATAAATTGACTACCAAGGCAGCTTTAATGATTTCAACTGTACCAACTAACTTTGAAATTGCATCTTATAACGAAACTTAAACATTTTCTTCAATTTTAAAGAAATTTATTGGTAATATCTCAACAAAAGCTAACAATACCATAACAAATTAAATAAATTCTACTGAAAATTAATTATTTGAAAAATTTAATTTTAAAAAAATATATAAAATTACGAACGTTCAGTTGAATAGAAATAAATTCTACTGAAAAAGAATTATTTGGAAAATTTAATTTGAAAAAAAAATATAAAATTAAGAACTTTCAGTTGAATAGATATGAATTGATTACAGTATTATTTGAATTAGTTTGTTTATTATTTATAAAATAAAGTGGAACTTACCCAAGTAATAGTGGTTTTTTCTCTCTCCAGGAATTTCATATATTAAATTTATATTTATTTTCACTTTCACTATAGTTAAACCAGAGCAGATAAAGCAAAAAAGATGAAAAAACCAAACAACTTAAAAATCGATTTTAAAGCAAAACCCCAGCAGATAAGCAAAAATTTTGAGAATATGTAGTCTCTTGAATTTCCTGTCAAAAATCGATTTTCTAAATGGAAAACATAAAAATTGATTTTCTAGCTAAACAAAAACGCAAATTCATAATAAAAAAAAAAAACAAAAAAATCATAAAAAGAAAGTTAATTAAAAGATTACTTTAAGTATCCCCAAATCTTATTAAAAATATTATTTTCAGATTTAAATATACACATACACCTGTTGACTTATAAGTTTTTTCATCACAAATCAAAAGCAAAACATACAAGCAAACATTCTCTCTAAAATGCTCAATTAAAAAAAATCTAATTCACACAACTTATGACGGATTTACGCAACAAGTGCTACCAAAAATGTAAACACAAATTTAAGCAAAACAAAAATCTCCCTTCTAACCCCTCATAAATGATGAAACTATTGTTATTACAAAAACACTAACAAATTTACGCAACAAACCTTTACACTAACCAATATAACGATGTATGATTACCCACTAAAAAAAAAAAGAAAAAACAACACAAAAAATAATAATAACAAACCCAACAATGGCGGAATTTCTAACAAGAAATTTGCATTGAAGAGAAAAAACTAATTTCAACTATTTAACATGTCATAATTCATTTAAATTATTTCAAGCTTTTAACACTTTAAACAATAAGATAATTTTAAAATATTAAGTTCCGGTACAATTTATTTATTAAGAAAGAACTAAGAAACTTACCGCGGCCACGGTTGCCGACCAGCCGGCAGTTTCTTTATTTAATGTTAAAAACTATGTATTTTCTTTAAAAACTATAAAACAATATAACACAACTTATTTATTACTTATATTTTGCAATACGCTTTTTAAAATAAACACTTTTATTAAATTATTTAATAATTTTATACAAATGACATCTTAAAATAACGCGTGATTAATTTGATTGTATTCTCTTAACTAAAACGAAATGCAATGATGCAAGAAGTTGAGAAGAAAAAACAATAAACAAGTGCTAGTTAATAACAACAACAATGACAAATATTTATAGGAGTTGTTTGTCAATGAGTGTACATTTGTTTTATTTATTAGTTAATAGTCAATGGCATAGTAAAGAGCACGTATTGTTTTTGGTGTTTTTAAGGTATAAAATGTATTCTTTAGTTAAAGGGGTTTGTATGTTTGTTTATTATTTTTTATGATTTGTGTGTTGTGTATTAATGGGGGAGAGTGAAAATGAGGAGAATTTTTTGTTGTTGTTTTTAAGGTATAAAGTGTTTTGTTTAGTGAGAAGGTTTGTATTTTCTTTTTCTTGAAGGTTTGTGTATTTGTGTGTATTAATCAGGAAGAATAAAAATAATTGAAATATAATAAATAGAATAATTATTATCAATTCATTCAATCTTAAGGAATTTATTTCTAATCCCCGTATTCTGAACTTTATCAGTAATGACAAAACTATAACAAAACAAATTTGAAATAACAATTTTCATGTAAAAATTTTAAAAAAATGTAAATATTATTACAATATTTTCATTGTCACTGCGTCTTGAAGACATTATTGATGCGAATTGACAAATAAAAAAGAATATATAAACTTAAGCATATTTATAAGATTTTTTTTTCACATTTTAAGCCTTTTTTAATTGTTTGCAATTATTATAATACATAATAAAAAAACATAATTTCCAACAAAAAATCGATTTTTATATGAAAAACATAAAAATCGATTTTATAGCTAAACCAGATTAGATAGAACAAGAATGATGAAAATCTGTGATCACTCATAGTTCCATTAAAAAGGTAGATTTTTATATGAAAAACATAATGACCAATTTTATGTCTAAACGAGAGCAGATAGAGCAAATAGAATGTAAAATTAAGATCACTAATATTTCGATTTTTATGTAAGAAATATCGTTTTTAAAATTAAAACGTAAAATTGATTTAATAGCTAAGCCATTTTAAAAACTGACTGACCTGACTGCAAATATGACTTATAAGGAAATCTTACTTACCATTCTGGCAATTTATCGGTTTATTATTGTTATTATTTTATTTATTATATTTTTCATTATTATTTTTAACTTTGCTTTATTTATTTATTTCATTTGTTATTCATTCATTTATTTATTTCATTTATTTATTTATTATTTATTTTATTTATTTATTTATTTATTTATTTATTTATTTCATTTTTAAATTTTCTTCCTGTCTTTTTGTTGTTGAAGTTGCTAATTTGTGGTGAAATGTGTCTTTTCTTACTTTTTTCATTGTTTTTAAAGTTGCCACTATTGTTTTGCAAATATTGTCTTTGTTGAAATATGTCTGATGTTTGCAAAGCTGCCAGTGTGTTAAACTAGCTGTTTTTGGTGTTAATAACAGGTACTTAAGAAACTGTTGTCTTGGCTAAATAAAGTGTATAGGGTTAATTAAAAAAGTAACTCTATTCATTGATAGTATTATATTACTTCCATTCAATTATTATTTTTGTTTTAAAAATTAGCGTTCTTTGCTAAATTAAAGAGTTAATAATATAACGTATATATTAGGCATGAATTGGTGTTTAAAAATCATGTTAAAGCATCGTTTCTGAAACATTTGTATGGGCAACAACATTATCCGCGATTACCTCCAATGTGATTTTTACCACTAGGTTTATCTTTTCCATTGTCAGTTTGTTTTAGTGCTGCCATTTTGTGTCTCTGTTAAACAAAGCTGACACTAAAATGTTGTGCTGCCATTTAAGAGTAACTGTGCTAAAATAAAGCAAAAGCAGATGATGCAGCGTTGCACTGATGTTTGAAACGACGTATGTATGACCATACCAGCTAACACAGAAGCTTATGAGTCGTGTACGATACAACACATGTTTGACAGGACACGTCGTTTGAAACAATTTGTTTTATCGAAAACATTTTTGTGTGTATGTGATGAACTCGCAAACAATTTGATTCACGAAAACTAATTGTCTTTTTGGTTTTTACAAAAAAAATTTGTTTTTGGCGCTCTTTTTTAAGTGCAATATTTTTTTATAATTGCATTCTTCGTTATATCATAACCGTAAACACCGTGTTTCAAGATTAATTAAAAAAGTTTATCGGAAAAAAAATAAAGTGCGGCTTCTTAATTTTACTATTTACCAGAGTAACAAAGAAATTAATTAATTCGCTTGTCAAAAACCTAACTCATGCAACAACAAAATACATGTAATCAAATGTATTTTGTTGTTGATACTCTTTGCTGTTCGTAATAATTGTTTTTAGTTGCATTACGGATACTTTTTTGGTGTACAGGTATTTGTAGTTTTATATTGTTTAATTGTTAATTCCAGATCATTTTTCCGATCTAGAATCAATAAATTTTTCTGGATTGTGGTCGAAGACTTCACAACAATATGGGCTTCCTTATTTTTAGAATGTAATAATAATATGAACAGAATTTAATGAACGAAATATTAAAATTGATCACTTTTGTTATAAAATATTGAACAATTGCAAGCCAATGTTAATGTTAATTTGTTAATTATTGTATTTATTTTAAGTAAAAGAGCTTGTAAATTTACAGCAGCATATACAACCTCAACAACACATTCTCACGACAATTGGATCTACGTTCCGAAATTACCAGAGTTCAACAAGATCAACTGCTGAATCAGCCGGAAGTTTCTGTTCCAGGGAGGAACTTTCAATCTCAGCAGAGCTGTTACATCAACATCCACAAGTTTCGTAAATCTTTTTATAATTTAAATTTATTAAAAATTCACTAAAAAAAAAGTAGAATTTTATAATATTAGAAATATTGTCTGATGATTGCATTTTTCGAAACCATTCGTGGTCGATTCTATAGCATGTTTGATTATTGCACGAAAATACCCAAAGGGTATCGCACATTTAAAAAGTGTCTAAAATTATAAAAAGGGACATCAAATTTTAACTTCCTATGATGATTGGAAAGTCACTTATGTTGTTGATATTTTATCAACTTTGGACCACCCTTAGAATTAGTATATTATGTATTAAATTTCCCTACAATATCCCTTATAAAACACTCGATAAGTGTTTTATATTTTTTAAAAGTGGATATATTGTTTTTTATATTATTTTCAATTATTTTAATATACATTTAATAGATATTTGTCATGTAGAAGTCGCACAAATCCGCTAACGATTTTGTTCTTTGTCACGAAATCACGACTAAACCGCTGAACAGATTTCAACGAAATTTTAAATATGGATGGACAGCAACAGCTCTTAAAGCTTTAAACGGATTTTTATAATTTAAATACATATGCAATTGAATATGCCCTCTTAAAACGCAATAATTTAAAATTTCAATGTAAATTGTTCTAGGACAAAATGGTAGATATTTTCATACAAAATTAATATATATTTTTTTAATTTTTTTATTTTTTATGCGTTTATTTTAAAATTAATTTTAGTTATAAATTAATTTTAGGCCTTGGAAAAACCTTCATACACATTTGATTTACATGTTAAAGTATTTATGATGCGTGTATGAAGGCAAGTATCATAAATACTAATATTGTCGTTGATGCGATAACGAGCAGAATAAGTAAAATCAGAAAATACAATTCTAACAAAACCTCGAAAGTTTCAAAAAAATATGTAACTTAGCAACAGAAATCGATAAGAATACATATGTAAATATAAATTAACATAAACAAATTCGAACTAGTTTTAGAAAATATATAGTATACTATAGAATTATAAAAGTAGGAATATTTGTAAAAGTTAAGAATAAATACCGGAACTAAAAAAAGTTAGGTTAAAAAGGAAGCATTTTTATTTGATTATTGGCAGCAGATTATTTTTTAGTAGCAATTATCCTATTTTGTCATAAAGATAGCATATATAGCAATTGTCACTTAAGGATCATTGATCCTGATATTATATAAATACAGCAGGAAGAATACGTAAAGAAGATAACAAAACCGTTTTACTGACTGACCAATAAAGTGATTGTGTGTGCAAAAATGTACGTTTGTGTATCATGTGCCCGATATACATACATACATACATATAACCATAAATACATACATACATACATATATATATATATATATATATATATATATATATATATATATATATATATATATATATATATACATACATATATACATTAATACATACAAATGTATGTATGTAAACCTTTTCTAAATTGGCTGGACATTGACAAGGTCTTTTTTTAAACAAAATATTAAAAGTTAACAATGATGCGTGACTAGAATAGCTCTCGTTAATTGCTAATAAGTCTCAATGCCTCCAAAAAAAGAAGCCAATAATATTGCTACAATCTGCCGCTCTGTGTTATTTTTAAACGTATTTTAGTGCTGGCACCAAGCACCCTAAAATTTTATTGGTCAATTAATATAAAAAATATCTTTACTGTTTTTCATTTGTTGAAAAAAATATATATATATGAGGGATTTTTATTTTTTAATATATCATGATGAAAAAAAGAAATATCTTTAAAAATAAATATAAGTATTGAAAAATTTTCAAATGATTTTTTTCATACTTTAGTTTTTGTTTCAAAAAATATTTTCTACTATATATATATATTTAATTTATTTGATTTATTCGATTGAAATAAAAATAAAGTTTTATTTAGTATTAAAATCCGGTCGCTGGCTGCCACTAGTTATTATTATTGTTTTATTAAATTCTCAATAAATGAAACATTTTTATGGTTTTTTTCTGTCTTTCTAAATTAAATATTCAAATATTTATTTTCTTTTGAATAATAATTATTTATTGTGAGACAATTTTTCAATAGTTTATTTTTTATTTATTTTTTTTTTTTTTTAATTCAATTTTGTTTTCTCTTGTATAATAATATTTTGTATAATTTTTATTTATTTATATATATATATATGTATATATATTATAGTTTCTTTTGTTTTTCTTTCAATATATATATATATTTTTTTTCATTTTTTCAATAATAAAATTCAAATTGTTTTTTGTTTTTCTTTCAACGGGGATTAAAGTTTAATATATAATATAATATAAATAAAAACAAAATTTCGAAATTAATTTTTAAATTTTAATTAAAATAAATTAATAAATAAACATATAAATAACATAAATATACTTAAAATAAAATGAAATTTATATATGTAAAACTAAAATTTAAAGAAAAAAAATAAGATCACGTTTTATTAAAAATTCTCTAAATGACGTAATGTTTTAATGTAGTAGTTTTCAGTTAAATTAAATTGGGCTGGTTTTTTTTAACTTATATTTATTGGGTTTTAAAAAAATTGTAAAAAATCTTTGGCACAGTATGTGACTTAATAAAAAATATATAAAATTTTCTTTTTTAAAAGAGAGAAAGAATCGTTTAATTGAAATTTTTCTTTTGTTTAAAACTTTATTCGTTTGTTTTCCTTTTTTTAGTCAACTGATTGATATGTTTTTATTTGCTTCGTAATTGATGATTTTTTTGTGAATGTAATGAAGTGAGATGCATTTTTTAATTAATTAATTTTTCATTTTTTATCGTTTTCTTTAGGAATGTGTGTGATTTTTATATATATTTTTTTTTAGATTAGTGGTGATGTTGTTGTTTTGTAATTAAAAATACCTGTAATATTGTAATGTGCTGTAAGAAAACGAAAAAAATAAAGAAAATATATAAACAAATAAATTATAAAAAAATACACAAAAATAAAAAAGAAAAGCTCAAAACTTGGAAATTTAAAAAGAAGAAAAGCCAGCTTCAAAGATTATAAAAATATTTAGAGGCAAAACTAGCGCCTTTAATTTAAAAGAATTCATTAAATAAAATTTTCTTAAATCAAAACTTTTAGCAATTTTTTTTTTAACAAAATAAAAGAATGTATTTCTGAAAAATCATAAAATCTAATTATAATTTTCTATATTATATGATAATTTTAAGTTAGTTTTTTTATTTATTTCTGGTAACTACTTTTAAAATGCAACAGATATTTTTATATATATTAATATATTCTTAGTTTTTTTTTTTTTTGTGCTAAAATCCTTTAATTATTTTTTGTCTCATATTAATTAAATTTAACAATGCTACTTGGTTATCAAAAAATGTCATATAAATTAATATTTTTTTTTTTTTTTTTATAAAATATGTTATATAATGCTAATGGTAACATGCCACTAAAGGCTAGAGAGCTATAACTTTAAACCTCTAGTGAATAATTAAACAATAGCTAAATAGCAAATAAGTTACAGGGGATAATTAGAGAGCTATTTTATATAAAACACATCTACCATTTTGTTAATATATTTAAAATTCTTTTTTTAAAAAAAAGGTCTATCAAATTTTAAAAAATTGTATATGTTTAATAGAGTTTTATGTTTTAAGTCTTGGTAATAGTTTTTTAAACAAAATAAATTAAAAGAAAAATTTAGTTAGAAAAACAAAATTATGAGAGAACAGAACTGGAAGCTCCAATAGTTTTAACAAGTTTTATATGTTATTCTTTTGATAAATATATATATTTTTTTGTGTTAATTTAAGGCTTATTTTTTGTCTATAAATCAAGGCTAATGCTTTCGCAAGACCTTTTTGTTTTTCTTAAAATTTTTTAAAATTTATTTTTATTTTAAATTTAATTATAAGTTTTCTTTTAATATATATAATATTGTAAGTAACATTTAATTTTTGTTCAAAATAATTGTTTTTTTTTTATTTTAAGTCCTTTAAGTTTTGTTTTTGTCAAATTGTTTTAATTTATTTATTTTTTAGGGAGGTTTTTTAAAAAAATTTCACTCTTGACATTGTGTTTTGAATTAAATTTTAATGATTTTGTTTGCTATTTAAATTTGCTAAAATCTATAGGGTTATTAAGTTTTGTTTAAAATTGTCTTTTAGCAAATATAACAAGCAAAACTGCTTGTTAGTTAAAAAAGGAATAAAATTATTTAATTACGATAAAAAAATAATAAATTCGACTTAAACGAATTTTAAAATAACACCCTTCACCTAAATATTTTAATGCTTTCCTATTGTTTTTTCTATAAAAAATATCGATAACTTTATATTTCTAGAAAGATTATAGATAACTTTTAATTTAATTTTTCTAAAAAAAAATTTGCGAATACTTAATTTTTCCGAAGAAAAGTAATCGATAATTTACTTTTCTTAAGAAAAATTATCGTTAGCTGAACTTTTCTAAAGAAAAGTTATCAATAACTTAACTTCTGTAAAAATAAGTTGACGATTTCTTAATTTTTTCTTAAGAAAATTTATCCATAACTTTATTTTTCTCAAGAAATGTTATCGATCACTTAATTTTTCTCAAAGAAAACTTTGCAATAACTTAATTTTCTAAAGAAAATTTATCGATAACTTAACTTTTTTGAGAAAACTTATCGATAACTTAACATTTCCAAAGAAAATTGATCGATAAATTAGAATTTCCTGAAGGAAATGTCTTGTTTAAGAAAAACTTCTCGATAACTTATTTTTTCTTCAAAAAAGTTTGCCGATAACTTAATTTTTCTTAAGAAAAGTTATCGAACTTCACTTTTCTTCGATGATTGAGCTTTTTCCAAGAAAAATCGTCGAAATCTTAACTTTTATAAAGAAATGTTATCGATAACTTAACTTTTTTTAAGAAAAGTTCACGATAGTTTAATTTTTCTTAAGAAAAGTTGTCGATAATTTAATTTTTCTAAGAAAAATTGTCGATTACTTAACTTTTTTATAGAAAACTTATCAATAACTTAACTTTTCTAAAAAAGGTTATCGGTAACTTAATTTTTCTTAAGAAAAGTTCTCGATAACTTAACTTTTATTAAAAAAAAATGTTATCGATAATACATTTAATTCTTCTTAAGAAAAAGTATCAATAACTTAACTTTTCTTAACAAAAGTTATCGATAAATCAATTTTTTAAAGAAACTAAATTTTCCAAAGAAAACTGTGGATAACTGAACTTTTCTAAAGAAAACGAACTTTTCTAACGATAACTTAATTTTTCCCAAGAAAACTTAACGATAACTATATTTTTCCACATAAACGTTATCGATAACTATATTTATCCAAAGAAAAGTTAATTTTTACACAAATATTTTCAATATCGCGACTTTTTTATAGAAATTCTAACGATTAATTTTGTAATAAAGAGTTATCAATATAAAATTATCCCAAAACCATTAGTTTTAACTCCACAATGCTTAAGTTTTTCATTCTTAGGTTAAGGGTTCATTGTTGTCTTTTTTTTTTTTTTTTTCTTTCATATAATAAAAAAACTTAATAATATATTTAAAAAAATAAATAAAAAATATAGTTTATCATATTCTGGTTGGTTAAAATTGTTGTGTTAATAAGTTTTGTTTTATCTGTAAAATTATATCATATAGAATGTAATTGATCCATTAAGTTCGCTTAAAACTTGCTTGTCTTTTTTTTTTTTTTTTTTTTTTTTTTTTGCAATAGTTTTTTTTTTTCATTTTGTTTGTAATTTTAATTTAAACATTCGTAAATTGACTTACTTAACATTAGCATTTGTTGAAGGAGTAGCCGATAAAGCCATTTTCGATAAGGTGGCTAAGGAACGTTTTTGAAAGGTTTGATTATTGGCGCTACTATCATCACTGTTATCGGAGAAAAGTTTGCGGAAGCTTAAAAGATACAAAGAAAATAATAAATTTTTGCAAAAATAAATAAATAAATAAAAATACTTACAATTTGCGAATACCAGATTCACTAGTTTTCTTCCAGGGAGCATCATCGGGTTCAAAGGGTAGAGGGCCTTGAACCGGTGCATCATGTTCAGGAGGTCTAAAAAATTAAAATATTAAAAATTTAAACCCATTTTAATCATTTATTTCATTATCAACATACGTTCCATTATGTTCACCATTATCTTTATAATCTTCTCCTCCCTCGGCACCTACGCCATAATCATCTTCCTCATCTGAACTAGAATCATTTGCCGTTATTTCAGTTGGTTTTAAAGCTCTCAATTCTTCATTCAAATTCTCAATTGTGGTCAATAATTCATCACGTTCGTTAATCAGTTCTTTAAGTTCACGTGTGGTATAACGTGGACGATTCGGATCGTTGGGATCATCTTCATGTAGTAAAGACAAATCTTCATTATCCTTTTCAGCCAGACCCAAACGTTTGCGTAAACTATTAATTTCGCGACATTGATCTTGAAGTTGTGCTAAAAAGTCAGCACGTTCTTCACACAAAGTTTTCACTTGGGTTTGCAGCATAGTGCAACGGCGACGTGTATCACGTCCCGAAGATTTCAAACGGTCCATTTGTATGGTCATCTAAATAAAAAAAAGAAATAAATGTTAAAAAATGGGGCTGTTTGTTATTCTCACTTTTATATCAAAAGGGGAAGAAACAAAATGCTACAACTAATTGTTTAATAAACGTGGCCATAAAAGTTTGTTTTTTTATGATTTTCTCTAACACGTCCTGTTTAATGAAACCATTAAATGAAACACTAAATAAATCTTTAAATGATACATATTAAAAAATAAACAAAGTTACAAGAAAATTAAATTAGCTAAAGGAAGCAAAATTAAATTAAAAAGCAAATTAAACTGAATTATTAAGAAGTTTAGCCTTTTGCTTTCTAAATATTATAAAATTACATAAAAACGTTTTCAGCTGCTTTAAATTCTAAACCAGCTATTAAAAAGACTAACTCAGCCAAATTATTTGCAAAACCTGTTATTTAAAATGCTGTAAAATTACATGAAAACATATTCAGCTGCTTTAAATTATAATACAGTTGCATAAATCCCCATTTAGATACTATAAATTACATACAGCTACTATAAATTACATTTAGCTGCGTATAAATCAAATTCAGCTTAATTATTTTCAAACCCAGCTGTTCATAATATTACAAAATTATAGAAAAAATATTAAACTCCTTTAAATTCTAATTCAGTTGCTAAAATTTCTAATCATCTATTATTCCCATACAATTTTTGGAATTTATAAAAATTCCGATTAAAACTATATTCAGCTTCATAAAAATCATATTCAGCTAAATTAAGTAGGCGTCCTGACATTCAGCTGCTTAAAATACCAATTCAGCTACTTAAAAATAATATTTAGCTACTCTTATTATTAATGAAAATGAATAAACATTTTCAACTTTCCTATAATAAATCATATTAGCTGTAAATATCATATTTATCTCCTTTATTTAAAAAAAATTGAAGATAGTAATACTATTATTCCTCTAAACTATATTTAGCTAATTAAAAATCATATTCAGCTATATTATTTTTAAACATCGCTATTCTAAATAATAATAAAAAAACTATATAAAAATAGATTCAGAAATAGAATATTTAGCTTTTTAAACTCAATTTACTAAAAACTGTATCATTTTCTACTCTAACTGTATTCAGCTAACAAAAACTAGAATACTAAAAAATTTTAATTCTGCAGCTAAAGATCATATACCGCTACTAAAAACTATATTTTGATTTTTTAATGCATTTAGCTGATACAAATTTTCATTCAGCTGCTTAAAATGATATTCAGCTACTCAAAACTAGAGCATTTACTTTTTCAAACGCATCTATATAAAGAAAAAAATAAATAAAAAATTAATTCTGCTGCTTAAAATGGCATTCAGCTACTTAACAATTCTATTCAACTGCTAAAAATTATATTCAGCTACTAAAAATATCAATTCAGTTTATAAAATTTATAATTAGCTATAAAATAATCAATCCAGCTGCTAAAAATAATATTCAGTTACTAAAAAATCAATTTAGATGCTAAAAATCTATTAATCCGATATGAGCTACAAGTTTTACTTGTTTAACTGAATCCAGCTACAAAAAAATCTATTTTTTAACGCTTTTAACTACTGAAAATAATGTCCAACGTCTTAAAACATGAATTCAACTGCTTAAATTTGTATTCAGCTATTAAAAATTTCAATTCAGCTCCTAAAAATTGCAATTCCGCTACTAAAAGTCATATTCAGCTGTTTAATTTTCCTTTATAAAACTTTTAAAATTGGACATTTTAGGAATCCGTAGTTCTAAATATTTGACAATTTACTTACATGTTCAATTTCTGTATATTTACTCTGCAATTCTCTTTCCCTTTCCTTTAAATCATCTCGTTGTCGATAGATTTGTTCTTTGAGTCTTTGCAACACTTGCGTATCACTCAAAGCACTGTGCAACTCATTGTTCGTAATGCTAATAATACTCTCCGTTAAACTGGCCCCCAAACCAGAAGACTGAGTCGAAGCCGACTGTAAATCCTGCGTCTGTTTGACTAAACGTTTATTTTCCTCTTGCAGGGAGGAAACTAAATCAGCCAAATCATTAGTTTCCGTACGCCATTGTTCCTCAATCATTTCCAATTCCTTTTCAAAACGCCGTCGAAATTCGGCCTTTTCCGATTTTTCACTTTCCAACTGAGCGATTTTATCTCTCAGCTCTTGTATGGTTGCATTTTCACGTTCATTTTTTGTTGCCAAAGCCTCTAGCAATTCTAGGGTGTTAATGATTTTGGGCATTAGACCGGTGGCGGCCTCGGTGCCAAAACGATCTATAATCTTTTCATATTCTTTGCCAATGTCGGAGGCTAAATCATAAACATCTACCACACCAATATCATCAATTGCGTCCAACACCATTTCGCCCATTTCATTGAAATGAAAACCTGGCATAAGGGTGGTGGTTACTACGTTTAAGTTGTAGTAGTATGATCTAATCAACAGACCAGTTAAAACTAGGCAATCCCCTCCCTTCCACTTGCTACTGCTGGCCAGCTAGATAATGCTTCTTCGTTCGTTCGTTTGATATTGATGATGCGGCCTTTACAGGTTACACTCTCTTCTTTTTATTTTTGTATTTTATTGTATGGACAATCAATTGATACTAATAATTTATTTATCACTTTTTTATCTAAACACCACAAATAGTCCCCTCCCTATTTTTTTTTATATACGTTTGTAGACGTACAAGTTGTAGCAGGTGCTGCGACTGTGTGTAATAAACGACTCCTGCACAGCTCTTTTTGTGTATAACGATAACGAGAAAAATAAGAAAAACTAATTTTTTTGCAATTTTTGCCTGTTCTTATACACTTGACTTCTATTATTCAAGAAAAAAATTTTTCACTTTTTTTCGTTTAAAGTTTAGATTTTGTTTTGCTTAAAAAAATTTGACGGTTTGTTAAAGGTTGGAATTGTTGAGAGAGCACCTTTTAGCTTAATAAAATTTATTTAAAAACTTTTAATAAAAGGAAAATCTTGCACAATTAAAAATTCTTCTTTTTTTACAATGTTTTCACAGCGATGCAAGAAAATTATAAATGATTAATGGAAAATGACATTTAAAGAGCAGGTAAAGATATAAAAAAGAGAAAATAAAGAGTACAAGAAAAAGAGAGAAAAAAAGCATAACAGATGTTAAAAAAAATAAGCAAAATAGAGATGCCATATGTTAAATACAACTGCAAATAATTTCATATTTTTGTTTACCCTGCAAGCATCCGAAAACCTCCAACAAACTTATGTCGTGCTATATGTCCCAGGGACATTTCGTTTTGTATATACTACGTTTAACAGGCGATCTACACGTAACATAATATGTAAGATTTTTCTGTCAGAGAGTTGCCAAATTCGCTCTCCGAGAGAATTATCTCACGTGTTGATTCAAATTTTAATATAATAAGAAGTATTATGGACTGTTAAAAAATACCCATGTTCGAAAGTTTGTTTGTGTGTGTGCATATGTTTTTTGGAAATTATAAAAAACAAATGTTTTCTGTAGAATTATTTCCTTTTAGTGATTGTTTTATGCTATGTTCACATATAGAGGTTTTTTGAAGAACGAGTCGTTTTATCGAAAAACACAAACAAATTGATTTGTTTTTCAAAGCCAAAAACGTCTCGATTCGAGTTGTTTAATTATTTAACACACAAAAAACATATTAAATTTTCTTTACAGGGAATAAATTTTTGGTATTTTTAGTACACTGGAATTTGTTAAACGTACCCTAAGTCAAAAGTGACAAACAGTTTAAAAATAAAAAATCTAAATTATGAATTAAAATTATACTGATTTTCAATTATTCGTTAATTTAACAATTAATTTTTTGCAAAAGAAAAGTGTATGTGTGCTTAATTTTCATTTTAATTGAAAATATGTGAAAAAATATGACATACGAAAAACAAATCAAAAGAAAAAATACGATAGCAATATATGTGAATAGTGATGTTTAAACATGTTGAGTTTTTCAAATAACATTAAAAATCACTAGTATGTGAACATAATGTTACATTTCAAAAAACATTTTTAAAAAATTTATTCTAAAAATTTTTTAAAACGAAAAAAATGTGTGATGTATTTATTTTTTCGTTTTTTTTTTTTTTTTTTTGTTGTTATACAATATCAAATTTTATTATAAAATTTTAAGTGTTCCACGAAAATTATTTCCTTGGTTTTCAATAGAGTTGTATCTTATAAAGGAAAAAATAAAGCATTGTTCCAAAAATTATTCTTAAAATCGATCGAAATTTATCACAACTTTTCAAATAGTTCGATTTGAAAACAATCGATTTCCATGACATACCTGATTATTTTATTTAAAAATTAAGAATTATTCATTTCGATAATTTCTATTGAAAACAAAATTTTAATTTATTTGTTGTTTGGAATACAAACATTCAAAACGAATTTTCGTTTCGTTTTATAAAATGAGGCCCTTAACCTAGTGTCTACATTAGGCAAATTTTTATTAAAACAAAAGTCAAAACCAGTGCAAATATATACAAGGTAACCTTAGTTAAACAGCTGATTATTATTTTGGTTGTTAAATTTGTCAAACTGCATATATAAAAAACGATAATGAATAGGCCATATTATTGTTTTTGTGCAACTGTTGCCACCTTTCAAAAATTCGGGTTAAGTTTAACATTTGTATTGATAAAAAATTCTCTATGTAGACACTATGTAAACAAAATTACAAAATCATTTTTTTTGAGTAAACAAATTGACAGTTTATTATTTTAGTATTTTTTTGTTAGATACTACTTTTTGCAACTCTGTATTTTTGTAATAAAAACAAAAAATATATTTTTTTTGGTGCAATTTCATTGCAATCGTACATAATTTCTAAAAATAATCCACTATTTAGCCCAAAAATTCTAATTATTTTGTAATACAATAAAAGTATAGTTTAATCTCTACAAGTTAAAATTATATAAAACAATAAAGTGTTAGACAACAACGAATAAACAGTTGTGCTTGATTCCTTAACAAAAACAAATTTTATGGATATGTAGAACAAAAAAATAAAATCCCCTGCCAAGAAACTCCTACAAATTACTGCCAAAATTGTTAAAGAAAAAAATTATTGTGAACTTTTATTGTAAAAATAATTGCTTTATTAATAATCAATAAAAAAAAAAAAGGTTTAAAAACTCGCTGTTAAATGTTTAAAATCGATAATAATTTGGATGGCCCCTCAGCAATTATGGAGCCTTACGATTCTTTGACCTTCTACAAGGTAAGCTGGCATTGCAACTTACTCATTGTTGATTTTAAATTTAGCTTACAAATGTATGTGTTTTTTTAAATATTTATTATTTTATAACAATTTGATTTTATTTGTTTAAAATTGCGTTTTATTAATAGTTTTTTGCACATGTATGTATGTTTGCATTTGTTGTGTTTTTTGTGCTTTAAGTTCTGGGCACACATTTCTAGCAATGTCGTGCTGATAAGCTATTCTTTCCTACGTAGATTTTTTTTTTTTTTTTTTTTAATTCATTATTAATGATAAGCTTAGTTTATAATATTAAAAATAAAGGCATATTCTTCTTATCAATATTTTTATTCTTCAGGAGGGCGCGGCTTGCATACTTTAGGAAAATAACGATTTCCATACCTAATTTTTTATGTTATTTTATACTATAGTCTAGTCTATAGTATAGACTAAAGAATAGTATATATGTATACACTAAAGTATAGTCTGTAGTATAGACTTAAAGTATAGTCTATAGTATAGGCTAAAGTATAGTCTATAGTATATACTAATGTCTAGTCTTTAATGTGGAATAAACTCTAGTCTATAATATAGACTAAAGTTAGGTCTATAATATAAACCATAATCAGGTCTCTAATATATACTAAAATCTGGTCTTTAATATAAACTTAAATCTATTGTATAATATAGACCAAAGTCTAGTCTATGACATAGGCTGAAGTGTGGTCTATAATATAGACTAAAGTCTAGTGTATGATATAGACTAAAGTTTAGTCTATTATATAAAGTGTAGACTATAGTAGAGAATAAATTTTAAACTCATCTACAGTCTAAACTATAGCTTAGTTTATGGCCTTGTCTATAGTCTAAATACTACCATAAATAATTAGTTATTCTGTTTCCACTGTATTTCAACTTTCCATAATCATTTTCATATTATTTTCCGTTTACAAAATTTCGCTTTCATTTCGAAAATTGATTATCAAGGAAAATTTTTTTTTTTATCTTATTGCACATTCGCAATACAACCCTCATAAGAAAAATTTTCGGTTTTATCTACAAAAGGTGCAATGACTTGATAATTATATATTTCTTTTTTGATGTAATGAGAATATAAATGTAATTACACGATTAATAAACGTACTCTCTAGGGAAAAACAAACAAAAAAGATAAAATTGTTTTGTTTGTTGCTAGTTAAGTACGCAAATGTAGTACTATGTTTATTATTATTTATTATTATTATTTTTTGCATTTTTACATTTACTATTCTCTATTCCTTTTTGTGAGGTAATTTCTGTTTATTTTGAAAAAACATCAGATTCTTTTCATGTTTTTAATAACACACGAATAAAATGTGAAAATAAAACAGTACAAACAAAATATGATTTGTATCATAATGTAATTATAAAGTGGCCGCACATCTACAAAAACAATTGTTTGTATTTTGTTAGTGTAAAACCACTGCACATAGTGTCAAAATGCTATGACAGCAAATTTACTCATTTTAAAGAAGAAGAGTAAAAAAAAGTAAAAAAAAAATTCTTCATGCGAATACAAAAACAATTTGAAAGCTTCGCGTGGAAAAAATTGTAAATCAGCTAGACTTACGAGGTCACTTTCTTATTACACTATGATTTGTATTTTATAGTATTGTGTGACTTTTAGAGAAGAGAACAATATTTTTCTTAACAGTCTTTAGTAATGTGTCATTGCGAATGTGCGCATTTTTTAATAACAAAGAAACTAAAAAATAAATAAAACACATCAAAAATACACATACACTTAAACAGAAATATATTAGCATAAAACACTTCTTTTTGAAAAAAAAACAGCACCTTCCTAACTGGTTGCGTTTATGGTATTACTCAGTTGATGATTTTATGGTGAAATTTAAAAAACCAGTTCATTTTTGCACAATTGAAATATTGAAAATAAGTTTTAAAATTGCTAAACTTTATTAGAAATTATACACTAGATGGCGTTCATGCAACCCATCTCTGAGGTTAGTTTAAAAATAGAGAGCGAGAGTAAACAAAGAGAATTATGAAAAGTAATCAAAAGAAATGATCGTGAGACTAATATAAAATAGAGAAAAAACTTAATAAAAAAAATCCTACAAATCCTCTAATCTGTAGTTTGATAATTATCAATTTTTTTTTATTAAAATCCCCTTTTTTATATAATTTTTATATTTCATTATTATTAGGAAGAAGCTTTGAAACCTGATGTTGTTAGTGATGCTGATTTTAAATCGATTACCATTACCTCTACGGATTATGATATTACCGACAATTCAACAGAACGTTCATTTCTGTTAATGGATGGTAATGAAAAGTTACATATAGCTACACCGGAATTATTTTGTAAACAACTTAAATGTCCTAATAATGCCAAAATCAAAGTGGTAGCCATCTTTGGTAATACAGGAGATGGTAAATCACATACTATGAATCATGCCTTTTTCAAAGGGGAAGAAGTATTTAAAACTTCACCGGAGCAAAATTCATGTACATTAGGAGTATATGCTGCCATGCAGCCAGAATTAGGGGTATTATGTTTGGATACCGAGGGTTTGTTGTCGACTTCGTCGCAAAGCAATAGACGTATGCGTATGTTACTTAAGGTAGGTTTAAAATAAAAATTTTCTTTATAAAAAAAGAAAATAATTGTGAAATTTATTTTAGATTTTAGCCATATCAGATATAGTTATATATCGCACCAGGTCGGAACGTTTACACAGTGATATGTATGAATTTTTGGGCACTGCTTCGAAAGCATTTTGTTTGCATTTCTCTCAGGCCTTGCAATCTTTGTCTATGCAGGGTAATTTAGGGCCCGCAGTTATAGTGTTTCATGAAACCCGTCACACTAAACCTTTGCAGAATTGTTAGTGGTTATTATTTAAAATTTTTTCTCGTTAAATATATTATTTCTCTTATTTTCCTCTTTTTAGCCATTGAAGAAAGTGCTGAGGAAAAAATGCGTGAAAGTTTTGCTCGATTAAATTATGACATTAAGGCTTTCAGTTCTTTACGTTATGTGGGTATACAAACTTCTGCCCTAGGCTCTACCGACTATAGTAAATTGATTATTGCTTTACGTTGTGATTTGGAAAATATCGCAGTTCGTTCACCCCGGCCTCCTAGTGTTATTTTCAAGGCTATGCATGCTTTAAATAAAAAATTTTCTGGCGAAATATCTGAGAAATCTATAAATCCCTTTCCCGAACAGTATTTTACTTGCCCCATACTATGTGCCTCTTGCAATAGACGCTGCCAACGCTCCATGGGCCATGAAGGTGAATCACATCTTAATTCCCAGCCTTGTCAACATCAACATCAATTTGAAAACAAAGTAGAACTTTGTAAATCATGTTACAACAATGGTCGTGAGGTGATTGTGAGTCGTATTGATGGTTGGACTCATTGTTCTATAAATTGTCCACATTGTGGTGAAATAGCTAGAACATTTAAATATTGGAATGGTACGCATGATTGTGAGGCTATACGTACACAAACTGTACATATTTGGAAGGATAGTAATTTATTGGCTAAAGGTCCCACACATTCGGGGCAAATGGTTTTAGATAAGGTCTCTTATGTATGTGAAGCTTTTACAAATTTTTCGTCACAACCCACGGGAGCTTTAAAAGAATGGTGTGCCGATAAGGTGGCACCCAAATATTGGAAGCCAAATAATGAAATATCGGTGAGTAAATATTTCATGCCTCAGGAATATTTAGAATATTTTAGCTTATACTTATTAAACCAGAAATTCCTTTATATTTTCATAATTAAACCTGATTTATATAATACTTTTTAACATAATCTCCTTCAAATTCAAATTACTCATCTCCCTTTTAGCACTGCTTTTCTTGCAAGAAAAACTTCGAAAAAACCGGCCTACGTAAACATCATTGCCGTGGCTGTGGTGAAGGTTTCTGTGATGCCTGCAGTCAATTTCGAATGCCAGTACCTGCACGCAAATGGTTCGATTATGTAAGAGTATGCGGGGATTGTCGCCAGCAATTGTTAAAACATCCCGATAACATACCAGGTATTTTTAATTTCCTTAAAACAAAAATAATAAAGTTGATTTCTTAATATAAATATCTAGATTGTGATCAACAAATTAATGATAATCCTAACTCTTCAAATCATTCGGCAGGACCGACAGCATCAACAACGATAGCAGCAAATGCAGGCAATAATATAGAGGAGACCGATGTAACGGTACGCAAATGTGGTGAAACTTTATATAACACAGTCAGTAAAGTGGCAACAGCGGCCATAGAATGTACTAAAGGTAAGTAAAGTCTATAAACCAGACTATAGTCTATTGCATAAATCAGATTATAGTATAGTCTATAAACCAGACTATGGTATAATCTATAAATCAGACGTCTATAAACCAGATTATAAGCCACTTTACAGACCAGCTTATAGTGTACTTTATGCACCAGACTAAAGCATAGCTTTTAGACCAGACTATAGTTAAGTATATTGCCTTGACTACTTTCCAATCCCTTATGGTCTGTTAATAGTAATCTCTAGTTAATTCTATAGCCTAATCTTTAGTCTAGTGCAAAGTTATCTTAAAAAATCACTGTAATTTGCTGTAGTGTTTTAAATTTTATTATTTTGTTTTGTATTGGAAGCTGTTTTTGCAAATTTGATTATGTTGTTCATTTTGTGTGTGCTTTTTTTTGCAATTTTCAGAAATTATTAAAGATACTGCACGACCCGACTATTGGGTACCAGATGCTGAAGCTATACGCTGTCACATTTGTAAAATGTTATTTGGCACTGCCGAGGAATTGGCGTTGGCTCATGTCTCCAGCGATTCACCCCAAAGTCCTCAGAAAGCATTTAAAGGTGGTGATTGTAAACGTCATCATTGTCGCAAATGTGGCCAGGGTGTTTGTGCTGAGTGTTCAAAAACTCGTAAACCAGTACCTGATCGTGGTTGGCTAGATGATGTACGTGTCTGTGATGAATGTGCTAATGATATGCCATCTAATGTAGCAGCAGTTGGCACCACCTCCTCCTTTGTGACCTCATCATCTAATGGCAATTTTCATCAGCAAACGAAATCCTCCTCCCCTTTAGATGATCCAAAAACCAAAGTTGAATAATTTCATTTGTTTTTTTTTAAGTTTTGTTTTTTTTAAGATAATTTGGAGATTATATACTCTACAGTCTTGTGTTTAATTGTTTTTTTGCAACGTCTTCTTCTTGTGATATTGAATACCATTATTATATGTATGTTACAAAAAATAAACGTTTATAGTATATTATATAACATAAAAAAGGTTAGTTAAAAATAGATATGTATGTTAAATTTAACAAAAAAAGAAAAAAATATTTGTAACAAAATTCTTTTTTATTTATACATATCATTCATTGAATTTAGAATTTTAAAACCAATTTTTATGATTGTACTTCTTTTTTTTTTATGTATGTGTGTATAAGAAAAGTTTCATTTAGCAAGGCATTTCATATCAGTAAGTATCAAATCAGCTGGCATCGTTCATCATAATGTTGCTTTTCCTTGAGAAAACTACTGTTTTTAAAAATTCGAATTAATTCTTGTTCTCAATAACTTAAATATAATATAAATAAGAATTAAATAAATTAAAGCATTAAAGTGCTGCTTTATATTTATATATGAAAACAAAATAAAAGATTCCTGGGTGTTTTTTTTACACAAAAGAAGCGTTATATGCTTAAATTTATGATAAAAATGTGAGCAACGTTCAAAAAAATATAGCAATATACCAAGTTTATTTTTTATGAATTTTCTCATACATGATGATAAATTGTCTTTTTATTGAAAATATCATAACAAACACAAAATGTAGTAAGCTTTACAAAAACTTAAAAATGAATTGTATGTATGTAGGTAGATATGTAATAAAATGTTTAAAATTAAAATTATAAAAAGCACCATTGAGTGCTAAAAAGTCAGTATTTTTTTTTTTTTTTTTTTGAAAACGAAAAAGAAAAATAAAAGTAATTCAGTTTAAAAAGGAGGAGAATTCAAAATGAAATATTTATCTTTAAAAGATAATCTCTTGATTATGAGACACAGGAAAGTTAAATTTTGTCGCAGTTTAACACAAAAAAACTTATAAAAAATCGAAATAACCCAAAAATTTTAATATGTTTAAATTACACCATGAATTTAATATCGAATTTTCAAATATCCCAATAAATTATTAAATTTTAAATTTACGTTATGAAAAAAATATTAAATAAGCAAAATTTTAATTTTTGTAATATTTAGGCATATTCTAAAATCTTCGAATTTTAATTTTCGAACTTAACGAAAAGTTACAAATTTCATTATAAAAACAAAATAAATTTAAAATAACCTGATTTTTTAAAGTTTTTAGATATGTTTGAAAATTCGAAATCAATTTTGAAATTTTATATATCAAAAATTGTTAATATTTTAAATTAACATTATGAAAATAATATTAAACAATCAAGTTTTCTTTTTTTAAAATTCAAACATGTTCGAAAATATTCGAACTGGGTTATTTTTTTCGAAAATAAAAAATGATTAAATTACGAAATTTCAATATAAAAACCAAATAAAATAAATAAAACATACAATTTTTATACATTTTAGCAATGTTTGAAGATTCGAACTTTCGATTTTTTATAATTACCATATGAAAATAATATTGTGTAGCCAAAATTTGTATTTTCAACATATTCGAAAAATTTCGAAATTACCAAAAAAAAAAAATATTAAATAACGAAATTAATAAAAAAAATAAATCATGTTTTTTTTATACATTTTAGCAATGTTCGAATATTCGAACTTAATTTCGAGTTTTATAATTTCTTAAAAAATAATTAAATTTTGAAATTACCTTATAAAAACAATATTATGTAACTAAGATCTTAATTTTTGTAAAATACAAATAAGTTCGACAAATTTTGAGCTTGATTAACTTAGTGTCTACACTAGACAGATTTTTATTAAGAAAAACCTCAAAAGTAATGTGAATCTATGCAAGGTAATCTCAGTTAAAAAGCTGCTGCCAAATTAACTGCATATATAAAAAACATTAATGAATTCGGCTTATTGTTCTTTTTATGCAACTGTTGCCACCTTTCATAAATTGATTTCATAAAAAAATTGTATAATATAGACACTACGTTAATAACGATTTTTCATCACAAAAATTAAAAACTGAAATTTTCATTATTTTTCCATAAATGTAATAAAAAAATTATAAAACCTTGATTATTTAAATTTTAGTCATATTCGAAAATTTGAAATTGTTTTTATATTTTCAAAATGTTATGAAAAAGCTTTATATTTCGATATAATATGAAAAAAAAACAAAAAGAACCTTCAAAATTTTTTTTATTAAATTGGTTAAATTTTTCGAACTTATAATTACAATTTTTATATTTGATTTAGTTTTCAAAAATAGTTAAAAATTAATACAAATTTAAAAAAGCTTTAATTAAAACGACTAAAAATTAAATTATTTTTTTTTTTAATTTTAACATATTCGAAAATTCGAGCTTCTTTCAAATGTTGCAAAAAATGGTGGAATTTCTATATAACATTAAAAAAATTAAAAATTTTGCTATATTCGAAAATTTTTGAACTTAATTTCGAAAATAGTTAAAAATTCCATAAATCCAAATTTTATTACATTTATATTTTTCAAGGAAAAATTCCAAAAATTAAGGAATTTATTTCGAACCGTGCGAATTATTCATCAAGTTCGAATTTCTGAAAATAGATAAATGTATAAATTCAATAAAAACATTTTATTGAATTTATACAATTTTGAAGAAACGTCTTTCCAAATTAAGGTTTTTTCAATTGTTTGCGAATTTTCCATCATTTTTATTTCTCAATAAAACCAATAGAATTGGTTCATGTATTCGATTTCTGTGTATAAAATCCAATAATTGGATTTGAAAATTTAAACATTTTCATCTCCGGTGTATACGGAGAATATCAAAATAGTGCTTAAAATCGTTCAATATTTATTTAAGAACATAGAAATGCAATTTACAGTGGAAATGTCAATCTTTTAAAAAATTGTTTACGTTACGTTTTCATAAACTTATTTCAAGTTAAAATTGGATTGAAATTGCGTTTCCAATCCAATTCCGTTGAGAATTTCATAAGCAGGCCCATAACCAAAACTTATAAAATATCAGATTTTCCAGTCTGTTCAAATTTTCGTTCATAGCCAAAAATTATAAAAAATAGATTTTTATAGATTTTTTTAAGTTCGAAAATTATAAATTAATTAGGAATTTTTTGATAAATACTAAAAAGTGATAGAAAATTAAGATTTTACATAGTTTATACAAATTAGACTGGAGACATTTTTTGGGTAATTTAGTTGATTTAATATTAAACTTTTTTAAATTTGGTTATGTTAATAGCCAAAAATTGTAAAATTCTATGTTTTATTGCATTTATACTACTTTCAAGAAAATTTTTCGAAATTGGGAAACTTTTTCGAATTTCTTGCTAATTTTCCATCATATTCGAATTTTTGAGCATAGCCAAAAACCATAAAAATTTGATTTTTAACTTTGATATTTAACATTTTTTTCAAGTTTGAAAATTTGAAATTAAATATGATTTAAAAAAAAAAAATGTTTTAAATTTACAAAAATTAAGATTTTAAGAATATATTTTTAGCATTTTTACTATTTTTTTTTTATTTTTCATCAGTTCGAAAATTCTAAACCATTATCTTAAAAAAAATTAAGCCTAATTGGAATAATTAAAGTTCAAAAATTTATTACAAAATAAAAAGAAAACAATTGTTAAATAAAAAAAATAAAAAAAAAAATAAAAAGGTCTTGCGATTTCGAAAAGTTTATGTAAAGTTTGAGCTTAAACTTTCTTTTAAATTTGAAACCAAGTGGTTTTAGTTCTTTTTAAATACTCGAAATTACTTTTACTTTTTTGGGAGTGGAAACCAAAAAGAATGTCAAATGTTAAAACTTAAAACGTTAAAAGAAAATAAATATAATATATACATTAATATTTAAAATATGTATATAATAAAATATATATAATATATATGTATTTTATAAGCTTACAGCACTGATCCCTGATTAGTTAAATCCTGTAAATATGATTCCACAAAACGTACAACTTTAGGACGTAAACGAAAGGTGCATTTAAAAACCACCACAGTATCAGTAATGGCTTTTAATGGTTCTGCAAAAACATTAGCCTCATTCTTTTCAAAAACTTCCACATCCGTTGAGGAAGATGTAGCTGATATACTAACACCAACACTACACGACGATGATGATGAAGAGGAATGTTGATCATCATCATCTTTTTCTTTGGCCAAATATTGTGACGATAAGCTAGAAGTGATTAATTTAAATATATCCAAAATATAGGTATCGTCCAGTCTAAAGTTTAGTAAAAGATCGGCCGTGTATTGTAAAAATAAACGTTGAGCCATGGTTGAAACAACACTTTCTGTACGAATTGGAATTTTTAAAACACTAACTAAAGGATTATTACTTAAACTATCAGACAAACCCAATTCAATGTCATCGGGTAGACAATGTAAAACTATTTTGGAGGTAAAGTCTCTGATATCGAAATCATCATCCATCAAAAGATTCAGCATGAGCCTAATATAGGACCGCACAAAATTGAGACGTTTCTTTTCCAAACACTTGGGATAGTGAACAGCAATATAGGCTAGCAAATTGGCAGCCTTAAATCTAATTATTTTGATAAAATTAAAGACTATAAAGGAAATAAAACATTTTACTTACCTTAAACAATCCGGTTGCCAAGGTTGTGATATTTCAGTTAAATATTCCAAACACAATTGGGCACATTTATATTCAACACCTTGATTTTGTACTATACGTTCCACACATAGCATCATGGGTGATTTAACATCTCCAGGATGTTTTTTAGATTCTCTTAAGAGATTTGTCAAGGTGAAATCAAAATTACTTAATAAACTCATTATGGCAAAGGATTTCATAGCCGCCTCAGGATAATATAAAGGTAATTTAACTACTTCCTTTAGAGTCAATTGTAAAGCCTTACTCTCTTTTAATTCGGTGGCCAATTCGCTCATAGTATCATCATTTAAAATTCTAACAAATTGATATTCATAAGGCATTATTTCAAATTCCTGTAATATTTCATTCCTTTCATAATCCTCGGGTAAAATTTTAACAACTGCATCTTCATCTTCAGCAGCTACACCACCTACTGCTCCTTCGGGTGAAGGTATTGTATCCTGTAACACTTTAGCTTTCAATAGTAAAAGTAACATTATATTAAGGCAGGTCTCAGCTTGCTCTAAAGGCATATTGGTTATAGGAGGACTTAATGTATAATCGGATAGAGCACCATAAGGCAAAGTTAAACGCATGATATGCAAATTGTATAGGAAATTCGATTTGTATAAAACGGGATAATAAAAGGCCATATTTGGATCACATAAGGTTGTTAAAGTTGAAAAATATAATAATTGTTGAACAATCACGGGACCAAAATTAAGGATAGACAAACTAAAATTGTAAAATAATTTACGATTTTTGTAAAGAAAAATCATATGTACAGGCTAGCAAATTTGTAAAATGTAAAAAGGTAATACTACCCACCTGTTTAAAATTTCTATATAAATGTCTAGCATTACTTTTAAAATTACAGCATTTTTAAGTTTTGTACGTTCATGTACACTTACTATAGAACATGTGATATCAGCAATCAAGTCATCAGTTAATAAAGATTTGTTATATTTTAGTAAATAGAAAATCTAGAAAACAATAAATAAAGAAATAACTTGTTAAATCCACAAGTATTTTTTAAACTAGGAAAATCAGAAAAAAATTATCGATAGACTAGATTGTAGTCTATGCTGTAGACTAGGTTGTAGTCTATACTATAGACTAGACTATAGTCTATACTATAGACTAGACTATAGTCTATACTATAGACTAGACTATAGTCTATACTATAGACTAGACTATAGTCTATACTATAGACTAGACTATAGTCTATACTATAGACTAGACTATAGTCTATACTATAGACTAGACTATAGTCTATACTATAGACTAGACTATAGTCTATACTATAGACTAGACTATAGTCTATACTATAGACTAGACTATAGTCTATACTATAGACTAGACTATAGTCTATACTATAGACTAGACTATAGTCTATACTATAGACTAGACTATAGTCTATACTATAGACTAGACTATAGTCTATACTATAGACTAGACTATAGTCTATACTATAGACTAGACTATAGTCTATACTATAGACTAGACTATAGTCTATACTATAGACTAGACTATAGTCTATACTATAGACTAGACTATAGTCTATACTATAGACTAGACTATAGTCTATACTATAGACTAGACTATAGTCTATACTATAGACTAGACTATAGTCTATACTATAGACTAGACTATAGTCTATACTATAGACTAGACTATAGTCTATACTATAGACTAGACTATAGTCTATACTATAGACTAGACTATAGTCTATACTATAGACTAGACTATAGTCTATACTATAGACTAGACTATAGTCTATACTATAGACTAGACTATAGTCTATACTATAGACTAGACTATAGTCTATACTATAGACTAGACTATAGTCTATACTATAGACTAGACTATAGTCTATACTATAGACTAGACTATAGTCTATACTATAGACTAGACTATAGTCTATACTATAGACTAGACTATAGTCTATACTATAGACTAGACTATAGTCTATACTATAGACTAGACTATAGTCTATACTATAGACTAGACTATAGTCTATACTATAGACTAGACTATAGTCTATACTATAGACTAGACTATAGTCTATACTATAGACTAGACTATAGTCTATACTATAGACTAGACTATAGTCTATACTATAGACTAGACTATAGTCTATACTATAGACTAGACTATAGTCTATACTATAGACTAGACTATAGTCTATACTATAGACTAGACTATAGTCTATACTATAGACTAAGACTATAGTCTACTCTGTAGTCTATACTAAAGACTAGACCATAGTTAAAAAAAATATTGTATATCAAAAATTTATTACAAAAATAAAATAAATTAGATAAAAATCAGATTTTTGTAAATTTTGGCTATATTTGAACATTTTAACATGATTGAAAATTCGTAAATTATTCGAAAAATTCCTTTATTTCTATATATATAAATGAAATGAAAAATTTTGGAACATATCCATATTTTAAAATTTTTAGGATTTTGAGTCTTTTTAGAGATATCGAAATTTCAGTATTTCTCGTCCTAATTTTCAATACGTCTAGTTTTTAAAAAATATATGATTTTTGAGGTTTTTATTAAAAAGCTTTCAAAAATTAATAATTTTTAGATATCCTAAATCAAGTTATAATTTTAGAAAATTCAAAAACTACCGAACAAATTTTTAAACTTTGAAGATTCTGACTTGTTTAAGTGATTTTTGTTTTAAATAAAACAGTGAAATTTAAGTATATTTATTAATATTTTGAAAATGTTCAAACAAGTTCGAATTTTTGAACATTACAGAAATATTTAAAAAATCATGGTTTAATATAATTTGTTGGTATTGTGTTTTAATGAAACAAAAAATAATAATTAAAATTTTATCTATTTTATAATTTTTTTTGTTTTTGAAAAATCAGTCTTTGAAATTTTAAAACAAGACATAATTGCATAATTTTTAAGACTTAATTAAATACATACGAATTTTAGTTAAATTTTATTACATTTATTAACATAATTCATAATTGTATAATTTTTTTCGATATTCGAAATTTAGTTCGAAATTTCGAACATAGCTGAAATATTTAAAAATTTATATTTTATTATATTCTTTAGTTTTTATGATGAAATTTCGTTATTTAATCATTTTTTAATAATAAGTTTAGGTTTTGAAATCAAGATCAAACATTTCCGAACATGCTTGAATTTTATAAATATAAAAATTTTGGTTGTTTAATAGTATTTTCTTAAGGCTATATACATTTTTTAAGAAATTATAAAATTCGAAATTAAGTTTGAATTTTCAAGCATCGCTAAAATGCATAAACATTCATGACTTATTTCACTTTTGTGAATTTTGATATTTAATTTTTGTTTTGCTAATTTTGAAAATTTTAATCAAAATGGGTCCTTCGTACTTTGGAACTTTTAGGAACTATTACTTAAAGAAATTTCACCTACCTGCAATAGATTACTATGTAAAGTATTGGATTTAAATTCATAAACACCATCAGTCATTAACTAAAATGAAACAAAATATTTTTAGATAAACTAATCAAAGAACTTTTAGAATTTAAAAAAAAACCTACCACCATATCCGCACATTTTGTTAAAATCATTGTTACAACTTCATCTTTACTAATCAAAGCCACAATTGCTTTAGCTGCCAAATATCTAGTTTGCATTTCTGGACAGCCTCCACATTTCGAGATATAAGGAATAAATTCTGATAATTTCAAATTAGACTCGGTGCCCTCTAAGGCCGAGGGATATAAACGACTTAATATTAAAAGTAAAGGATATAATTTATGGGCTTTTTGTTGCTGTTGTATTAAATCACTAGCCTTTTGTAATTGATCCAAAAAGAAATCATAAAGTTTAGGATAGCGTAAAAAGAAAACTCTTCCTGTCATTTTATTGCGTACATTTAAATTTTCAGAATCCTTAGTTCTTTGTACACCAAATATACGTGTAATGAGAGCGGCAAAAAGTAAAGTGGCAGAATTTTTCTCTGACCAATTAGTAGCATCATAACTGCGTATGGCGGCCATAACACCCTCGGAAACAAATTCCCCCACAGCTTCATTAAGATCAGTACATCTGAATAGGGCTCTTAAAATATTTAAGGCATGAGTTCTGGATTCTGAGCTTTTGTCTGAAGCAGAGCAAAGTTGCAGTAAATGGGTCATGCAGTAAAGTAAAGACTTAGTAGAGCCTACTTGTAGTTCAGAGGTAATTAAAGCTTGCATCATAAAAGGTACACCAGCACTGCGCCGAGTGGCACAGATTTTTTCATTATTCAAATCATCTTTGGAAATAAGATTTATTAGATCTCTAAGCCATATCATGGGCAAAGAATTTAAATCATTAGCCTCCACAGACCATAGGCGACAGCATAATTTAGAGAAGCCCACATAAGCTTGTTCAAATGCACCTCTATGTTTGGTTTCCGAAAGTAACAATTTAAAATGTTCACCTATTTCTAAGATTTGTTCTTTGGTTATCAGAAAATGTTCGGTAAGTTTGCTAAATTGTATGGGTGAACAAATAACAATTTCTCCTAGTATCAAAGAGACTTCTTTTACAGTACGCCAGGCACATAATAAAACCATTTGGGGAGTAGTTTTCACAGAATGCATATCAATTTTACGCAATTTTGAGGAAAGGATTTTGCAAGGAGAACCAGATTTCTTTTCGGGACTCTAGTAAAAGGAGAGGAGTATATTAATATTTTTTAAAAAATTTAATTTGAAATTCGAAAAAATACCTGTTGTTTGGTTTGCAACTCCTTGGGCAGCTCACCAAAATCATTGGGTAAGTGACCCTCAGGCGAAGAACTGTTGACTACTGGAGCCACCACATTAGTTAAATCCTTGCACAAAACAATTAACTCAGCTATTAGAATACGCCAAGTTATTTCCTGACTTAAATAGCCAAAATCCAAACGCTTAATCATATGTTTAATGGCAAACAAAAAACCATATAAAGGATTTAATTTGGCCGCCTCCAAAATAGATTGTTTGGCTAATTTTAAGCCCGATTTTAATTCAAATAAAAGCCATTTCAAAGCTGAATATATACAAGCAGCATAATTAGGTAAATCATAATCACCAAATATTAGAGGGGAACATTTATTACACAAAAACTCTAATTGATAAGAGGCAGTTACCGAATCTGTAGGTTTTACCGAACACAAAAGAGTTTGTAATTGCAGTAGATTAATATTTAAATTATAATGTTCTATCAGTGTTAATTCACTATTATCCTCCAATAATTTTAACATGGTTACGGCCAATTCTTTATTACATTCATAGGAATCTCCCAATGTAGTCGCCAAAGCTTCCACTGTCGATTTAGGCAATAGAGATAATAATTTTAAATTACAATTTATGCCTATGGTTAAACATTGATTAAGCAATTGTAAGGATACTGATCGGCGACTAAAGTTGGCTCCTTCAAATAGATTTTCCACTAAAATACGCATAAAATCTTGTAAAAATTTCAATTCCAAAGGTTGATTTTGTACTAGTTTAGGTGGTTGTTTGCCTTTTAGCAATTTTACTAAATTCAATTCACATCTTACCAAGCCCTTACTTAATAAAGCTAAACTTTTTTGTCTAGTAGCAGGACTTTGGCAATTTGAATTGTATTCCAGATAAGTTATTAAATGTTTACATTCCAGCAAAGTTAAAGGTTCGGTGGTTTTATGGGTTTCCACTAACAAACGTAAAGCCATAATACGGGTATCATCTTCATTGGATAAAATCGATAATTGTAAATTTTTTGAGAATTGTTGCATAATTTCTTGGAAATTATCGATTTTTATGCCAGATTTACGTACTGCCCATAAAGCAGATAATTTAGTGCTAATGGGAATTTTAGGATTATCCTCACAACTAATAATAGTTTGTACTACACGACAGTCACATTTGACGGCCTTGACAATTAAAATTTCTATATCGGGCAGACGTGAATCTTGCAAAGCAGCTATGTTTAGTAAATAATTAATCCATAATTTTACCCAATTTTCAAAGGTTTGTTCTTTATGATGAGAAATCATGAGAGCTGAAAAAGAAAACCAAATTACATAAAAAATTTAAAAAAAAAATCTTATTAACAAAACTTACTTTCAAATAAATTATTTACAATAAAATCTCGCCCCAAATTACTGGCAAATAAATGAGAAAATAAATCCAAACAATTGCTAATTATCTCATCTGCTCCTAAAATGGAAGCAGCCTGTTGTAGCACCACACATTTCATGGATAAAGATAAACGTTCAGAATTACAGGCATCATAGATTTTTTGCAATAAAAAATCAAATTGCACTTTCTTGGAGCAAGCCACTATATTACGCATTAAGTCCCGACATATATGCCTAACACTATCCATATGATGTTCCAAATAGGCCACCGTAAATATTAATAGCTTACGTAATATCAATTTAATATCGTCTAAAGTTTGTGACGATTTTAAGGCATAATTAAAAGTTAATTTAGAGATTTGATATAAAGCTCTGGTGGCACACAGTAAAATATTGGGTACTGTAGCATTAGCATTGGCTATTTCATCAATTTTACCACAAATATCTCTAATATCAGCGGAATATTGTTGAAAATCATGTTGATCACAGGTATTAATAATACCCACACACATGGCTATTTCATTTGGATTTTTAATATCCTTAACATAGGCCACAAAGCTATCATATTCCTCAAAAAGTTTAGCTATATAAGCCATTAAAATACCAGCATTAGTGCGCGGATCCATGGGTATATCACTGTCCAAAATAATCTCTTTGCAATTGGCATTTAATTGTTTAATTTGATCGGTGTGGGTGGTTTTCATAACCTTACCGAATTCTTGTACACAATTTAAAAGAAATCTAATGGAATTGTGGACATAAAGATAATATTCATTACGAACGGAAGGAGAACTCAAGACTCTAGATAAACAATAAACAAAAATTAATCAAAAATATCTCTAAAGAAAAAAGTATTTTTTTCTTTACTCACCCCAACTCTGTTACATATCTATTAACCGAGGAACAAACATAGGGAAATACTATATTAATAGATTGTTCCAAAGCTTTGAGTCCACACTCAAAATTTTCAAAACAGCCAGATAGTGAGGCTATGGTAGCATTCCACATAATACTTTCTGTATGAGTTTTACCCTCCTCCACTAATTTTTGTAAGCTATTTTCTAAAGCCTTAATTATAGATGATTCATCCACACCACCCGTACCCAATTTAGCAGCAGTAATTAGAAGTCTTACAAAAGAAATCAAACACAAGTACAAAATTTCCCCAAATAATAAAAAAATATATAATAAATTATAATTCTTAGCGTTTAATTAATAATTTACTTTATTTTTTTTATCCCCTACTTACTTTAATATTTGATTCCTAACCGGATGTTTAAGAGGACTTGAAAAATATATATCACACAAAAACTGCAAAGCTTTTTCGTCGGAACCCAAATTTTTAAAGGTCTGAAAGTAGTCCATTAATAAAATTAAATCCTTGTTTTTAAACACTTCTTTCCAAACTTACATTTTTAACGCACACCACCTGCTCCGGCACAGTTTTGGCATTTTTCAATTCCAAACAATAAGACTCCTCAACTAATTTGTTAAAAAAAAAAAAAATACAATTTATTAAGAAATTTTCGCTTTTCAACAATTTAAAAGAAATCCTTCTTACACAATTCATATTGTTTGGGCAGTGACACGACCGAGGACACACGTAAATTTAAGGAATTCATTTTGTAGTTGTTGCCGTTGTTGGTTTTTTAATATAAAATTTCGTTGTTTTTGGGGAATAATAAATAATTTTTAAAATTGAAACATTAATTTTTTGATTTTGTGAAAGTTTTGTCCTTTTGGTCTTTTTTTGGGGAGTGCTTTTTTCGAATTTATTACCCCAGGTTTACAACTGAAATTAACACTGACATAATATGTGAGATAACACCTTATTTACTTTAGATCTTAAATAAGGGGTGCACGTATTCTAATAAATCTTATATCATTATTTTCAATCAGCCACAGAGTATTCAAGAAATGACGACTTTTGTAAATATAAAATAACCATTAAAACAAAACAATTTTATAAAAACATTGTTTTTTAAGTAATTTCCAAAATACACATGCCCATAAACACAAACGAACTTTAGTATACGTGTATTTTTTTTTTTTTTTTTTTTTTTTTTGACAGTTCATCTTATACCTTGTGTCTACATTAGGCAAATTTATATTAAAACAAACGTCAAAATTAGTGCGAATATATACAAGGTAACCTCAGTTAAACAGCTGATTACTATTTAGCTGTGAAACTGCATATATAAAAAACATTAATGAATTCGCCTTATTGTTGTTTTTGCGCAACTGTTTCTACCTTGCATAAATTCGCGCTGATTTTGGCGTTTATCTTGATAAAAATTGTCTAATATAGACACTATGTTATAATACTAATATTTAAATCTGTATGTGAAATAACTCCCTCAGAGCGAATTTTGGCATTCTGTCAGAAAACTTTTACATATTTTGTTACGTGTAGATGAGCTGTTAGTAGACCGACAGGCGCATCTCGTTTTTTTTTTGTTTTTTTGATCCAACAACAACATTGAAATTAGACAAACAGTTGTTTATGTAAATAATGTGGCCAGGTGATTGTCAAATGAACAGCTGTTCGTTATTAACCCTTTATGGGCTAAAATCATTAGAAAAGCAGGTTTTTTAATGTAATATATTCTGTTTTTAAATAGCTTTGTTAAAAAGGATATATAAAAAATTTAAGTAATTTAAATATAATTAGAGAAAAAAATAAAAAACTAATAAAAATAAAAAATATATTTAATGGAAAATAATAACAATAAAATAAATAATAACAATAAAAAAACAAAATATAAAAAAATGTTAGATTTTTCTGTAACAAATTTTAGAGAATATATTACTATGTTTCCACTAGAAAATTTTGGGGAAAACATGTTTTGAGAAAAAAGAGTTGTTTTCAACAAGTTTTCCCACACAGTTTTAATAAGCTAAAGCACCTCGTTTTACTTTTGTTTCAAAACATGTCGAAAATTTTATTTTTCTAAATGATTTTGTTTTAGCAAGACTCTCTCAAAACATCTCTGGATATCAATTTAAAATGAATGTTTTTTATCGAAAAATTACATTACATTTCATAATTTTATTTATTTTTTTATTCATTTAGAATAAATCTAAGTGAAAAACAATAAAAATAACAGATAGAACAGTTAAAAAAATAGAAAAGAATATTGGACCAAACGAAGGAGTGTAACCATTTTGTTTATATTATGTTAAATCTTAAATAAGGGGTACGCGTATTCTAATAAATCCTGTAAGATATTATTTTCAGTCAGTCGCAGAGTAAACATGTCCTTTTTATTGAAGCAATTCGCACTTTTTTAACACAATTTTTATAAAAATGTTTTTTTAACATGTAAAACAAACACTAAAAGGAATCAATTTTACAAAAATTGCGGTTTTTTTTAGTAATTTCCAAAATACACATGCACGCACACAAACATACTTTCGTGTATGTGTTCATCTTATAAGATGGTTGTGTAGAGAAATCTCATCACTACAGTCTCATAATACATCCTATAATACTAATATTTGATCTACACGCTCTCAGAGAGCGAATTTGACACTCTCTCACACAAAAATATTACATATTATTTTACGTCTAGACGGGCTGTAAGGTCCATTGTGATTCGCTTCAAAAATAATATAGAAAATAGAGAGTCGGAAAAGAAGTAAGAATATTAAAAATGATATAATAAGGTTAGGGTTGAGAAAAAATAAAGGTTAGTAGGAACATAAAGAATTTTAATTGAAGTATAATAGTAAAGAGTGGTGAAGCAGTGGAAGCACCTCCTATACGTTCTCTGAACGAACATACCTCATATTATGGTCAATCACATTAGTTTTTGACTTTTTTTTTTTTTTTTTTTTTTTTAAAAACAATGAGTTTAAACATCGCTGATCACATATCATTTTATTGTGTTTTCCTTTTTAACCTGATTTTTTTGCCAAAATATTTTCACAAATTTTTGATTTAAATAAAAATTTCACACACAAACGCTTTTTAATAAAAAAAAATACAATTTATAAACATACAATTTTTATGAACAAATATAAATTTCATTCATAAGTTTTAATTTTTTGTTTTTAAACTGACAATTTTTACAAATTCTTTTTCCAACAAATTTCTATGTACTAAAAATAAAAAATTTTAGTATTTTCCTTGTATGGAAATTTAGTATATCTCGAATCTAGATGTTTTTGGCTTTGAAATATATGAAAAAACAAATCAATTTTTGTTTGTGTTTTGTTGAGAAAACGACTCGTTTTTCAAAAAACCTCTATATGTGAACATAACATTAGCTAGTTAATTTCTAGGAAGAACCCCATTATGTTTACAATGGTCCTTATGCATTTCCTGTTCATGGTAAGCAGTAGTTTTGTATCAACTGGGTAGGGTAGGTTATGCCCAAGATTCATTCTTTTAATGCCCTAAAAATGACCAGCTATTTAGCAGATCCTCACTCTAAAATACTTGGTCATTCCCAAGAGGATCTAGCAGATCCTCACTCTAAAATACTTGATCATTCCCATCACGTACTCCTCAATGGGCAGTAGATATAAAATGATGTCCAGAGCTGTTTGTGGTGTGATCTCATGGTGTCTCTCATAGTGATCGAAGCAAACTACTGTGCCTTAGACAGGAGATTCCTACAACTATTTATTCTCATTGTCTCCCACTACTTGTAATGTTTATTTAACGATTTAGAATAAATTTTAAATTTCGTATATAAATCGATTTTTGATCCTAGATTTTTACTCTTTTTTTGTTATTTGTAAAAAATTTATTTTTAGTTACTAATAAAAGTGATTACTTATAACTTTGGATCTTTTGCCTGAGGTATATCAGAATTTTTCTATAAAAAACAATTTTTGGTTAAAAATCAAAATTATTGCAAATAAGGAAATAAAATGGATCATAGATTATTATCTTTTTCGTTTTAGAGTCTTTAGATATTTTCGATTATTATATAAAATGGTTAGAAATGAAAGTTAATTCAAATTTGGATAATTATTCCTTAGATACTTTATATAGTGATTTAAAAACGATTTTAAATTTTTGTTTTAAATATGGATTTTTGGTTAGACATGAAAGTGATCACCAGGGAAACCACAATTATTCTTGTACGTTGAATAAAGCCATCTATAAAATATTTATCCGTTTTAGAACAAATAAATCATTTTGGTATCGCTTTATAAGTGCATATTTTTGCATATTTCAGCATTTGCGGCACATTTTTCTATGTAACAATTTTTGGAACATATTTATATATTTTGTTATTTTTAGGGCATATTTAACCATATTAGAGCATATTTTGAGCTTTTTAGATAATTTTTTATGTAAACATGTATCAGCTAATCAGAGTAACATCAGTTTATGCTGTAATATTTAGAAAGACTACTCAAATATAAGAAAAATACTAAAAAAAAAGACTAAAGAAAAATACTAAAAAAAAAAATTATTTTTTTCTTGAAATGGGTTTCAAAAAGTTCTTAATTTTACACTTGTTATGGAAATATTTTCAAATTTTTCCCATGGGATTTCTGCATTCCAGACGACTTATTTGAATTACCTTAAATGGGTTGTAATTACAACAAAACAATTTTTAAATATTTTCATATATTTTGCAAAAAAAAAAAATTGATATTTTTCGGAAGAAAGCTGGAAACTTTTTTTTTTGGTAAAATGTGATTTCCAATTGCTGGGTATGCAAAGGAAAGATGGATTAATAAATGCTTTTCGACGCAGTCGATGGATAATTTTTCGTTTTTCCTTTTTTTTATAACATTAACTTATTTTAACTTATTTTGTAACACTGTTTAAATAAAAAAATTCTTAAAATGGAAACAATTTTTTTTGGATTTTTAAGAGCATATTTTCGTATTTTTAGAGCATATTTTTCGCTTTTTAATGCATGTTTAATACGTATAAAACACGTTTTTTTTACAGTATATTTGTTATTTCCTTGATGATCACAAATGTTCCTAACTTTTGCCCTAGGGTCTTTATTTAACTTTTTTTTTGGAAAATATTGTCTTTTGTTATATCCTTAAAATAAAATAGGATTTTTGTTAAATTTTGCAATAAATTTAAAACTTAAAATTTTTTTAGAAATTTAAATTAAAAAATATTGTTACAAAACCTGTATAAAATAGCACAATAATAAATGAATTTGTATAATTTTTATTTCATTTATTTAAATTAAATAATTATATTCCTTTAAATTTCTTTTTATACCAAATTTCCCACAAACAGTTTTCCCAACCCTATGTTATCTTTTCAACTAACATTTTTCCCTACCCTGGCAACAGCTGTGAAATCACATTTGAAAATTGTAAACAATTATTTTAAGGTTGACAGCACTGCTGTTATGCAAACCAGCGATTGTCAAAAATAAATTCTTTGACAAATTACAATTTTCCTCAATTTCTACCAGCAACTTAGGTGCAAATTTTCTTATACCGCAATAAATCAATACAATTATAACTAATTTCAATAAAATTTAGTTGTTATAGCAAAGAGCTGACATGGATGCTGCCAGAAAACAAGATATGCCACCACCAGGAGGCTATAAGAAAATTCCTTTTGCCCGTGTGCCTGCCAAAAGTTATTTGACGGGTGGGTATTGAAAGCTTTCTTATTTTTAATTTTATATTATGATTATATTCGTTCCTAAGGTTGGCAAATGTTGGGTGCCTATGCTGCCGTTACTACTGTGGGAATGTATGTTTACTATTTGAATGCCAAAATGATTAAACGCGAAGAAATTGAAATGCGTTCGGCTCAAAATGTAATTTTCCCCATTTTGATTGCTGAACGTGATCGTGAATATTTGAAACAATTGAGACGTAACCGTGATGAAGAAGCCAAATTAATGGCTAATGTTCCCGGCTGGGAAGTAAGTCTTTAAATTTTGTATTAATAAATATCTCAGAGAATTTTTGTTTTAGGTTGGTACCTGGTATGGTGAACCCGTGTTCAAGACTTTGCCCAAGGACAAATTGATTGATCCTAACTATAATGAATTCTATGCTCACAGCGACTGGCGTCCTTTGGCCCAACGTGCTCACATCAAATTGTGGTCTTAAAAAATGGAATGTTGGCGTTATTTCTTTAAAAGGCTTTTAAAACAAGCTTTTCTTAGTTTTAATAAATAAAAAGCTGTGGATCATTATGATGATGCTGCTCTTTAGATAAAATATTGAATAAAATCGAAAGAAATTCGTAAAAAATGAATTGGATAATTTGGGGAAATTATTGAAACTAATTATTAGTAGGATCTTAGGAAAATGATAATCAATATTCTTTTATTAACTAAAGATTTCTGGTATATATTTCAGAAATTTGTTAAAAGTACATAAATTTGTAAAACTAAATAGGGAAAATTGTTTGCAATTTCCCTTCCTTTTAATTTTTTATCTCTTCATTCCAAAAACATCTTTGCAGTTTATTTTTTTCTCAAATGTATATTTTAACATTCTTTTCAAAACAAAAAGTAATTAAATTCGGAAAAATGGATTTTTTTTCTTACTCCCCTTAAATCCATTTCCCCTTTGTTTTTTTTTTTTTTTTTTGTTAAACTAAATACAGGAAAAAGAAAATCTTATGTATGTAATAATAATAGTTTGTTTTTTTATAGCAAAATGAAAATTAAGCAAATTAATTTAAGATATTATAAAATAATTGTTTATCCTGTAAAGCCCCAGGATATATAGAGATAAACTTCCTTGATTTAAACACTGCAACAGTTGCTTACTTCATGTCACGACGTCGTTTAATGGTGCCATCACAAGTGGGTATGTGACGCTGCAAAAAGCCCTCAAATACAAATTTACGGCCGCAACGTTCGCAAGAGAATTCACGCTTTTCCTCTACCATTTGCTTGTGTTGTTTAAGCATCTCAGCATTCGAAAACTTTTCACGACAGGGATCGCAGGCATAGCGGCGCTTAACACAGCCGGCCTCAAAGACCACAGTAAAATTTTGTGAACAAAATGAGCAAGTATACTCTTTAACCACTACTTTCTTGCCACTATGCTGGGCACTTAAAGCCTCCGCCTCAGCTTCTAGTTTTTCCTGATGCTTGTGTTGTTCCATGTGGGCTTTGTACTTATCATCGTCTATAAATTTGCGGTAACAGCGAGGACAGCGTTTGGGTCCTCCTCCTGTATGGCGTAATAAATGCTCTTTTAAATAGCTAGGGGAATTAAACACTCTATTGCATATATTACATTTTCTATCTTCTTCGGGTATTTCTTCTTTTTGTCGCATGCAGGCCCGCATATGTAGTTTCAAAGAACCAGCGGCACTATAACAATTGCCACAATTGGGACAATAGAATGTCTTATTATTACGCATGGCACTTATATCGCTTGTACTTTGGTCAGTGATTTCATATTCTTCATTACTGCCCAAACTTTCGTCATGATGGCCCTCCTCTTCCTCATCGCCAGTGGGCACTATATGCAAAATTGTATGTCCGCCTTCCGTTTCATCTCCCTGCTCTTCTTCCTCAACAGAATTACCATCTTCCGTTACTATCTGATGTATGGCCACCGCCCTACCATGTTCATCGATTATTACCTCTTGTGTATCCACCACCTCCTGATGATGATGCTGGCCTCTGTGGTGCAGTGAGGCTACAGCAGCTTCTGCTTCCTCACTGGTAGCAAAAGTAGCATAGGCATATTGTGGTTCTTCACCCGAATTGGGATCGTGTATTAAAACTGGCACCACCTCTTCTTTGATAGTGCCACCCGATGTAGTTGTTAAAGTAGCATATTTCCTTTTAATATTCATTGTTTACCTTTTTTTGTTGATTCCAAGTTCAATACAACAACAAAAAATAGTGTTTCCAGATTTTCACAGGTATTTCTGAAGATTTTTCGGTACAATTGGTCAACTCTTGTAGATTTTCGCGGTGGTACCGTGTTGATTTAATTTTCGTTGATAATTTTCACAGCAAAATGATATCTATTCAGCGCCGTTGTCGTCACAAATACGCAATTGTGGCAACATTTCAGCATTTTTTCAAAATGGTGGCCGCTGGCACAGGGTTGCAATTTTTCGTATGTTATTTTAATGACAAAGTGGTGGTAATACAGGTATGTATTTTAAAGTAACTAATATAACGGTTGGTAGATTTGAAAGGGAGAGTTTGCTTAAAGAGCATTTTTCCAAATATTTTTGTTATTAAAAAATTTTAATTGTTAAAATTATATGTTAAGTAGTATTTTATAATTTTTAAACAAAATTTAGATTTAAATTGAAGTGTGCAAAAACAAATTAAAATATATTTTTAAATTTGCTAAATTAAAAATTGCATTTTTGAAAATTTTTGTTTAAAATCGCCCATTTTTAAACTATTTCAGAACCGATTTAAGAAATTTAATTTATCTGATTTTAAATTATTATTATTATTATTATTATTATTATTATTATTATTATTATGATTATTATTATTATTAAGTAATAGTAGTAGTAATATTACTATTACTATTTTTGTAAAGTTAACTTTACGCAATATGGACACAAGCATAGAATACATAGAATTCTACGCACATAAATTTCAAAAATTCAAACATTTGAAAATTTTCTTGAATCTGACATGAATTCAAATATAAAAATATTTCAAGATGAAATATGATCGAAAAAATAAAAAAATTTTCAAGTAAAATAAATTTTGCTTGAATTTAAAATCCCTTTTCATTGGAGAACGTTACTGAATTAAGGTGTAATAAAATTTTAATTCAATGCCTGGCACTGGATGCAAGGCTTGAAATACATTTGGTTTCAACTTGAATTCGACCAAAAATGCTTATTGGGTAATTACTTTTTAAATCATTTTAAGTGATTTATCTCATATTAAAGCTATTGAAAATGCTTTAATAAATTTTTCAGCTTAAGGCCTGTGTTGCTTATAATTTTAATTACAAGTTATTTAATAAATTAATAAACAATAGAGTTTTTACATTTTTCATAGTAAATTTGTTTACTTTTGTGAAAATAGCGATTGTTTGTTTAAGCGTTTTTATAATTTATCATTTTAATTTAATTTTTTCATATTAACGTGTTTTTAATATTTTTTTTTTTTTATTTTTAATTGATTATTTTGTTTCCAATTTAACATTTACAAGCATTTTTAGAAAAATGTATTTTCCTTGCAATTAGCGATTTTTTCTCTTATTAGCGGTTTTTAAATATTTTATATATTATTTTTTGTAAAAATAGTGATTTTTTAACAGTTTTTTTATGCGATTATATCAAAATTTAGCGATTTTTTATTAAACGTTGATACTCGTTTTTTAGTAAAGCATTATTTGGGTACCAATTTGTTTTTTATATTAACAGGTTTTTTTTTTTATTTTTAAATATAACTAACTTTTGTTTTCTTAATTTTTGTAATATTTATAGTTTTTATATAATTTTTTGTGAAATTAAAATTTTTATGTGAAATTAGCGAATTAATTTCCTTTTTAATCTGTAATTTTTTAATTTAGCAAAGTTTAGCGATTTTGATCAAATTCGTGTTTTTAGGCGAATTTAGGTAGATTTCGTAGGAAATAGTTTTTTTTCAAATAATCGGTTTTCCGTAAATTTTGATTTTTTTGTGAAACTAAATTTTTTTCTCTTGTAAACATAAATTTTTTCTAGAAATTGGAAAAAATGATTCTTCTACCCTTTTTTTGCGAAATGAGAGCTTTTTATAATTAAATATTCTTTCCGATTTTTATTTCAAATTGATTTTTTTAATTAATTTAATATTTTTAATTTGTTTTTCTGGTTTTTATTTAATTTACATAAATTTCACAACATTAAATTAATTTTATATTTTTGCGTGTTAAAATAAAGTTTTCCCCTTTTTCTTTCCCTTTTCCAACAACAGTTAAGTGTATTTCTTTTTATTCTGCTTAAAGGCAATTTTCAGTAATTTAGTTATTTTTTAAAAAAGTTTTAAATAAAAGTCAGCAGAGCAGCAGCATTATAAACTTATATTTGCAAAGCTGTTGAATTTTTTAATAACTTTTAAAATAATGATAAATTGTTTTGGCTGCTCCTCAAGTATTTGAACAGCGTTACAATTGCATTAACTGCTTTAAAATTTCCAATATCTAGTTTAAACCGGAATTTTAAAATTGTGAAATATAGAAGGAAAAAAAGCATCAAATGGGCAGCTAACACATTGTCGTTTAGTTCACACAACAAGTTCAATATCATATTAATCACGAAAAAAAGTTTTCTCATACATTTACTCTGTAAACAAATTCTATACTCTGCTAAGATGTAGGAATTTTTGAATGGTGTTATGACAATTTTAATTAAATAATTAGTTATTAGAATAAAATGTTAGTAATTATATGGTAGAGGAAAATTGTTTTTTAAAAATAGAATTTAATTTAAATATGTATAACGAGATATTTAATTACACAAAAGTGGACTTTGAACCTTATTTAAATGAAATAAATTTTTCCTATATCCAATACATACGTAATATAACATAAAGGCAAAGAACTATTAAAAAATTTAACACAAATGAATTTTATTTTTGATAAATTTTTTGCTAAATATGTAATTTATTTTTTAAAATTAATTTTATTTTTAAAGAAAGATTTTTTTTAACAGAGACAATTGACAATTAACTGTCTTTTAATAATATAAAATGTTAGCAGCCAATTAATTTCAGTGACTGCAATGAAATCTATCTTTAGGTTATCATTTTCATTTTATTTTTCCTTAACACATTAAAAAAATATTTATTTAAAGTTTGTAATGATTTGTCAGCAATTTAAATTTTCTCCACATAAGTGTAGAAACACAACTAACGACGGCAACGGCAGCCGCATACAAATTTGAGTTTATATTGCTATCCTAGTGACTACATCAGGCAAATTTTTATCAAAACAAACGTCAAAATCAGTGCGAATATATACAAAGTAACCTTAGTTAAACAGCTGATATTTATTTTGGTTGTTATCGTTATCAAACTGCATATATAAAAAACAATAATGAATTCGCCATATTGTTGGTTTTGGGCAACTATTGCCACCTTCCATAAATTGGCGTTAAGTTTGACGTTTGTCTTGATAAACATTTTTCTAATGTAGACACTATGTATCGAACGGCAAGCCGTTCGAATAAAATTTATTTTATTTTCTTGACAATATTCCATGTTGCCATCATTTATGGAAATATATATATATATATATATATATATATATATATATATATATATATATATATATATATATATATATATATATATATATATATATATATATATATATATTATAAAAAAGAAAATAAAACTAAACAAAGAGAGAAAATGGAAATTCTTTAATGAAATTAAATTAAACAAAAGAAATATAAAAACATTTATATATTAAAAATTATAATTATATCAAACAATAAAGAATTAGATTGGTAATTTATATTTTACACAAAACTTTGGCAATCATCTCGCCGTCCCGCTGACGTCGTTATTACGTTTATTTTTTTCTCAATTGGAGGCAAGCCGTCCGGTTGCCGGCGCTGTTGTGTTCCTACGTGGTGTAATTTTTTCCCCATTAAGTTGTTAAACTTTGTATATATACATAATTGCTCTATATACTTTGTCGGTGTTTGTCTTTTTTTTTTTTTTTTGTAATACTTTAATTATAGAGAGAGCGCAGAGTGGAAGAAAAGCAAACCATATTTATTTGGCGCCACTTGGATATAAACTTTAAAAGGAAGGAGAAGGGGCGGGTTTACGATATAAAAGTCTATAGTCATTGCCTATAACTATGTGGTATGACGACGATAATGATGATGTTGACGATGATAAGAACTAATCATACATTTATTTTGAGATATTAAATTAAAACGCAATAAAACAAAAATTGCAACAACATTTAGACAAATGTGAAAAATTTTTATTTTAACAAAAAAAAAAAAAAAAAATTTAAGAAACTAAATGTAATTATTGTGGGAAATTTGTAAAAAATCAAAGTCTAAATAAAATTATATAAAATAAATAATTATTATGAAATATGTGGGGATTTTATTATATACTAGGCTATAGACTATAAACCGCAATACAGACTCGACCAAAGACAAGACTATATACTAAACTATAGACTACAGTTTAAACTATGTATATGCTCTTCTAAAACTAAATTAAAGACTAGACTTTGTTGGGAAGAAAATACTAGAATCACAATTGAATACTCTTTTTTAAATATGTGGGTAACCGTGTGTTTGTACAATTCAACAAACTTCTGAATTGTATTTAGGCGGAATTAAAGAAAATAAATAAATTATTTGAAAATTTTTTTTACTACAGTCAAAACCATGCACTAGAATACAGTCAATACAGCAGACTAAAGTAAAACCAAGACTTTACAATAGAAAAAAGTCAAGACTACAGAATAGATTATAGTCAAGACTAAGAATAGACTATAGTCAATACTATAGAATGGATTATAGACTATAATCAAGACTATAGAATAGACTATAGTCAAGTTTATAGAATAGATTATAGTCAAGACTATAGAATAGACCATAGTCAAGACTATAGAATAGACCATAGTCAAGACTATAGAACAGGCTATAGTCAAGACTATAGAATAGATTATAGTCAAGACTATAGAATATAGTAAAGTTTATAGAATGGACTATAGCCAAGACTATAGAATAGACTATAGTCAAGACTATAGAATAGACTATAGTCAAGACTATATATATATATATATATAGTCAACTATAGTCAAAAGTATAAAATAAACTATAGTCAAGATTATAGAATACATTATAGAATGAACTATAGAATAGACTATACTCAAGACTGTAGAATATAGTCAAGTTTATAGAATAGACTATAGCCAAGACTATAGAATAGATTATAGCCAAGATTATAGAATAGATTATGGTCAAGACTATAGTCAAAACTATAAAATAAACTATAGTCTAGATTATAGAATACATTATAGAATGTACTATAGAATGAACTATAGAATGGACTATAGAATAGACTATAGAGAAAACTATAGAATAGACTATAGTCAAGGCTATAGAATAGACTATTGTCAAGACTATAGTCAAAACTATGAAATAGACTATAGTCAAGATTATAGAACACATTATAGAATAGACTATAGACAAAACTATAAAATAGAATATAATAAAGGCTATAAAATAGACTATAGTCAAGGCTATATAATAGACTATAGTCAAGACTATAGATAAACTAAAGTCAAGATTATAGCAAAGACTATAATCAATACTACAGAGTACATTTTAAAGAAGACTATAGAATATACTACAGAGTATACGCAAGACTATATAATAAACTATAGTCAAGGCTATGGAATAAGCTTTAGTCAAAACTATATAATATACTTTACTTTGTACTATAATATAGTCTATATAATATACTAGACTATATTCAAGAATATAAAATAGACTATGGTCAAGACTATAGACTAGACTATAGTTAAGACTGTAGAACACATTATAGGCAAGACTATAAACTACACTGTAGACAAAAATATAGACTAAATAATAGACTACCCTATTATTTAGATCATAGAATAGTCTATACTATAGCGTAAACTATAGTAATTTTTTCCCAATATTTTTTTCTAGTGCAATTCTTGCATAAGTGTGTTTGTTCCCTTGCCTAAAATATCTCCCAGTTAATATTTCAAAAAGCCTTTCATTTAAATATTGTAGTTATTTTAAAAATAAATTTTAAAACAATTTCAATTCATTTAATTATAGACTCAACAATACTATATATGAATCTTATGAGTCAGTCAGAAAATTTACTCATTTTAAAAGACTTTAAACATGACTAATTAGCAAAATACTAACACGTATGTAATTAAAAGAAAAAATAATAAATAATTTATAGTTTAAAATATGCATTTGCTTATTTTTCAATTTCGAAATATTAAAATAAGATGTTTAATTGTAAGAGTAAAAACATAAGCCAAATATTTTATGTAATTGTTTCTTGAATACAACTCTGAAGTTTGTTTACACTAATGTTCAGGCTGTCAGATGTTATTTAAAAATTATTTTAATCTTAATGTTATTTATTATTATTATTGTTATTTAGTACTAGTTTTATTAAAAATTAATGATATTTACTATTTTCTTATAATTTATATGTCTTTTTAATTATTACAAAATTTAATTCTAAACAAAAATTCCTTTGTATTTTTTGCGCAAAATTTTTTCCTTTATTATTTAAATTTTTATAGTAAATAATTTTGCCTGTTGAAACGGAAATGCCAAAGTATGACGGGACAAAGTGGCAAAATAAAGCTCTTGGCCATTCAAATATTCCGTTATAATTTTCCATTACAAAAATAATTAATTTTAACAAAATACACTAACAAAAAAGTTCCGCACTAATTCAGATGATTAATTGTAAATAACTATTAATGTAAATTTGGGTAAGCGAGAAAAAATACAAAAAATAAAAAAATAAATGTAATTATTATTATTGTAATAAAATAAATAATAACAATTTAAAATGTGTTGCAGAAGAAAAAACAAAAAGCTATTTATGTATATTATTGCACAATGGCAATTACATTAAACAAAGAAAAACTTAAAGGAAGGAAAAAGTTTTGCAACATATGAAAAATGTGTCTTCCTAGAGAGAAAATCATAAATAAAATTGTTTACATTTTTTTTTTAAGAAAATAGAAAATGTTTATATAACAAATTTTATGAAAATAAATCCTAAAATCCTTAAAAGTATTTGAAAGAAACATTTTGTTTAATAAAAATTGAATTGGGAATTTTTGTTGAAAATTTAAATATATTTAAGAGATAAAATTTGTGCGGAAAATTTGATTTAAAAGGCATTTTAAAATTAAAAGTTATTTGTGAATACGGGGGTAAGTCTGTCTCTTAATCAATTGTCAGCCCTGTTTATGCGCAATGGAAAGAAATTGCAGAGTTGCATTTAAATAAATGTTTCAATTTTAGAAAAATTTTATAAAACACAAAATTTCTTCTGGTTTAAATAATTGTGTTTATAAATTATTAATAAATTACATTCTATTATAATAAATCCTAAATAGAATTAATACTTTTTTAAAAATTATGATTTTGAAAAAATTATCTTTAAAACAATTTTATATTATTATTTTTCTTAAAAATCTTAAAAAAACGATAATTATTTATACTCATATAAACATAAACATATTTATTAAATAAGATATTTCTTAAGCCCTTTACTACCTCAAGATTTTTGTTTTTAGAATATATCATTTATTTTATATTTAGATTCTTAACATTTAATTTAAGCAAAAAAAAAAAAAAACACTTCTATTGTGAAATTATTAAAAGTTAAACATTAATCATTTTTATTCTCTAGATACGTGAGTGCAACTTTATCTAAAATTGCAAACAATGCATACAAATACAAATGTATTGCAAATTTACGTAATAATAAAATAGAAAAAGTTGATAATTTTTTTGTTGTTTTGATTTTTTTTTTAAATATAATTTTAAAGTGTAATTTGTACAATTGCATTGTAATTCATTGATTTTAAATTGAAAAGTGTCACGTTCAAAGTCTTTACATTTAACTAAGTTGCAGGTAATATGACACTTTTTCAAAGAAAAAGATAAGATAATGAAGTTCTCTAAGAAATCAAAAATATTTTCTAATTCATTTTGAAAAACAAAATGAAAAAGAATTCTAATAAAACAAAATAATAATTTAAATACAAAATATATATATATATATATATATATATATATATATATATATATATATATATATATATATTTAAGATCGTAATTGATTTCTAGCATATTTTACAATATACTTAAAGTTTAAAAATAGTTACCAAGCTTGGTCTCAAATATAATTCGTTTGTGTTGAGATCCCAAAAGGCTTCTCTATTTTAATATCAAAACTTTATTTTAGCTTAAAAATTATATAAATTTTTTATAATGTAACCTTCTCTAACAGTCTCTATCTGCTTTGTCAATTATAATTTAAAGTTGTTTTAATTTTTATTCTAAAAATATAAACATTTTTCTTTCAACAAGGTCTAGTTTCAAAAATATTCCTTAAACAGTTTAACATTTGTATTAAAAATCTAAAAATAACATTATTTTCTTCCTTTTATGGGGGGTTTTAGAAAAACAAGCTATTATTTTTAATATACTATTATTTCGATAAAGTTTTGTATGGGGGAATTTACGCTGAAAAAAATATATATGAATCGTTCTTTTATTTTACAATAAAAAAAAAAAAATAAATAAATAAAATATAGTTTTTTCCCTATTCACATCTGTATCCATATATTATACACATGTAAATGACGTCAAATATATTGAAACAGTTTAAGTGACATGTTCAATTAAACGCATTTAATTTAATGTCTAATAGATATATAAAAATGTTTATATTTATGTGTAGTACAATTAATATTTGATAAAACTCAAATGCTTGTAACAAAATGAACGTAAGAAAATTTGCGTAGAAACAGAATATAAATTTTATTTTAATAGATTTCAGATAATGCAAAAAAGGTTTTGACTATAAACTAGTCTATAGTCTTGACTATAAACTAGTCTATAGTCTTGACTATGAACTAGTCTATAGTCTTGACTATGAACTAGTCTATAGTCTTGACTATAAATTAGCCTATAGTCTTGACTATAAAGTAGTCTATAGTCTTGACTATAAACTAGTCTATAATCTTGACTATAAACTAGTCTATAGTCTTGACTATGAACTAGTCTATAGTCTTGACTATAAATTAGCCTATAGTCTTGACTATAAAGTAGTCTATATTCTTGACTATAAACTAGTCTATAGTCTTGACTATAAACTAGTCCATAATCTTGACTATAAACTAGTATATAATCCTGACTATAAACTAGTCTATAGTCTTGACTATAAACTAGTCTATAGTCTTGACTATAAACTAGTCTATAGTCTTGACTATAAACTAGTCTATAGTCTTGACTATAAACTAGTCTATAGTCTTGACTATAAACTAGTCTATAATTTTGACTATAAACTAGTCTATAGTCTTGACTATAAACTAGTCTATAGTCTTGACTATGAACTAGTCTATAGTCTTGACTATGAACTAGTCTATAGTCTTGACTATGAACTAGTCTATAGTCTTGACTATGAACTAGTCTATAGTCTTGACTATAAATTAGCCTATAGTCTTGACTATAAAGTAGTCTATAGTCTTGACTATAAACTAGTCTATAGTCTTGACTATAAACTAGTCCATAATCTTGACTATAAACTAGTCTATAATCTTGACTATAAACTAGTCTATAGTCTTGACTATGAACTAGTCTATAGTCTTGACTATAAATTAGCCTATAGTCTTGACTATAAAGTAGTCTATAGTCTTGACTATAAACTAGTCTATAGTCTTGACTATAAACTAGTCCATAATCTTGACTATAAACTAGTCTATAATCCTGACTATAAACTAGTCTATAGTCTTGACTATAAACTAGTCTATAGTCTTGACTATGAACTAGTCTATAGTCTTGACTATAAATTAGCCTATAGTCTTGACTATAAAGTAGTCTATAGTCTTGACTATAAACTAGTCTATAATCTTGACTATAAACTAGTCTATAGTCTTGACTATAAACTAGTCTATAGTCTTGACTATAAACTAGTCTATAGTCTTGACTATGAACTAGTCTATAGTCTTGACTATGAACTAGTCTATAGTCTTGACTATAAATTAGCCTATAGTCTTGACTATAAAGTAGTCTATAGTCTTGACTATAAACTAGTCTATAGTCTTGATTATAAACGAGTCCATAATCTTGACTATAAACTAGTCTATAATCCTGACTATAAACTAGTCTATAGTCTTGACTATAAATTAGCCTATAGTCTTGACTATAAAGTAGTCTATAGTCTTGACTATAAAGTAGTCTATAGTCTTGACTATAAAGTAGTCTATAGTCTTGACTATAAATTAGCCTATAGTCTTGACTATAAAGTAGTCTATAGTCTTGACTATAAATTAGCCTATAGTCTTGACTATAAAGTAGTCTATAGTCTTGACTATGAACTAGTCTATAGTCTTGACTATAAACTAGTCTATAGTCTTGACTATAAACTAGTCTATAGTCTTGACTATAAACTAGTCTATAGTCTTGACTATAAACTAGTCTATAGTCTTGACTATAAACTAGTCTATAGTCTTGACTATAAACTAGTCTATAGTCTTGACTATAAACTAGTCTATAGTCTTGACTATAAACTAGTCTATAGTCTTGACTATAAACTAGTCTATAGTCTTGACTATAAACTAGTCTATAGTCTTGACTACAAACTAGTCTATAGTCTTGACTATAAACTAGTCTATAGTCTTGACTATAAACTAGTCTATAGTCTTGACTACAAACTAGTCTATAGTCTTGACTATGAACTAGTCTATAATCTTGACTATAAACTAGTCTATAGTCTTGACTATAAACTAGTCTATAATCTTGACTATAAGCTAGTCTATAGTCTTGACTATAAACTAGTCTATAGTCTTGACTATAAATTAGCCTATAGTCTTGACTATAAAGTAGTCTATAGTCTTGACTATAAACTAGTCTATAATCTTGACTATAAACTAGTCTATAATCTTGACTATAAACTAGTCTATAGTCTTGACTATAAACTAGTCTATAATCTTGACTATAAACTAGTCTATAGTCTTGACTATAAACTAGTCTATAATCTTGACTATAAACTAGTCTATAGTCTTGACTATAAACTAGTCTATAATCTTGACTATAAACTAGTCTATAGTCTTGACTATAAACTAGTCTATAATCTTGACTATAAACTAGTCTATAGTCTTGACTATAAACTAGTCTATAATCTTGACTATAAACTAGTCTATAGTCTTGACTATAAACTAGTCTATAGTCTTGACTATAAACTAGTCTATAATCTTGACTATAAACTAATCTATAGTCTTAACTATAAACTAGTCTATAGTCTTGACTATAAACTAGTCTATAGTCTTGACTATAAACTAGTCTATAGTCTTGACTATAAACTAGTCTATAGTCTTGACTATAAACTAGTCTATAGTCTTGACTATAAACTAGTCTATAGTCTTGACTATAAACTAGTCTATAGTCTTGACTATAAACTAGTCTATAGTCTTGACTATAAACTAGTCTATAGTCTTGACTATAAACTAGTCCATAATCTTGACTATAAACTAGTCTATAATCTTGACTATAAACTAGTCTATAGTCTTGACTATAAACTAGTCTATAGTCTTGACTATAAACTAGTCTATAATCTTGACTATAAACTAGTCTATAATCTTGACTATAAACTAGTCTATAGTCTTGACTATAAACTAGTCTATAGTCTTGACTATAAACTAGTCTATAGTCTTGACTATAAACTAGTCTATAGTCTTGACTATAAATTAGCCTATAGTCTTGACTATAAAGTAGTCTATAGTCTTGACTATAAACTAGTCTATAATCTTGACTATAAAGTAGTCTATAGTCTTGACTATAAACTAGTCTATAATCTTGACTATAAACTAGTCTATAGTCTTGACTATAAACTAGTCTATAGTCTTGACTATAAACTAGTCTATAGTCTTGACTATAAACTATAATCTATATTCTGTACCCGTGTTCCGTAACTTGCGATATATTTTCGAAACGAAAACAATTTTAAAATTCTAGTACTCATCCAGTTTTTAGCAGAATGAATTATATAATATTTAAAATGTCAACAAAAAATAGACGATTTATTATTAATCGGCCTGTTTTAAACAAGACGACTAAAAATTTCTCGAAATGATATTTTCTCACAAAGTTACAGAACACGGGTAGTAGTCTATAATTTAGTCTATTCTCTTGACTATAGACACTAGTTTTTAGTCTAGTCTGGTGTACAGTCTAATCCATATTCTTGTCTACAATATAGTCCATAGTCTAACCTATAGTCTTGAAAAAAATCTAGTCTATATTCAAAACTATAATCTTGTCTAATCTATAGTCTTGACGATATTCTAGTCTATAATCTATAGAATAGACTATATAAAGGCAATATATATAATCTATATACTATAATCTAGTCTATAATTTGATCTACAATCAAGTCTATATTACTGACTATAGTTTAATACATAGTCTGGTATATTGTCTCATCTATATTATAATCTATAGTCTATACTCTTGAATATAATCTAGTCTATAGTCTTGTCTGGTCTAAAGTCTTGACTTTGGTTTAGTCGATATTCTTGGCTACAATTTAGTCTATAGTCAAAACTTTAATCTTGACTATAGTCTATTCTATAACCTTGACTATAGTCTAGTCTACAGTCTTTATTGTAGCTCATTCTAAAGTCTTGACTACAGTTTATACTATACTATAGTAGACTATTACTAGTCTATAGTCATGGCTATGGTATAGTCTATAGCCTAGTGTTTAGTCTAGTTTTATCTTAAGTCTAGCGTAAAGTCTAGTATTTGGTATATATTTGCTTTCTTTTTTTTTTTGCTGTCATTTTCTTTATAACTAAATATAATATTCAAATTATTAAAAACTTTCCATTGCAATATTAGCACTTTTTTGCTATTTACATACATATTTCACAAAATAAAAAATCCGTCGTCTTAATAGTTTATTATAACGAACAAAGCCCCCAATTTGGCACGTGCCAAAATGGGTTTGTTCAAAAATATAAAAACATCAATAATTTTAATTGTTACACTAAAAAAAAAAACAATAAAATGTAACAAAAATGCAACAGTCACATTTTCGAAAAGCTGTCAACCAGAACGTATTTACTGTATTTTCTTTAAAAAAAAAAAAAAAAAAAAATCTAAAATATTTTAACAAAAAAAACTATGCATGTAAGTACAAAAAAAAATAATAATAATAATAATTTCATTGTAGAATTTTGAACAAACTGCAAAAAGAGAAAGAAAAAAATATAAATGTATATAAAATACTAAAACAGTTGTGGAAATTTCCATTCAGTGAAACAAAATTAACCCTTTATGGGAAGTTATATAATAAATAAAATTTTTAAAATTATAGATACTTTCTGTATTAAAGGGTTAATATTGTGTTTCCCCTTTTTAATATAGAATTACTGAATATGTATTTTCTGATTGAGTGTAAGTTTACATTAAAGTTTATTTGCTTTTTTATTGTATATATTCCTACTTATGTTTTACAAAACCACATTGACATTCTTTCTTTTTATTCTACAGTCTGAGTTGTAAATTCTTTTTTATTGAAATTTAATATTTTTTTGTTTTATTATTCTTATTCCCTATTCAAATTATTCAATGACTTTACAGCATAGATTTATAAATTTATTTTGATATTTGTATTATTTAGATTTGTATGTAACTGACAAGTACTAAATTAATATTACATATCGAAGTTGTTTTATCTACCCCCCCCCCAAGCTAATCGTACATACAATTTAATATGAGAATCTGGTTTATTGGTGGCATTGAAATGAAATTCTTGTTAGTTTTATTTTTTTTATTTATTTTTAGGCTAAAATTTTATATTAGTGCTACAATTAGCTGGAAATATTTACTTAGAAATAAATTTACATGATCGTATACAAATTTAAAATAATGCGTGTGTTGGGGCGTCTGAGTATAAATAATGATATATATATGTTCTAATCTATAATATAGTCTATATTTTTTTATATTTTACATATTATTTATAATTTCTTTTAACACTTGCTGTCATAACAGACATATGTATTACAAATCATAAAACTCATGTAATAAATTTTTCTCAGCTCAGGTTTTTGTTTATTAATCTTGACATATTTTGATGTTAATTAGCATTATAGCTCCAAACAAATTATTATTAGATTTTTTTATATTAAAAAAAATAATAAATAATAATAATATTAAAAAATATACACTTTGTTTATATTTTAAAGTTTACTGCCTTAACTGGAATTATTTGGAATTGTTTTCTATTAAAAGATTTTATGATATTTTCTTATATCTTTTTTTTCAATTGAAAATGAATGAAATACATACGTGGGTGGATTGTATGGGAGTAACAAATTGCAATTTCTTTTTTTTTTTTTTTTTTATAGTATCATTAAATAAATTATTTTAATACTGAGGCAAGATGATAGTCATTATATGAAGATAAAAGAAGAATGAAATCATTCAATTTAAATGACATAATATTAAATGAAAATAGAACACAAGAAATATTTAATTTTCTTTATTAAAAGATTTGTAAATTCCATAATTTGCAGTTATTTTTATTTTTATCTCAAGAATTTACACTTTCATAATAGTCAATAATTGTCAACAATTGCTATTGATTGACATTTTAATAGTTTTGTATTTGTTAGTTTCTTATTTTTACAACCCTCTTTTCTCTTAACCCACTCTTTGTGTGTTTTATTTTTTTAATAAAAATATTAACTTTTAGTTAATATATAATAAATAAAAAAATTGTACTTTATTTAATTTTAAATTAAATACTAAACAATTTTTGTTGTCAATAATAAATTAGCAAAAAGAAATTATTAATATTAATGAAAAAATAAAAATAATAAAAAAAAAATTAATTTAATTAATATTAAATGGTCGCACTAAAAATAAATAGAAAGATTTAGACATAAAACAAATTATATTTATCAAAGAAAATATAAAACAAGTTATAGAAAAGGCTATAGGCAAGACTATAGAATAGAGTATAGATTAGACTATAGTAAAGACTATAAACTAGCCTATAGTCAAGACTATAGACTAAACTATATTCAAGACTATAGACTAAAGTATAGTTAAGACTATAGATTAAACTATAGTCTATACAATGGTCAAAACTATAGTTTAAGCTATAGTCTTGACTATAGGTTAATCTGCAGTCATGGTTCCAAACTATAGTTTACTGTATACTCTTGACTAAAGTCCATACTAAAGTTTAGTCTACAATATTGACTATAACCCAGATTTAGTCCATAGTCTTGATTATAACCTAGACTATAGTGTAGTCTATAGAATTGAATATTGACCAAACTATGGTCCAGACTACAGTTTAGACTATACTTTAGCCTATAATCTTGAATATAGTACAGTCTATAGTTTAGTCTAAAGTCTTGACTATAGTTTAGGCTATAGTTCATACTATAGTTTAATCCATAGTCTTGACTATGTCCTAGACTATTGTGTAATCTCAAGTTTGCTTTATAATTCCTTCGTCAGCTTAAACTTGTTATTATGCTTAACACCTAAATTAAATAGAAAAAAAAAACTTAAAGCATTTTATAATAAAGTGTTTGTAACACACTGGGTTTTTTTAATTAATAGCAATCAATCTCTTCACTTCTCCTCTTCCTTAATAACTTGAACCGATTCCATAGTCTCGGTTTTCTCTTTCTCTTCTTGTTGCTTTTGTTCGGGTTCTTTGGGTTTAATACTAGGTGGCAGGCCCACTAATTTTTCACTTTCTTGCCATAACCAATCAGCCATTTCTTGATCGCTAGCTTTAGGCAGTACAGGGAATCTTAAAGCATTATAATAAAATCCGGCAGATTTACATTCCAATTTGGGGTCCAAGGCCAAGAAAATAGAAGTTTGAGCACCAGCTTTGGGGGATCTTACGAAAACATTGATAAACGTTTTTATAACATTCCAGGTTTTAGGGCAGGTATTGTAACGCATTAGCTCAGTGCGTACTATGCCGGGATGTAAACAATTGACTGTGACATTTGTACCATTAAGAATTTCCGAAAGTTTGCGGGTAAATAATATATTCGCCAATTTACTTTGAGCATAAGCACCAAAGAATTTGGAATAGGATTTCTCACTCATTAAATCTTGCTGATTAATGCGGCCAAATATATAGGCAGCAGAACTTACCACCACAATACGGCTAGGAGCGGACGATTTAAGACGCTCCAAAAGTAAATTGGTTAAAAGGAAATGACCCAAATGATTTATACCCATTTGCTGCTCAAAACCATCAGCTGTAAGTTTACGAGGAGTAGCCATTACACCAGCATTATTTACTAATATATCCAGTCTCTGTTCCTCAGCCAAAAATCTTTCAGCAAATTGTCTTACCGAAGACAAAGAAGCCAAATCTAAGGTACGATTAAAAATATTAGGATTCTGAGTGCGTTCTATGATTTCCAAACGAGCAGCCTCGCAGCGGGCAGCATCACGACAGGCCATATAAAGACGGGCACCTCTTCTAGCCAATTCCAAAGCAGTTTCTTTGCCTATACCCGTATTACAGCCCGTAACAATGACCACTTTGCCATCAATTCGATTAGGTTTACGGTAAAAGGGTCCCTCTATAATACGTCTTAGCAAATACATTATTAAGGCAGCTACACACAACCAAAAGAATATTTCTATAGCCCAAGCCCAGGCTCCTTCAAAACACAACTTTTTTACTGCTTCCTGCTGTTTCTGCTGCTCCTGCTCCTGTTGAAAATTCTCCACAACTGACATAGTTACATAAATCTAAAAATTTATAAGAGAAAATGTAGAGATTATTTAAAGATTATTCAAGTTATTTTAATCATTTTACTTACTTAAAAAATTTGTAACAAAACTTTCTATATTTTTTTCTTACTTGCGTTCGTTCAAGCCCTTGTTTAGTTTGGCTTGAATATTATTTTACTTTTGGTATGCCACTACTTGTATGCCACCAAGTAATTATTACTGTTGCTCAAAAAACAAAAAAAAAAAAATGTAACAAGAAAAAATGTTGTTTATTACTGGCTTTTTAAATGTGTATTTTTTGAATGAATGAATGGCTTGGCTGATTCGACTTCTTTTCCTCGACACAACAACAAGTTTACTCTTCTGCTGATCCACAACAACTAACTAAGATTTCGGTTAATACCTGAGTAGGCCAAAGATCTTTTTTATTGTTTTTTTTTTTTTTTTTTTGCTTCTTTTTATAATTTCTTCTCTTGTGTTTTTTAACTCTTTTTATTATTAAGCTCTCTTTTGTTAGCCAAATTGGGATCTTGTTTAAATATTTTTAGACTTAAAAATTATTTATGTAAATAAAAATCAAACTGAAGAAAGACTAGCCGAATATGAAAATGATTTTAAAAATTTAAACAGACTTTAATGAAAGATTTGAGACATTTAAGGTTAACATTTTAAAGTAGAATTTTTTCTATTTTTTGCATTCTAAAATTTACTTCTTAAACTATTTATAACCCAACAAATATTCCAACTCCTTTATCCGTTTTGTCTGTTCATTAAATTACGTAAAATATAAATAAATAAAATAAAATAAAGTAACAACTACTATTTTAGGTAGTCGGGATTAAACCTGGAATGTTTAAAGGGAAGTTTTGCAAGAAATTAATTACACAGTGCTGTAGTGAAAAAGCTCTTGGAATGTAATATAGTGTAGTTTGAAGGTATGGATAAGTAGATTATTATATGAATTTTAGAATTTTCGATATACCCCCAAAATCGGGAGTTATATATATATAAAAAACAATGTTTTCGGACTTCGCGGCTTTAACATTTCTTATCTCGAATACTTGTTATCTAATTTAAGGTTTTTAAACAGCATTAGAAAGAAAAGATTTTACCCTTTTTAAAAAGTGCATAGACATTTTTATTCATAGCAAATCTGTATAATATATTAAGGACGCAAACTGGAAATAACTCTCGATTATGGGGTTATATTAAAAAATTCTAAAAATGGTGTAATAATCCACTCACCCATACCTACAAAATACACTATGTAACATTTCAAATGTATTAATTTTTTTCATTTTGTGGCATCGTGTTATTTAAAACTACTAGTTAAGAGAAGGGGGTTTAATACTCGTTATAGTTTTACTATTTTATAATATTTCTTTATAATTTTTTTGTAAATTTCCCTTTTGAAGTAATTTTAACCCACCAGGAGGAATATACTCCTGGGCTCCTTTTCTCTTCCCATTAAATTACCTTAATTATGGGGAAAGAATTAAACTTTAAACTTAATAAATATATTTTAAACAAATAACCCAAATAACACTTTGGATTTTGCGCTTTTATAAAATAAAAAAAAAAAAATAAAATTTATAAAATCATTTTAAACAAATTTCATAAACTGGTGGCAAAGAAAACAATTAAAAAACAAAAAGAAAACAAAAAAAGTTATAGTCGGTCAATACCGACTATATTATACCCTACACCATTGTGTACGAGCATAAAAATTCGGGAAGGGGACTTATATTACGCCTGTGGTCAATTTTACTAAATGTAAAATAAAATATACAAATACAGAATAATGCGTTGATAGGAACATCTAGATGATTTTATGCACATTAGGGCGATTCCTGGAAGTGAGTTTATATGGGAGCTATGGTAAATTATGGACCGATTCTCATGAAATTAGGCAATGTTGTTTCTACTTAAATAAACTATTTGTGTCGAATATTAACTTGATACCAACATTCGTATCTTCTTTTTTAAGCATTTTTTTGTGTTTAAACTCTATTTTAGGAGGACATTTGAATGGGGGATCATACATGGACTAATCACAACCAATTTTAATAGGCTTCGTCCTTGTATCATAAAAGTGTACCTTATATGGTACCCTCTCCACCTGTAGTGGTGTAGGGTATAACAAACTCTCTCACTTTTGATCATTCATTAAACCAAAGAGCTGGTTGCTTTAAACACTCTTTTTTAAATTCCTTAACCTTATCTAACTCTTTTTAAATATTTTTTTCTAAATTTGTTTTTGTTTTTAAACATAATTATGCTAATTATTTAAATCTTTTATGCTTAAAAAATTCATTTAATTATTATTTGAGTGCTTAGGCACTCATTAGAAACAAAATTTAAATATGGTGAGTCTGTCAATTAAGTAAACAGGTGTATGGTATGCTATGAGAGAAAGAAAGATCCTCTATGTGTGAAACTGTCAGTCAGTAGGTAGTTATAAAACTTTCGTTTTCATTTTTTAAAAGCGTTTTTTTTACAGATTATTAGGCTTGAGTTAAGGTGAAAATTTCTTTTTTACTTTGTTGGGTTTTTATGTTCTCTCTTTGTTTTATAATATTTATGCTTTGTGAAGTTGTTGTATGTTTTGCTTTTTTATTTTTATGTTTCCGATGTTAAGGTCTTGGTCTTAATCTAGCTTTTGGAACCAGTTGAGAGAAGTTTAGTGGTTGTAAAACTATGTTGATTGTATGTTTTCAACAAATACTTGTTTTTTTTTTTTTTTTTTGTAAGGTGCATTTCAAGAAATGTATTATCATTGAATTCTTTTTTTATACGAGTATAATTTATTTATTACATATAAGATATTTACAGTAGAGTTAAAGGAAATAACACATTAAATACAATTAAGTTGCTGTAACAGCTGGAAGTTAACAATTTTCAGTCTGGGTTTTCTGCTTGGAGGTCAAGTCCAAGAAATTTGGCTACATATACTGGATGAGTCCATAAATCCATTAGAAAAAGTAAAGAAGTTTTAGCTGCACAGTTAAATATGCGGAAGACCTGTAAGCATTGAATTTATTGCTTTATTCCGACTTTAGTTGAGCCAGAACTATTCTTATTTCTGTTTTGACAGAAAAAACATTTTATATACGTATACAGTCCTTATAAATTTTTACAAAAAATGCGCTTACATTTGTAGGTTATCTTTTAATTTAAGAGATATTTAGGTCGAAATAAATCCCTTATTTTTAACCCCGTTTTTTAACTTGGCGGGGTTTATGTTGGCCCTAAAATGTTATTAAAATATTCACCAGATTCTCTAAAAATTTCTTAATAATATTGCTGCAAAAATCATATAAATATATATATGATGGCCCTTGAGGCTCAAATCAAGCAAGTACATAACATGTATAAAGTAACTGCATGTGTCCCGATCGCCTGCCTTTAAGTCGTAAATTCCTAATAATTTTGTCAAATTCCTGTACACTTTTAGGGATTAATTATTAATTATTCTAGATGCTAATATTTTCCTAGTTTAGTTTCTAGGAATATGTGATCAATACCTTCATAAGATTTATTATTGAAAGCTTCCTGAATGTCAATAAAGTCAAAATGAGCTATTTAATAAACTTGCAGAGTTTTCTGATTCTGATAGATTTCCAAAATATGTTTCCATGGATTTTAGAAAAAAAAAAAAAAAAAAACGGTCTAAAACTTTAAAGTTATAAAATATGTTGGCAATTTGCCTTCAACCTTTGGTATAAGGGTCACTTGAACTCCTTGAACTGACAAGGAGTTCAATGATGAGTAGACAAAGGCAATAATCCAGGGAAGTGAGATAGTCTAAGAGAAATTCAATATACGATCCATCCGGATGATTCAATGTATAAAAAACATTGAATCTTAAACGTTTTCACAAAACGAAGCAGTGACAGTACAGTATTAGAACCGTTTACTGCTACGTTAGCTACATTTCTAATTTTACTGCCAATTTTGACAATTGTTTTGTGTCATTTAAAAAAGGAATAACTTTATTTAAAAAATATTTTAATTAAAATGAGAAAGAAAGATATAGACCGACTATACGGTACCCTACACCATTGTGTACGCCTAAGGCCAATTTTACTAAATGTAAAATAAAATATACAAATACAGAATAATACGTTGATATTAACATCTAGATGATTTTATACACTTTAGGGCGATTCCTCGAAGAGGGTTTATATGGGAGCTATGGTAAATTATGGACCGATTCTCATAAAATTTGACAATGTTGTTTCTACTTACATAAAACTTATTTGTGTCGAATATTAGGTATGGGATTTATGCAAGTTAAAGTGATTTTCGAAAGAGGGATTTATATGGGAGCTATGGTCAATTGTGGACCGATCTTCGTAAAATTTTGCGCAAAGATTAATTGATTGTACAGAACTTTTTTGCACCAAATTTCATTAAAATATTCTTATTTTTAAGGCATTTTTGAGTGTTTAAACTATATTCCGTGGGGACATTTGTATGGGCGCACAGTGGGGTCAAACGCAAATTTTTTGGTAATAAATCTGAATCTCCTAAACTACTGGTTGGATCAAATTGAAATGTATGGAAGAGTTGTAGAGGAGGACCTAAGCTTTCAGAAAAATCATCTTGTAGTCACCCTGTGATAACACGAGATAAGCTACAGGGTGTCAAAGTTGACTACCTCGAGTATGTAAAAGTTAAAAAAAATCGTAACTTGTACAAATGAAGTCCGATTTTAAAGATTTTTATATTTCTGGAAAGTGCTTGGCAAGATAAAGAAAAAATAAGCTTACTCATCTAAGTTATCTCTTACAGTTAAAAAGATATTTACGCTTGAATTTTGAATTTTTGATTTTTTGGCTCGACTTTCTTTCGTTTTTCGGGAATAAGTCCGGAGATATATGAGGTAAAAATTTTTTAAAAATATTCTGTAATTTGCTACATATTTCAAAATAATATGCTGAAAGAATTTTTGGATTATCTCAATTCGTCTAGACGTGAAAAATATTCAAAGTCAGCACTCTGAAATTGGCATGAAAAATGGCAATTTTTTTACAAAAATATAGTACAATTCATTCACTTTTTTCTCAAAGTTCCGTTAATAAAAAAAATTTTTCCTTATTAATTTCAAAAGATAAGGCTTCATAAATGGTTAATAAAGAAATTTTGAATTGATTTAAGTTTGCACCCTACATCCAGCATTGGCCGAAAATTGTCAATTTTAAAAAATAGTTTCATTTTTATCGATTAATAAAAAAAATGTCACGCGAGCTTTTTTAAATTTGGTACCCATATTTTTTATAGAAATAGATTTAGAATGATTTAACACTAAACTGCTTCCCGCCCGGTCAAAAACGAATGCTGGAGTGGAGATTTTATGTTAAAAGTCAGTTTTTTTAACGACTATTTTTAAAAGCATATTAAAAGCATATTAGCATAATATTTTTAATATTATTTCTTATGTAGTGTATAAAACACAAATCAAGCTTTCATTCCTAAAAAAATCAATAAAATAGCTCCAATAACCTATTTTTGGTAATTTTTCAAAAATAAATTTTTTTTAAAAAAATAGCTGAAAATCCAAAAAAATTTAATTTTTTGAATACAACTCCACTAATTTTGCAAATACTTTAAAAATGTTAAAAGAATATAAAAATAGATTTATTTACCAATTCAACGATATATAAAATGTTGATATAGGTCATTTAATAATAGTAATATAATGGCCTCAAAACTACCAAGTCACGTCAAAAGTTGCAAAATTCACTATTTTGTACCGTATTTCCATATGTGTGTATACGTAACACTCAACTGCATTGCTTATTTTTGTTACGAGATAATAATATTTATTAATGAATTTATTTAAAGTGTTCATAATTTTTTTCTACTGAAAAGGTTTTTAAAATTACCTAAGTACATAAATAAGTATATTTTCCTTCGTTTTTTATTATATTTTTTTAAGTTTTTAAATAATTTACCTAGCTACTTAATTAATGTATTATAACAAAAATTATTTTTTTACGTACCTGTTTAACACTACAGGTCATAAAAATAAACTGAATGAAATTGGGGGTTTTGAGCAAAAATTTAAATTTTTTAATTCATTTTTGCCTGTAACCATTTACCTGATATAAATATTCTTTTTCTATATATAAGTATCCTTATAAATATGCAGATTTATTAGTGAATTTGCCATTATGGAGATTACATTAAAACACTTTTCTATTTGCAAAGTAATCTGGGATAATCTATCTGATATTATAAATCGTCCAGAAAAAATAAGAAAACTCATTGATACAGTAGTATCTTTTGGTTTAACTCCTACTGCAGAAGACAGTTTAAAGCTCGAAAATTTCATACGAAATCATACGAAAAAAGGATGAAAACTTCAGATTGGTCAATACCAAAGTTCAAGAAGAAAAATGAAGAGTGGTTGGAGGGAGAAATACCGATTTTCATCGGAAAGCAGAAAAAGGGTCGACCAAAAAGAAGTTACGATGAAGTTCAGCTAAGAACAAAGAGGACCAAACAGGAATCTATTCTAAATTCACATACGAATGCCGAAATAAAAGATACATTTAAAGCTTTAGTAACACGTACGTAACCAAAGGAAGTAGAAAAAGTTATAGATGTGTTACCAACAGCTTCTCCCAATCGATTACATCGGATAATCGAAAGCATAGTGACACCGAAATCAACATCGTCCTTTACCTCTGAAGATGCTTTAGCTCTAATATTAAATTTAGGATTATCAAGAAACCAATACGAGATTTTGAGGAAATCTGTTAGCGTAATATGATATGATATCTTTCCCAGTAGCAAATCAGTGAGAGAAGCGAAAAGTAATATTTTACAGCCTATGGAACACCCGGTTAATGCTTCTGTTAAAAGTGCTAAAGTTAATATATTGCAATTACTTGAAAATACTGCCTCTAGAATTATATCTACCTTCAGCAATGATAACATTGAAAAATGCAAAGACTCTGAACTTATTTTAATATTCAAATGGGGCTGCGATGGAACATCAGGATTTTCGGAATACAAACAACTGGATGGAAGTAATTCTGGAAATAATTTTTCTCGCTGTTTATAGCGTCTCTGGTACCACTTCGAATGCGCTTAAATAAGCCTTCCTTATCGACAAGAAATGACTGGCTTTTTGATGATATATGGATAAATTTAACTCCAGGTTCCAAATTTTTGTGCCGTCCAATCCTTTTTGATTACACAAAAGAAACCACGGTTACAATAAACAGCATTGTCAACCAATTGGAAGAAGAAATTAAAGCATTGCCCCCAATATATGTAAAAGTATCAAACAGAACTATTAAAGTTACATTTCAACAACAATTAACGATGATTGATGGAAAAGTTGCAAACGCTATAACAGATACAACATCTACATGGAAATGTAATATATGTGGAAAAATAAGTTCACAATTTCAGGATAATTCTGAAGTCCTTGTTAATAAAAATTCTTTAAAATTTTGAATATCACCACTCCACGCAAGGATAAGATTTTTGGAGTTCTGCTTACATCTTGCATATGATATGAAGTACAGAAATATTCCCGGGCAGGAAAATGCTACAGTAAAAAACAATTTGGAACTTCACGAATTACGAAAAGAGGAGAAGAAAAGAATTCAATTAGAATTCAAAGAACAACTCAGATTAATAATTGATAAACCTCTACATGGCTATGGAAGCTCAAATGATGGAAATACAGCAAGACGTTTCTTTGAAAATCCGGAACTCACATTTTTAATCACAGGCATTGACTTAAATATTTTGAAGCGTTTTAAGATTATATTGGCAGCCATTAATAGCAAAAAACAAATTAATGCGGACAAATTTAAAATTTTTGCTTACGAAACTAAAGAACTACTTAACATTACATACCCCTGGAAATCAATGACTCCAACAATTCACAAAGTATTGGCTCATGGTAAAGAAATAATAGAAAATAGTATTTTGCCATTGGGAGAGCTAACAGAGGAAGTACAGTAAGCCCGAAATAAAGATGTTAAACATTTCCGACTCTTCAATACCCGAAAATGTTCGAAAATAGCGCAAAATATGGACTTAATGGAATATTTATTAATATCATCAGATCAAGTTATATATTCTATAAGAACACGATGGCTACCAAAAATCACTCTTGAAATAGAAAAAGAGGATTCCGAAGCTAAGGAAGTTAAAAATTTGCTAACGTTTGATGTTTCTGATTATTTTCAAGAAAATATCTAATAATATCTTCGATAATATATTCTTAATAAAATAAATATACGGGATATATGTATAATAAATATGTAAATATGTAGAACAAATTAAATAAACATTACTCAAATAAAGAATTTACTACTTTATAATAACAAATATATACCTACATAATACATTAGAAAACTAAAATGTTACGTATACACACATATGGAAATACGGAACAAAATAGTGAATTTTACAACTTTTGACGTGACTTGGTAGTTTTGAGGCCATTATATTACTATTATTAAATGACCTATATCAACATTTTATATATCGTTGAATTGGTAAATAAGTCTATTTTTATATTCTTTTAACATTTTTAAAGTATTTGCAAAATTAGTGGAGTTGTATTCAAAAAATTAAATTTTTTTGGATTTTCAGCTATTTTTTGAAAAAAAATTTATTTTTGAAAAATTACCAAAAATAGGTTATTGGAGCTATTTTATTGATTTTTTTAGGAATGAAAGCTTGATTTGTGTTTTATACATTACATAAGAAATAATATTAAAAATATTATGCTAATATGCTTTTAATATGCTTTTAAAAATAGTCGTTAAAAAAACTGACTTTTAACATAAAATCTCCACTCCTGCATTCGTTTTTGGCCGGGCGGGAAGCAGTTTAGTGTTAAATCATTCTAAATCTATTTCTATAAAAAAATATGGGTACCAAATTTAAAAAAGCTCGCGTGACATTTTTTTTATTAATCGATAAAAATGAAACTATTTTTTAAAATTGACAATTTTCGGGCAATGCTGGATGTAGGGTGCAAACTTAAATCAATTCAAAATTTCTTTATTAACCATTTATGAAGCCTTATTTTTTGAAATTAATAAGGAAAAAATTTTTTTATTAACGGGACTTTGAGAAAAAAGTGAATGAATTGTACTATATTTTTGTAAAAAAATAGCCATTTTTCATGCCAATTTCAGAGTGCTGACTTTGAATATTTTTCACGTCTAGACGAATTGAGATAATCCAAAAATTCTTTCAGCATATTATTTTGAAATATGTAGCAAATTACAGAATATTTTTAAAAAATTTTTACCTCATATATCTCCGGACTTATTCCCGAAAAACGAAAGAAAGTCGAGCCAAAAAATCAAAAATTCAAAATTCAAGCGTAAATATCTTTTTAACTGCAAGAGATAACTTAGATGAGTAAGCTTATTTTTTCTTTATATTGCAAAGCACTTTCCAGAAATATAAAAATCTTTAAAATCGGACTTCATTTGTACAAGTTACGATTTTTTTTAACTTTTACATACTCGAGGTAGTCAACTTTGACACCCTGTAGCTTATCTCGTGTTATCACAGGGTGACTACAAGATGATTTTTCTGAAAGCTTAGGTCCTCCTCTACAACTCTTCCATACATTTCAATTTGATCCGACCAGTAGTTCAGGAGATTCAGATTTATTACCAAAAAATTTGCGTTTGACCCCACTGTGGGGCGCTAGGTGAAATAATGGACTAATTACAACCAATTTCAATAGGCTTCGTCCTTGTATCATAAAAGTCCCACAATTTCATTAAAATATCTAAATTCTGAGTCGATACTACGATACTTTAAGATGGGTGTTGGATAACTTTTTCTATGCGTTACAAACACCAGCACAACATAATACCCCAACTACCAATGGTAGTGTAGGGTATAAAAAGAAAAATCTTCTATAAGGAAGTAAGCAAAATACAAGTGTAACTAGATATAAATATGGAGAAATGCTGCAATTTCGAAAAGATTGTAAATCTTGTAATATGAGGTAACTCACTTAAAACTTCAAAACAAAACCAATTAAATTATCAATAATGATTTTTTTTAGTACAATTTGCAATTAACACAGAAAATTTGGAAGAATCAATATCTAGTGAATAGTGAAAGAAAAAACACAATCTTTCCAAAGCAAAAAAGAAACGCCAATCATCCAAGAAAGAGGCAAACGAGTTACAAATACAAAAGGATATGATAAAAACATTGCAAGCACTTAAGGATACAGTTTACACCACAAATTCAAACAACTCTATATATTCTCTTAAGGTATCTCTTACTCCAAATGCTTCCTTTGGGTCATTGAATCTTGTAAAAAGTCGACTCTTTGTAAGAGGAGAAATACAAGACCTTCAAAATCCTTTTACCTTTTTATTACCATCCATATGATCAACAGCGTTTTGTGGGGCAGTAGCTACCGTCGTGCATTTTTGTAAAATTGCGTAACATAACAATTGCCTTAACAATTTTTTCAACATTTTTAGAGTGGCAAATAACAACGTGTTCTCCATCTCTTGGTGATTATTCCGAAAGTATTTTCAATTTTGGATCTGGTTTTTAATAAGAACTTGTTAAAGTATTGTTTTTCCTTTGGTAATAATCTACGAGGATAGAGACGCATAATTGGTTCTTATTGGGAATGCCACGAAATGAAAAGGTATTTCTACGTTGGAATTTGGAAATTTTGGTGTTTGGTTTTTTTGGCAGTTTAATAATTTTGAACCAAAGCTTTTTTGGCTTTTAATCCTCCACCGTTACTTTGGCTTCCGTAAGCACCAATTTCTACTGCAGTGAAACAGTAGTTTTATAGTTAAAAAAAAGGGAACCTGAATGCGGCGGATAACGAATACGAATGCGTTTTCCATCGATGGCACCAACACAATTTTGTAAAGTATATATTTCCTTATTAAGTGGTGCTAAATAAATTGAATGAAGTGTGAACCAAGTCAACTCGCATGTTTCTAATGTAATTAACCTGATAGTTTCAACACTCTAAACATCCATGCCAGTATTTGACGTTTGATACCTTGCGATAAGTAGTACCTGCGATTAAAATTATTAAACCAAATAAGGAATTGTAACAGAAATATACACACATTAAAGTAATCACTAGACACTATGCATCTATTGATTCTCTGTATGATTTTTTTTTCAAATTTCCCTTTAATAAACTAAATAATCAAGTGTGCAGTCCAATTCATCCGTAAAGTTTTGGGAACTTGATCATTCAAATGGCTGGTCCATCCATCGATCCAATGTCTCTGCTGTATGATCTGTGTTCACTGCAAGTGCAGACTTAAGTCTGCTTACTTTAATCCTACCGGACTTCTTGGTTTGCTTTCATTTAGGACAACATTATGCCACATAATTTAAAGACCATTATTATGCAATTTTCAACTCAGTTTTCTTCCCTTTTCTGGGTCTTAAAAGTTTATGAATTTTGGATTGTTCATTCGGTGTTTGCCGTAACAATTACCTACGGTATCTGGTTTGATATTTACGCGTTAAAAAGTACCGATATATCCATTCCTTCAACAATTAGAGGCATATTATCACAAATGACGCTTCGTACAGTACTTGGATATTTATGAGTTGGACGAATAAAATGATTTCTCCTAATTTGTTTAACCTTTAAAAATCATTAAAATTCCTTTAATTCGTTTAAATGTATAAACGGTCCCGAAATTTTCATACAAATTTGTATGAAAAATGCGCAATGCGGCTCGGCTAAAAATAAATTTTATTTTAAATTCTCTCCGGACTTTTTGTTACTTTTATTTTCTCACAAAAAATATTACCATATTTTTAAAAATTTTGTATGAATTTCGCAAACAAAATTAAAAAAAGTTTTAAGTAAAAAAGAAATGAAAAGAAAATAAATAAAATTGTTGCCGTCTAAATTTTTGTTTAATTTAACAATGCGGGCCATGTAAAGGAATCCGGACTTATTGTCATTATACATTAATTGTTTTAACAATTTTTATAAAAAAATCAACCAAATAAAAAAGAGACTTCCTCTTTATTATCTTTATAACACATTTAATAAACTAATAGACAATTCAACAACTAACCTTGAGTCCTGTACAAGGACACGTAAATAAACACACTTGTACTAATTTTGACTTTTTTTGGCCGCATCTTATGGGGTGTGTTAATAAAAAAAAATCTCACAAGAATTATAAAAAAAGTAGAAACAGAAAAAAAATGATGATGACGTAGTTTGTTAAATTTCTCCTTTTGAGTTTAAACTCAGAGAAAGGATAGGTCAAGTTTTGAGAACAATTTGCTTATTTTGACTAAATTAAGCAAAGAGTGTTTAATGAGAGAGAAATTTTATAACATAGAAAACTACAGAATACAACTAAAAGTTTATGTGAGAGACACTTCGAACTAAATTAAAAAAAATACACATTTTTTTTCAAAACACAAAAACAAAATATATGCGACTACATGTATTTTGTTGTTACATGAATAAGGTTTTTGACAATTGAATCCGTTTTTTTTTTCTTATTAATCTATGTAGAAAACAACTAGAAGTCCAACTCTTTTAATTCGCTCAGCAAAAAAAATTACTCTCTTCACACGTATAAATTAGTTCTAAAGAAAATTCTACTAAAAATACAGTTCGGTTTTTTGACAGCTGAGTTACGTTGTTTTAGAGCAAGTTGGACTTCTAGTTGTTTTCTATGGTTTACAATACTCTTTCTCTTTTTAGGGGTTGCTTTGCAGTCTCATTATATGACAGGAAGGCAGCAAGAGAGAGAGAGTAAGGAAGGGAGAATTATATGGCTGTTTATTGTGTGTTAAATCAATATTTTTGTAAACAAAATATTTTTGGAAATTTTCCACTGTCTGCCTTTTTTTGTTACCTACCCCCTTCTACCCTTAGTGGTCCCTTTTTTTTCTTTCTTACTTTTGAGGGCACAAATTTTATTGAAATATTTTACGTGCTTTCTTACACGTGATGATTGAATTTCAAGTAGAGTAGGAAAAGGAAGCCGGTACACAAACAAAGGAATTTTTGAAAAGAGATAAACTAAAAGAATTTTTAATTCATATTAAATAGTTTTAACATGTAAAAAATGTTAAAGCTCATTATACAATTTGTTTAAAAAAAGTACATTTTTTTTAAATAAATTGAAAATAACCTTTGAACTTTTTGTTCTATTAAATTATTTGTTGTTAATTTCAGTTTCTTTGAAATTATTTCTGCACTAGTGTAAACCACTTGCTTAGATTCCTTTGCTTTAGATATTGATTTTTCTTTTCAGACCGAAAAATTTGAGGGTGTGGGTCGGCGAAATTTTTTCTGGATGTTGTAGTTTAAAATAAACCAAATTTAGTAAAAGTTCATTCAACTTAAATATAGATTAAATTAAAAATATATATCAATAATTTAAAAATAAAACCAATACTGAATTTATTTATAAATTACGTTAAAGAAAGTGATTAAAAATAATTTTAAAACCACACAAACCCCAAAAAATCTAAAATTATAGAATACTTTTAAAAAGTTTCCATTAATTCCCCTTTCCTTTCTTCTTAAATAATTCCTAAAACATTTCCTTTTAAAATCATCTACGTAAAAGTAAATTTATTTATAATTTGCATATTTTCTAACTCTGCTCTGTTAATTCCCCAATCCATATTAACACTATCTCTTTATGGTTATTTATAATATTAACTTAAGATAAAGCAGCCCGCGTTTCGAAGTCCTATAATAATAATTACAAATTCTCAATATTTACGGGGGCCTGTTCAATATCTCACGCTGTCAGATTGTTGATACACTTTAATATTTATTATCTTACGCAAATAAATATTATGAAAAACAATAACAACTTCTGAAAATTTATGGTTCTAATAAAAGAGACATGAAATTTGTTTATCAATTGTTAATAAAATGAATTTTGATAACAAATATTATTAAAAAACGTGAACAAAAAAATTATTATAAAAGGTTTTTTCCCTTAAATTATTAGCTAAAAGTTTATCACTCTATTAGAATATTTATTAGATGTTAAAATATTTATTACATTTTAAAAAATAGAACTTCTTGACTCACCTTTTGTGTTACGTAAACTGCAAAAAAAAAAAATAAAACAATTTTAGTAACATAAAATTATAACAAATTAAAAAAAGTACTTAAAAAAGTCCTTAAATTGCACTTTTTTAAGTAACAACAATTGATTTTAGTACTACGAAAATTGACATTAAAAATTAATTTAAGTACAAAATACAAATGCTTAGTACTAAAATAAATTGAAGTTATAAATATTCATTTTAGAATTCAAAATAAATTTTAGTATTAAAAAAATTATTACTAAAAGTTAATTTATTTGAATTAAATTTCAGTACTAAACAAAAATGTTAGTACTAATTTAAAATTATATTACTAAAAATAAATTTTTGTACTAAAAATTAATTTAAGTAATAAAAGTAAATTTCAGTACTAAACACAAATTTAAGTAAACAAAAAAATAATTTTAGAACGAAAAACAAATTTTAGCACAAAAAATAAATATTAGAACTAAAAATATGTTTTAGTATAAAATGTATTTATAATTATTTTATAAATTTTAGTATTAAAAATGATTTTAGTAGTAAAAATTAATTTTAGCACTAAAACTAAATTTTAATTCTAAGTATAAGAACACAAAAACAAAATTTAATACTAATAATAAATTTAAGTGCTAAAAATAAATTAAAGCACTAAAAATAAATTTAAGTACTAAAAATTTATTTACGTACTAAAAATAAGTTTTAGTATTAAAATTTAAATTTCAGTACTAAAAATAAATGTTTGAACTAAAAATTTATTTTAATGCTCAAAAATTAATTTTAGTACTAAAATTTAATTTAGTACTAAAACTGAAAATAAATATTTGTTTAAAGAAAAAAATTAATACGAAAAAAAATCTTGTATTAAAAATAAATGTTACTAAAAATAAATTTTAGTATTAAAAATAAATTTAGCACTAGAGCAAGATTTTAGACCTAAAACAAAATTTTGGTACTAAAACAAAATTTTTAGTACTAAAACAAAATTTTAGTACTAAATATAAATTTTAACACAAAAACAGAATTTAAGTACTAAAAATTTATTTGAGTACTAAGAAACAAAATTCAGTACTAAAAAATAAATTTTTGTACTACAAATTAATTTTAGTAATACAAAATTAATTTTAGAAAAAAAAATTATTTTGGTGCTAAACATAAAATTTAGTACTTAACATTGAAAATAAATATTAGTACTAAAAAATCTTAATATTAAAAAATGCTTATACTAAAAATAAATTTTACTAAACATAAATTTTTGTACCAAAGTTAATTTTATTACTAAAAATTAATTTCAGTAATAAACATTAATTTGACCCAAAAACCAATTTTAGTTGTTAGTACTAATATTTTTGTTTAGAACTAATTATTAGAATTAAAAATAAATTTTAGTACTAACAATTAATTTATAAAAATAAAAATTAGATATAAACTAAAAATAAATCCAAGTGCTAAAAAATAAAACAAAAAAATTACTGAAATTAAATTTTAGTACTATAAACAAATATTAGTACTAACAGCAAAATTTAATACTAAAAATATGTTAAAGTACTAAAACAAATTTTATCATAATTAAAAAATAATTTTAGTACAAAAAATTAAACTACACATTTTTTAGTACTAAAAATATATTTTAGTTATAAAAATAAATTTTATAATCCAAACTAAATTTTCGTACGAAAAATAAGATGCAGTATCACTAAAAAAATTTGCACTAAAAATAAGTTTTAGTATTTAAATTAACCTAAATTATATCTCAGTAGTTAATATAAATTTTAGTACTAAAAATAAATTTAGTAAAAATTTAGTACTAAAAACTGTGCGAAGATAATGAGGAGCTAGAGACGGTGGAACATATCATATGTCACTGTCCATGTCTACAACTAAGTAGGCAGAAATGGTTAGGCAGTCGATTCCTTGACGAATTGGACAGTATATCGACAATAGAGCTCGATAGACTAATAGGATTCGTCATGGGAATAGGCTGGCTAAGAGGGGGTCGTTGGCGTGGAGCGAGCGACCTGGGGCGGTAGTACTTTTCCTTGTCTGATTCTTTCTATTCTCTTCTATACTTTTCTTGGTCTTAGCTTTTTTCTCTAACATTTTCCTTCCTGCTCTTTTCTATACCTTATCTGTAGTTTCTCTCTGGTTTCTATCTATATTCTTTTTGAAGGGACTCACAATGGACCGTTAGGTCTCCGAGTGGATGCACAAGCACTCTTATGAATGCTGGGCAACCCTTCCCTACCTACCTACCTAGTACTAAAAACAAAAAAAATTGTATACTAAAAATATGTCGGTTCTAAAAAATAATCACAAAAAAATCAAGTACTAAAAATAAATTTAAGTATTAAAAATAAAATTTAATAAAGAAGCAAATTTTACAAAAAAAAAAAAAAAAATAAGTACTGGAAATAAGCTTTAGCACTAAAAATTAATTTTTGTCCTAAAGATAAAATTTAGTACCAAAATTAAATTTCAGTATTTAAAAAATCTTAAGTACTTAAAATAAATTTTAGTAAGAAAAATTAATTTTAGCACTAAAAATTTATTTCAATTCTAAAAATATGTTTCAGTACCAAAAATTAATTTTGTACCAAAAATACATTTAAGTGATAAAAATAAGTTTTAGTATTAAAACAAAACTAAAACAATATTTTAGTACTAAAATTAAATTTTAGTGTTAAAAAAATTTTTTAATTTTTTTAAAAATAAATTTGGGTACTAAAAAATAACATTTTAACGATAAAAAATATTTAACTAAAATATTTATATTAAAATAATAATTTTGATTTGAAAATTAATTTTAGTACTAAATTATAGAAATAAATTTCCATACTAAACAAATATTTAAAATTATAGTATAAATATTATTATTATTTTTTAATTTTAGTACTAATATGTATATATACCTTTTAGTACTAAAAATCAATATCTCTTAGTAGTAAAAAACGAATACTTAAATATTAATTTTTAAACAAACTAGTAACTAGTTTCAAAATAAAATTTTAGTTCTAAAAATGTAATTTCAATTTTAAGATTTAATAAATATAAATAATAAATTTATTAATATTATTCTAAATTATAACATTTTATAACTGACGTAAATTAGAATTTTTTTCCAATCAAATGTTTTTTCAAAATTGTGTGAATTTTTTTTTATTTCATTTATAAATTTGTTAATAAAAAAACCTCAAAACTAACGTGTTTTTCATTCCCAATAATAACAACGATTTTTTAGAAAATTAAAAAACGTGATATTTTCACTTTTTTTTAACCCACCATATTTTCTTAAATATGACCATAAATTATTGCACAAAATAATAAACGCAAATGTTTTTATTATTTTAAAATTTACAAGTTTATTTTAGAATGAAAAAAAAAAAAAAACACAATTTGTAATAAAAATAAAGCAATTATTCATGTAACAAGTTATACGAGATACTACATATATTAGAATAATAAAATTAAAATGGATTAAGGGGGTTTGGGGAAAAATAAAAGTAATTTATATTATTTATTATATTCATATAAAATTATATTAGAAAACAAGCAGAAAAAAATTATTTAATGACCAAACGTTGAAGTGATATAAGCAAAAGTTAATTTAAACAATTTAGAGCACTATATTCGGCTGTGCCGAGTCTTTTATACCCTTCACCACTTTAATAACAAAGAAAAAGGAATAGAATGCCTTAATATTTTCATATTTATACTTAAAAAAAATAGTACTTTTGTTCTACAAGCAACGCTTGCTTAAAAACAAAATAAAAAAAATTATTAGCATACATATATTTATGTATTTTTGTATGTATATACAAACTGACTGCATATACAAAAATACAACAACACCAGTAGTCATTATAAAATGATGTTGTCAACTACACTGCTTGCTTATACAAAAAAACAACACTAATAACCATTATAATACTGCTTTTGTCAACTAAACTGCCATGGTACAATAAGTAAGGTAACGACAACTGCAACACAAAAAAAACTCCGTGAAATCTCTTAAGTCAACTTTAATTTAACATTTCACGTAAAAAAAGTAATAAGACGCAATAACACAAAAGTAAACAAAAAATGTAAACAAAGATTATATGACACTACACATTTTAGAACACAGGCCGCCATATTGCTGCCGAAAAGAATAAATTCTCAGCTGTTTAAATGTCGCTACCTGATTAATCTACCTTGCTAAACTGCTTGCTTATACAAAAAACGACAACACTAATAGTCATTGCAATGCTTAATATGTTTGAGTGTGTATATTATTAACTGATATTTTCAGTTTTTGGCCCATAACTCGGTTGCTTTTGAAATAATTTTTGTTGATTCAAAAAAAGTCGATATTAAAGAAAAATATTTGTGATCGATCAATATAAAAACCACTTCGTAGCTTAAACCAGGACTTCAAAAAGTCAAAAATGCGTTTTGCCTATCCGATTATTATTGGACCGATTTAGTTCATTTCTTCTGCATAAAAATTAAAAAAAGAAAAATGTCCGAATCTTCTTTGAAAAAATGTCCATAGCTTGTATAGAGACGTCAGAAAATCGAAAAGCGGTTTAAAAAAACCGGTTTTTTGACATATCTCCGTCATTTATGAACCCATCTTGCTGAATAGCAAAGTTGTTGACAGGATTTCCGATCATTTGACATATATATTATTTTGGGCATTTATAGGTGGGCTTCATAAACGCTATTTCAGCTGACAAATGGACGGACATACATAGTCTTATCAACAACATTTCTTCCAAAGATACCGAAAATATAAACCTTTTTGCTTTCCGACAAAAATTGTAGAAATTACAAATGGAATGACAAACTTATATATACCCTTTACACCTGTGGTGAAGGGTATAAAAATATTATAACAAAATTTGGCAAATGATAATTTTTTTCTATATTTATTATTTAGAAGGTTTAATGAAAATTTGCCAAAGAATTTAAGCATAAAAAAAACAAAAAGCTGTAAAATAAAAAATTATAAATTTAGATTAATATAAAATTCAAGATTTTTATAAAACGTTAAATTTATTAAAAATCGCTTATTTAAATAAAAATTGATAATTTCACAGCTGCCTTTGAGCATATAATATAACAATTTACCGTTATACACTAACATATTGAGCATTTATTTGTTTTACTTATATACTATTTTCATTTTCCACTACAATTCACTTACATACATTTTCACTTATACGATTTTGTTTTTCTCTATGCCAAAGTAATATGGAAAAACAAATAAAGTTCAACAAACTTTAATCAGGTTACCAAAGACTGATTTTATTAAAGTGTTAAAAAATGAAAAACAAAAACAATATAGAATTAAAAATAACCTCGCTATAACAACATATTAATGTGGTTGGTAGAAGGTTAAATTATTATTTAAGCTCTGAATAGTAATAAGTAATACAAAAATAACTTAATATAGAGACAAAATATTATATATTTAAGGAATTAAGCAGAGACTACTCTTTTATTATAACAAAGTGCCCCCATTCTTCCTTTTTATCTGTTCCACATCCAAAACCTTTAATTTTGTATTATAAGTGTGTGACTATTTTTGTATCAAAAAGGAAAGAAAGTATTGATTATTTTTTTTACTTTAACATTTCCGACAATTGTGCTTGGTAAAAAACACTAAAAATGGTTTTAAAAATGAAAATAGGGAAAGCAGAGAGGCCAGATTGCAACTAAAAAAACCTTTAACTAAAAAAAGAGATGATTTTCTTAAAAAACTTTAAACTCCTAAAAAACGCTAATTTCTTAAAAAAAAGATAAATTCTCTAAAATACTCTAATTTCTTAAAAAACACAAATTTCTTAAAACATTTTGAATTCTTAAAAAAAAAATATTTTTTCTTTGAAAAACGCTAATTTCTTTAGAAAACGCTAAAATCTTGGAAAATACATATAAATTTAAAAGAACATCTAATTTCTAAAAACATAAATAAAAAAGTTCGTTAGAAAAAGCTGAAGTCTCTAAACGCACTAATAAATAAAAAAACACTAATTGCTTAATAAATGTTAAATTCTTTAAAATACACTAATTTCTTTGAAAAACTAAAATTTCTTAGAAAACGCCAATTTCTTAAAACAAAAAGTGCAAATTTCTTCAAAAGACGCTTATTAAAAAATCTTAAAATGACTTATTTCGAAAATCATTGATTTCTTTATAAAACGCTAAACTCTTTGAAAACCCTACAAATTTTAAAAGAAAAACTAATTTCTTAAAAACACAAATTAAAAGAAGTTGGTTAAGAAAAGCTAAAATCTCTAAATGCACTAATTAATAAAAAAACGCTAGTTAATAAGTTCTTTAAAAAACTAAAATTTATTAAAAACATCAATTTGTTAAAATATTTAAAAATCTTATAAAAAACGCTGTATCCTTCAAAAAAGACGCGTATTAAAAAAATTCAAAATTCTTCACAAACTTTTCTCGAAAATCATTAATTTCTTTAGAAAATGTTAAAATTTTGAAAAAAAACTTTAAATTCATAAAAAACGATAATTTCTTAAATATATAAATTAAAAAAATCTTTAAAAAAATAATCCTTTAATAATTAAAATAAAAAGCTAATTATTAAATAAAAAGTAATTTCTTTAAAAACGCTTCTTTAGAAAACGCTAATTTGTTAGTTAAAAAGTGAAATTAAAAAGTGCTAATTTATTTCCTCAGAAAACGCTAAATTCTTAAAAAAAAAGTTAATTCTCGTAACAATAAATATTGCAAATTTTTAAAAGCTATAATTTCTTTAGAGAACACACATTTTTTGTAAATCGTTTAGTTTTAAATTATTAAAAAAAAGCGAAATTCATAACAAATGCTAAATAAAATCTATTAATTTAAAAAAAAAAGCTTATTTCCTTAAAACACAAATTTAAAAAAAAAGTTCGTTAGAAAATCCTAAAATCGCTAATTAATAAGAAACACTAATTGCTTAATAATTACTAAATTTTTTAAAATACGATAATTTCTTAAAAAATGCCAATTTCTTAAAAACATTTAAAATCATATAAAAAACACTGAATCCTTCAAAAAGACGCTAATTAAAAAAAACGCTAAATCCTTAAAAAAACTTATTTTTTCCAAAATCGTTAATTTCTTTAGAAAACGCTAAAATCTTGGGAAAACCTTTAAAATCATAAAAGACGCCAATTTCTTAAAAACACAAATTACAAAAAGAATCTTTAAAAAAACTTCAATCTGTTTGAAATGATTTTATTTAAATTCATAAAAAATGATAATTTCTTAAAACCACAAATTAGAACAAATTTTAAAAAAATCTTTAAAAATTTTAAAAAATGCTTATTTCTTAAAAATGGCAATTAAAAAACTATTAATGAACTACTGTTCATTTCTTAAAAAATTCAAAATTCTTGATAAAAAAAACACTACATTTTTTTGATTAAAAACAACGCTAAATTCTTGATGAAAAAAACTATTTTTTACAAGCAGTGCTAATTTTTTAAAAATAAAACGCTAATTTCTTTAAAAACATAAATTAGAAAAAGGAACAATCCAAAATTTCTTTAAAAAGCTTATCTTTTTAAAAACGACAATTTCTTAAAAAACAAATTTTTTCATATAAACGTTTTTTCTTTTTAATAAAATTCAAAATTCTTGAAAAAACGCTTTCTTAGAAATGATAATTTCTTCAAAAAAATCAAATTAAGAAAATGAAAATTTCTTAAAAAACACTTATAAAACGCAAAATTCTCAAAAAACTTAAATTTTAAAAATCGCCATTATTTAAAACGCGGTTAAATTGCTTTAAAACGGTACTTACTATTTAAAAAAAAAAATAAATTCTTAAAAAAAAACGCAAATTTCTTTAGAAAGTGCTTATTACATAAAAACAACCATTTTTAAACTGCGAAAATTTTTCAGAAAATACTTCAGATTGCTAAAAAAAAAAATTAAATTCCTTAGAAAAAAACACCTTTCTTAGAAAAAAACGTTAATTTCTTTAGAAAACATTAGTTTCTCGAAAAAACTTAAAAAACGCTCATTTAAATAAAAAAAATAGTTTCTTTAAAACCACTTATTTACTTTAATTAATATGCTCAATTATTTAGTTATTTATTTATGTTTGTATTTATTTAGTTTTGTTGTTATTTATATCTTTAAAAACGTAAATTTCTTTGAAAAACCGCTAATTTGAACACTCTAATTTCTTTGGCTTAGCAGCATACTTTGTTATTTTAATAATATATTGAAATATGTTGTCCTAGAAAATTACAAAAAAAAAAAAAAAAAAAAAAAAAAACTATAACACAATCAACATATTCTTTTTTAAAAATAGTACAAATACACACATATGTATATCATTGCATGTATTTAACTAATAAAAGGTCTTAGACACACACAAAATCTAGTAACACAAATCATTAGGTGAAGGTTATTTAAAATGTAAAAAATTAATACGCTTTTCTAATAAATGGGTTTTTAATAAAAATCGTCATCAGTGCTATCATCCTCATATACAAAAAAAATCATTTCAAAGAATTTCATTTGAGAGTTCATTACCACAAAAAAAAAAAAAAAAAATTGAAATAAATTGTTCAATTTTATAAGGGTCCAAAGACAATGACAAATAAAATCAATAATTTCAAAATGATGGTTTGTTAATTAAAAGGAATTTATTTTTAAAATAATTTTGGACACTAAAAATATCAAACAATTTGGAGAAGACATTTATAAGGGGTGTTTTATATTGAAAAGATTTTTTAAAATTTGTATATAAATTTAAAATATTTTTTTAAGTTTCTCGTATATATTTTTTCTTTTATTTACAATTTTTCTTTAATATGGAACGCCCCTTATGTTAACTTTTAATAATATTAGTCTTCATTCGTACTTTTTCTTTTCCATTTTAATACAATTATGGCAATTCATTTTTCCTTTCCAACTTTAAAACAAGAAATAATTTTCGTTAGCAAAATTAAACTCAATACAATTAAGCATACAAAAAATTTTATTTTAAACTTTTTAATAGACAACCAATTCATTTAAGTTGAAAAAAAGAAACGATTGTCAATGAATATAAATATATTTTTGCATTTAATTAAATTTCCGTTAAAAGAAGAAACAATAAATTCATAAAGATTTTATTTCACCACACAATCAAATTATTGTCTCACTCGCCTAGCACTAAACCAGCCCATTTGGAGCACTATTCATAGGCAACAGCTATAAAATTGACCCTAGTGTATTAAACAACAAAACAATTGTTTTAAAATAATTTGCCTTTTACAATAATAAATTAAATAATCCACAACACAACGGAAAACAGGCACATTGTAGAACATTTTGCAACACACCCAGAATCAAGGCTGTTAATTGTTGTTGGTTTTGATTTAATGCAAAACTAGGGAGAAATCTAAGACTAGATTTTTTTTTAAACGTGACATAGAACAAAATAAACAAGAAAATTACTGCAAATACACATTTTGTAAATAAAAAGATTAAATTAACAACTGCTGTTTACAGAGACATTATAATTGCGGTAATTAAAAAGGATTTTTAGGAAAATTTATTGAATTTAAAAGATCAATAACAAAAATATCTAATTTCTGTGACTTAAAGTAAACTTTATAGAAACCAAAAATTTACGTTTTTATTTTATTTATTATATTATATAATAGACTATAGTTTACTCATGTAATTTTTTACTTTTCTTTAATAATTTGGTATTTTTTACTTTTAAGCGATTTTTTAGTTTATTTTTATGTATTTTTTTAGTTTAGTTTTATTTTTAAAAATTTTTATATTTTTTATAATTTTTCGACTCAATTTTCGTATTTTAGCATTTTTTACAATTTTGCGGTTTTTTCATATTTCAGTGATTTCTTTTTGTAATTAGAATATGTTTTTACTATTTGTCGATTTTTTTTTTGTGATTTGCAGTTTTGTGGTTATTTGGTGATTTTTTATATTTTTTTGGTTTTTATTATAATTTGGCGAATTTTTTATATTTAAGCGTTTTTTACGTATTAAAGCGTTTTTATAATTAAAACCTTTTTTAATCTAAGGATTTTTTGTTTGTACATTTTTGACAATTTTTTGTATTACAGATTTTTTTTTAATTTTACAATAAACATTCAAGCGACTATTCTTTGTATTTTTTGATTTCTCTTCGTAATTTGATAGTTTTCTAATTTTGGATTATTAAGTGGTCGATTTCGTTTTAATTTATTAATTTATATTATGTATTTTTTTTTTTTTTTCTTATAGTTATTTGGCGATTTTTTTCTTTTTGCATATTAGGGATTAGCATTTATTTTTATTTATTTATTTATTTTTTTAATTTACGTTATTTTAAATTTTTGTTTTTTTTTTTTTTTTTTGTTTTTTTGTTTTTTTTATTGAAGTGATTTGTTGTAACATAGCTTTTTATTAGATAATATGTCAAAATTTTTGTAATTTAGGCTACTGTTGTCTTTCAGCAATTTTTTGTATTTTATTTTATTTCGTATCTGTTATAACTTTTATCGTAAAAGTCAGAGGATAACAGTTATTTTATTATTCTAATTTTTTTTGAGCAGAAATTAGTAATTTTAGGATTTATATTATTTTTTTTTTTCTAAGTAATATAAAAGCTATTTTCTGGTTTTTCTTATATTGAAAAATAGTGTTGACCAAATAAAAATCGTTTAAACGGACAAACAAAAAAATTTTAAAAATAAAAAAGTTGCCAGAAAAAAAAGCTGACAAAATGAAAAAAATCAATTTATCGATTTTTACATTTGACCAAAATAAAAAGAAAAAAATACAAAAATGAAAAAATCCTCAAAACGAAAAAAGCCTCCAAAATGGGAAAGAATCTCCCAATCGAAAAACCGCTAAAATGAAATGGAAATGCTAACACGAAAAAACCACCAAAATGAAAAATTAAAAAATAAAACATAATTAATGTAGCGTTTTTTTTTTACTTCGCAATTTTTTGAAAAATTAAAAAATAAAACATAATTAATGTAGCGTTTTTTTTTACTTCGCAATTTTTTGTATTTTATTTATTTTTTGTATTTTATTTAGCGATTTCTTTGTAATTGAATGATTTTATTACTTTTGACGACTTTTTGTTAGAAATTTGGTGAATTTTGTATTTATTTTAGCGCTTTTTTATGATTAAGAAATTTTTTCTTTTGACTTTTTTTACACATTTTTTTCTTTAATTTTTACATATTAGTAATTTTTAGGTATTTTGGTGTTCTGTTTTCATTTAGGTATTTTTTTTTTATTTAATTTGGTAATTTAGTGATTTTTTTTTTTTTTTTGTATTTTATATATTTTTTTATTTAGCCGATTTTTTGTAAAGCGAATTTCAAAATTAAGTGATTTTTGAAAATTTTCTTTCTTTAGCAAAACTTTTTTAAGCGATTTTTTTTTTTTTTTTTGTTTTTAATGGTTTTTTTGTAATTTGTCGCATTTTGTTTGTGTTTTAGAGATTTTATTGGTAATTTGATGTTTGTTGTATTTTTGCGGTTCTTTGTATTTGGTGATTTTTTCATTTTATTTTTGATTTTTTTTTTGTAATTTCACGAATTGTATTTGCATTTTAGCGATTTTTTTATTTCATCGATTTAGTGATTTTGTTAATTAAAATTTTTTTAATTTATAATTTTTGTTTAATTTGACGATTTTTAATGTCATTCTTATTTTTGATAATTTAACTTTTTGACTTTTGTTTGTAGGTTATTTTATTTTTATTTATTTATTTATTTTTTTGTATTTAAAAATATTTTGTAATTTAGCAAATTTGTTTTACATTTTTTTTAATTAGCGTTTTTATTAATTTATTTTTAATTTATCTATTTTTTCTAATTAGACGATTTTTATTTTTTATTGTGGCGGTTTTTTAAAACCGATTTTTATTTTTTCAGAAAAATCGCAAATTAAGAATAAATAAAAAATTCTCATACAATATCGGAAATTGTTTAAAAATCGTTGATTCTTTTCTTTCAGAAAAAAAATCTTTTTATACCGAAAACAAACAGTTTAATCTTAAATTTCTTTCGAAATATAAAAAGTTAATAAAAATTTGATATCCCACTTTTGTAAAATGTCAAATTTAATAACAAATTAACGATTGCTATATCTGCAAAATTATACATCCATTTAAAAAGAAATTTTTCCAAATTTTTAATAATATTACAGTTTACAATAAATACTTTAATTTTAATAATTTTCCAAAATTTTAATAAAATTACAAAATTTACAAAAAATACTTTAATATCGATCAAATATTTAATTTCAAATAATTTAAAATATTCTTATTAACAAACATCCACAAAAACTACTGGAATTAAAAAATCGTTGATATAAATGTAATAATTTTGTTTAGTTTTTGAAAAACACACTTGGGACCATTAAGTTAGTTCCTTTTTCATATAACATTCCAAACTTCCAGTGCGAAATATTTTTATAAAAAATTTCTTTTCTTTATTTAGTAAACTAGAAATTTGTCCAATTGAAACTTCGTACATTCATACATTGATATGTTGAAATGAGAGTCTTCAAAAAAAAAATTATTTTCTAAATAACTGGATATCTTGACAGTCTTGATTTCTTAAGAATCAGAATTGTTCTTGAAACGAGAACCTTGTTTTCCTGAGAAATTTAATTTGCAGACATAGGAATCTCCCTTTGAAGTTAATTAATCTTGATACTTATGGTTCCTTGCTTGAATTTAAATTTAATTTATGATTTAATCGGATTGAAAGTTTGTATTTTATAAATTTCTTGAACAGCTGAGTGCCTGGAGTCTTGATTTCTTGATCTTATCGTGAGATTCTTTACTTCATAATAACGGACTGGATTTCTTGAATTTTTGATATGATGGAATTCATGCTCAATTTCGTTATACTTTGAATTAATCCTGTCTAGAAATTGCCTATTTTCATTTAAATATACATATAATATTTTCACAAATGTTTTATTGAGAATAAAATTTCATTGTTTTTGCTTTTTTATAATAATTTTTACACTCTATAAAAATAATTTAAACACTTTTTTATATTTTTATATAAATATATATGACTTTTTTATGATTTTTATTAACACAATATTAAACTTAAAAATATATATATATATATTAAAAATATTTAGTTTAGATTTAAAATATAAATTTACAATTACTTGCTAAAGATTATATTTAGTTAATAAGGTAAAGGAGAATTGAAACAAAACAAAAAATAAGCAGAAAACTTCTAAAAAAATAATTATTGAAGATATTATTGAATAAATAAAGGAAAATAAATATTTAAAACAATCAGAAAAAATAAAAAACTAAACTCTGTTAAACATTTTATATTGTACACCGTTCACACTACACTAGTTGTTTTATTATTTATTATTTGAATTTGATTTATCTGTAAGTGATATAAATTGTCAATGTTTAAAATATAAAATTGTTTTAAATATTTATTTTCTTTATTTCTTTAAAAAATAAAAATGTATTTTTTAAGATTTTTAATTTTTGTAAATATGTTTTTTTTTTATTTTTACAATTAAATATTTGAAGTATTTGTATATAATTTTTATAGTTTTGCATAAATATATATATATTGAAATATTTTATTTACTTAGTTCAAGCGTTTTAATTATGGGATTTTAATTGTTTTTTTTTTCCAAAAGTTGTTTTCTTTTTCCGTGGCAGTTTTTACTTAAAAATGTTGATTTAAAAAATTAAGGAAGATTTTTGTTTGGTAAAATTTAAGTACTACTAAATTTTTTCTTTTACATTTTTATAAATAAATAAATAAAAAATATTTAATTCCCTTGTGGTAGATCATAAATGATGCGTTCACACTAGGTAACAAATTACAAAATATTTACTTCCCTTCTGGTAAATCATAAATGATGCATTCACACTAGTCTTTTTATTTTTATTCTGAACGCTGCATTTACTATTTTTATTTCATTCTATATATTTTTTTTTTTTTTTTTTTTTGCTAAAAGCTAAATAACTTCTTTAAAAATATAAAATTTAAAATTCTGTTTTATTTTTTTTTTTTTTTTTTTTTTAACAAAATAATTTTTTGTTCGTATTTAAATTAAGCCGGAAAAGAAAAAATAATTATTAAAATCTAAATAATATTGAATTTTATTTTCTGCTATTTTTTTTTTTTTTTTATATAAAAAACTGTAAATTTGTAAAAAATAATAAACTAGTTTAAGGGAATTTTATTTAACCATTTTATAAAAAATAATTTAATTTTACAAATTCCTTTATTTGTTCTTATTTTTCTTAATATTTCCGTTTTAATTTTTTTTCAATTAATTTTAATTTATTTAATTATATATTAAATATTTTGACCTTTTATGCATAAACACAATAAGCCCGGATCGGTAATTTCCATACAGATTTGTATAAAAAATGCACAATGCGGCTCGGTTTAAAAATAAATTTTATTTTAAATTCTCTCGTTTTTTATTGTTTTCATTTTCTCGCAAAAAATATTACTGCGTTTCTAAAAATTTATATGAATTATGTAAACAAAATTGAAAAATGTTAGTAAAAAAAGAAATGAAAAGAAAATAAATAAAATTTTTGCTTATTTTCCGTTGCAGTCTTTTTGTTTAATTTAACAGTGCGGGCTATGTAAAGGAATTCGGACTTGTTGTGTTTATACATTTTGTAATAAAAATTTTAGTTATTATTATCAAAATTGGTCCTTAAGTCTTGTTAAAACTTTAAAATTAAAATGAATATATAAACAAGCTTTTTTTAAACCTAAAAATTATCTCTAAATCTTAATATAAATTGCAAAAAATATTTATCTTAATAAAAAACGAAAAAAATGTACATTTTTTTACTGTAAAGAAAAAATTCGTTTATTTTTTTATATATAACAGTTTTGCTTTCGTGTATAAATATAATCTTAAAAATTTAATTGTGTTTTCTTTATATTTTTTTATTTAACATATTTCTTATTTATTTAAATTTAGTTCGTTTTTCTTTTTTTGCGAATGAATTCCTGTAATGCACTTTTAGTTTTTTTGCTTTTAAATTTGGTTGGCTGTTAGCCAAAATATTTTGAAATTTTTCTATCATTATTAACCATGCCAGGGTCTTGTTTTCTTTTTGAGTGCTGTAAAAATTTTATATATGCCGGAAACAGGAGAATGTAGAGGAGGAGGTATAGCAGGAGCATTAGCTTTTAATGGCTTGATGTTTCTGTATGCCTTAGACATTCGTAGCGACAATAAATTAGTGTAAATAATTGTTAAAGGCATTCTTGTGTGGATAAATTAATGTGCCAGAGTCTTTCGAAAAAATGACCTTGATTTTTGATTTTATAAAATTGTTCATAATTAAAGAATTTTAGAAAAAAGAGAAGTGGATTCAAAACTTATAAACTAAAAACTTTGACTTAAATATTTAAATTTATTTATTTCCCTTAAGAATCCCTTCCTTAATTTTAAATCCAAAATCCTTTTAAAATTCTTTAGATTATAAAAATCTGTCATCTTTTCTAGAATTGCCAGAAGAATTGGGTTTGTTTTTTATTGAAAAGCGCAAAGAATCTGGCAACTTTGATATGGTAATTTTAAGCGATAATTTCTTTCTATAAGAGGATTCCCTTTTTTATTTTGTGCCCAGTAGCCATTTTAAGATTTTTAATACTAAAAATGTTCAAAATATTGAAAATTCTACGAAATTTTTTATTAAAAATTTTAGTACTTGAAAGCAGTAAAAAAATTTGATTATCAAAAGAATCAGCTAAAAAACTTCAATTCCCAATTTTACCTTAAAATAACCGTTAAAAAATAAATATAGATAATTAAAATTATCAAAAGACGTTAAAAACCGCTGCAATAGCTAAAATTATATAAAGCAATTTTATAATTACATCCAACTGACTTTTAGCGGAAATCCTTCATTTACTTAATTTTTTTTTATAAAAATTTCTTAAAATTCTTAATTCTAAGCACAAACTACTTGTATTTTCGTTACCAAACAACTACTTTAAACTTTTGCTACTTTGTTTGTGTAATGTTACCTTTTAACCCGGAGCACTTTTCGTTGATCGGCGCATAAATGATAAACGTTTACGTCTTCTCGCCTGCCTTAAGCCGGCTGCACTTTTTTCCGGTGATTTTTTATTAGACTTATCCACAAAACACCCTGGGGTATCTGATGTTTTTTGCATATTTTTCATTAAAGGTTTGTGTTCCAATTTCGTTAGATGATCACAGTCTTGATTATATAATTCCAAAGTTGAAGAAGATGTTAAAAGTTTATTATCCCTTTTAGGAGGTAAAATATCTTGTTGATTTTGTGTATGATATTGGTGACGCAGCAAATGTAAATTGGCTAATTTTTTATGACACCTTTTAATGTTGGCTTTAATTAAAGGGCCAGCATTAAAACGTTTGCCCAGCTGCTTAGCTAAGGTTGTCGACTGGTGTTTAGGCTCTGTAGACATTAAAATATTTAAGGCTGGTGGACAGGAGTTCTCTTTTTGTTGAGTAGATGTGTTGGGATTATTAAAGTTTTCGTTAGCTAAACCTTGCGGCTGCTTGTCAAAGACGACCAAGTCGTCGTAGCTGGCAACTTCTACAGCTTTTGCTGTTTCAGTCTTAAGAGTATTGCTACTACTATTACTACAGCTACTTTTTGTAGGCGATATAGAGTCCAAAAGTTCTACGCTTGGCGCAGAACTTTTAACATTTTGTTGTAAGTTTTCTGCTTTTTCTACTGGTTTTTCTAACTTTGTTTCTTGTTGTTCTATTTCTTGTTGCTGTTCTGCATTTCCTACAGATGACTTTCATGACCGTTTGGCCGTATCCTTGCGGAAAGATTTACGCAATTTATCCACTAAACGTAAATGAAATTTACTGATGTCATTTTGTGATCCGGATTGATTTGTAGAGGAGTTGTTACCATTTTTGGGAGGACTACTTGAGGGTTGACAAAATGATCGTGTAGGTGACAAAGTACTCGACATAGAAGAATGCTGTGAGGTACGGGAAGCATTACGCGGAAAAGTTTTTTGTGATTGACAACGTTGCATTTGCATACGATATGTATGACTGGGTGAAGTGGCAAAACTTTCCGACTTCATTCTTTGTCTACCCCTAGACGGGTTAATACCCATGGCTGAGCCAACAGTAGTGGCGGTTGTGGTAGCAGAATTTGCCGTTGTTCCATTTGAGGACTCTGAGGTTTTACGTGAACGACTATCTTTATAGATATCGTAATTGTTTTTCATAACTGGCATCATAAAAGCCATTTTGTTTGGAATTAATTAATACTGCTTTTAAAAGAACTTTAATATGTTTATTAATATTTAATAAGGAACCTTCTTTGTAATACTAAAAGGCACTTCTTTTCTTTATTCCTTCAAACTTAAACAACCACTTTTTTGTTTTCTTTAAAAACTGGAGTTTTTTGTTCTAGTATTTTCTGTCTCTTTTCTTATTATTCTGCTTTTTTATAGCTTATTTAATGCTTAGCTTGCACTTTTTTCTTTCGTTTATGTTTTTTATTCTTTGTCACTTAAAATTTTTATTCTTCTATAAATTTAACTTTCTTTCGTTTTGGTAATTTTTTGTCACTTTGTTATGCTTTGTATTTTATACCTGTGGTTTTACTGTTTTGTTGTTAACGGTTTAAAAATTCAACTACGAATGATTGCCGCACGATGGTGTGTTCTTATTTTATAACGGTCAAATTACTACAGAGAGAGTACAAAATAAAAACACAAAGAGAGAGAGCGCAGATTAATAAAACAAAGCTAATGTAATGCAATTTTCTTAGTGTAAACAAGGGGAAAATGAGTGCAACAAATAAATAACAGGGTTGCCACTACTTCAAAATATTTACAATTAAGGGTTTTAATACAAATGAAAAATTAAGATAAAAATCTAATACAATTTAATTTAATTATTTGTTTATTTTCTTATTTTTAAATAAATAATAAAAAATGTTTTTTTCTAAAAAAATGATTTTGAGTTTAAAAAAAATGACCAAAATATTTTTAATGTTAAGAAAAATTACTAAAATATTTGGATTTAATTTTTTTGCTTCTAGAAAATAAACAAAATGAATCAATCAATAATTTTGTTGCAGTATAGATTTTTTTAAGGAAAAAATTATTTATTTTGAAGAGGAAACTAAAATTATTTTTATTTTATACTTTAGAGAAAACCTTTATTAAGTAAACAATTTTTTTTCTCCTAAATCTTTCGTGCCAAAGGTTTCTCCTGGCATATATTTATCAACGCCTGGTTATTTTTATATTTTTAACAACATCTGCTAATTAAATTTCTTAAATTTACTTGTTTATCAAATTTAAAACTCTTACAATAGAAACAATTAAATTTTATTAAAAGCACAAATTTTTGTCAACATATTATACACGTCAATACAATAATTATGCTGCCAAGTTATTTTGTTTTTTAAGGAAAATAAAATCTTTAGACCGTTTGGGAAAAAAATCTAAAATAACAGAAAAACACGTAAACAACATGCAATTAGCACAAGCTAAAAAAAATGACAAAAAGGCGACAGTAAGGTGTTTAAAAAATAAAATTTCAAGAGACAGAAATGTTTTTGATTTTATTTATTTTATTTTTTTAATAAAAAATCTAGAAAAGGTTTTAGATTTTATTTTACATTTTTTTGGTAATTAAGGTAAAGCAAATTGTTATTAGAGACATTTTTAAAATGTTTTTTAACAAAAAGATAATAATTTTAAATTAAAAAAAAAAAACAATTTTTAAATTTTTTTCTAAAAATTTTTATTATTAAGTTAATATCAGTATTTAAAAAAATCCCCTTTTTAACCTTGATACTTCACCACCTCTGTGCATGTTTTTTAAATAATTCATTTCAAAAATATCTAACGAACAAATACATTTATTTTCTTTTTTTTTCAAATATTTTCTTCTTATTGTTAACAAACACTAAAACCAATTTACGCCAATTGATTAAAAAAACATTAAGTTATTTTGTTATTTTTTAATCAATCAAAAAATATAGTCTTAAAACAGTTTATTTTATTTAGTTTTTAATCAATAGAAAAACTGTTTTGTTTATTACGTTAATTGATTTTTTTTATTTTATTTAACGCTTGTAAATAATAAAGCGATATCAACCTACATATGCAAATATACTCACATGTTTATAACTTATAGGCTTATGACAAGCTTATTAATCGCGCGAAAGTAAATTACGATATATTTCTTTTTTTTATATTTTATCTAAATGAGTAATAAATGCACGCATAAGTTCATGTGCAATAAAAACATTAAATAAATTTCCTAAACAAAACAAAATAAACAATATAATAAAAAAATGAATATTTTATTAATTTTTAATATAAAGTTAAATTTTTAAAACTCTCTTTCCCTTTTATTATGCCCTCACTTTTGTTATTTACACAAATTTAACACCACTGTTCCTTTAAAACTGCATTATGCACAATTTGTCATACTGTGAGAAAAAAAACAACTCTTTTTTCTTTTTTTATTCTATTTCTCCCTTTGTGTGAGAGTAGAAAAATCAAAGGAGAAAAATAATGACAAATAGAGTAAAATAGTAGTAAATGAGTGACAATGATTAAATAGAGACAAAAAGAAAGGGTTGCCAACGTTTTTATTTTGAGTTATATTACAAAACGGCACAAAAAATTAGTAAAATTATATTTGATTTCAATTTAAAATAAAAAAAAAAAAAATAGAAATTTTATAAAAATAAAAATTTCACAAGAATAAAAAATAATTAAAGAAACACATAATTTATTTTTACAAAAAACATAAAAATACAAAATGTCGCCAAAATTCAAAACAAATCGCTGAAAGATCACCAAATTACTAAAAATTCCATAAAAAAAGTCAGATTACAAAACAAATCTAACATACAAATGATTCGCCATACTTACAAAGAAAAGCCAAATTACAAAAAAAAAAAAAAATGCTAAAACAAAAACAGTCGTCGTATATATTTAGAGAAAATCAAAAATTCACAGAAAAAATCAGCAAATTAAAAAAATCTTCATATGTATTTCCAAAAACCGGTGAAAAGAAATACAAAAAAAAAATATTACATAATCGCCCTATTCATAAAAAATCGCCAAATTACTAAAATACTTGTTTATTAGTCTGAAGGTTGCGGGTTCGATTCGCACCTGGTCAGTTTGAAAATAATTTGTGTTATATTTGAATATTTTTGTATTGTAAAATAATAAATAAATAAATCAATTGATAAATTAATATATTAATAAGTAATAAAATAAATAAAGAAAAAACTTCTTAATAATTATTCGTATGAAATAGTAATTGTTTACCAACGGTGTTCAAAATTCGTTACTGACATTGTTTTCCATTTTTCTTCTTCGCAGTTGCCAGCTCGTTTTTTTTCTTTCTTCTCACATTACGTAGTGTCTATATTACCCCGGGTCTACAACAAAGATTAATGATGATATAATATGTGAGATAAAGCCGGCAGAGGAGAGTAACCATTTTGTTTATATTAAGTTAAATCTTAAATGAGGGGCATACGTATTCTAATAAATCCTATAAGATATCATTATTTTCAATCAGTCACAGAGTAAACATGTCATTTTTATTTAAGACATTCGCACTTTTTTATTACAATTTTTAGAAAAATGTTTTTTGAAATGTAACACTATCACTAAAAGGAAACAGTTTTACAAAAAAACCTTGCTTTTTGTTTTAGTAATTTCCAAAATACTCGTGCATACACACAAACAAACTTTCGTTTATGTGTATTTTTGTATAGTTCAACTTATAAGATTGTTGTGTAGAGAAATTTCATCACAACAGTCTCATAATACTTCTTATAATAATAATATTTGAATCTACACGTGAGATAATTATCTCAGAGAGCGAATTTGACACTCTCTGACAGAAAATATGTACGATATTTACTGTCTGTTACGTGTAGATGGACTGTTAGACAATTTTTTTTATCGAGACAAACGTCAAAATTAACCCGTATCTATGGAAGGTGCCAAGAGTTGCATAAAAAAACAATAAGGCAAATTTATTGATGTTTTTATATATGTTGTTTGACAGCTGTAACAACCAAAAATATAAACAGTTGTTTAACTGAGGTTACCTTGTATAGATGCGCACTGATTTTGACGTTTCTCTTGATAAAAATTTGTTTAGTATATACACTACGTTAAAAAAGTGAAACATTTTTCTTTTGCAATTTATTTTCAATGAAACTTTTTATTGATTTTTTATTTGTTTTTCGTTTTATATGAGGAGGGGAAATTATTACATTTCTTTTTGTTTTTTGTTTATTTATTTAAATATACAATAATAAATTCCTTTATAATGAAAAGTGTGTGCATGAAATTTCATGTTGCTGGTTTTTGTATTTCTTTGTTTTTACGTTTATTACTAAAAGTTCATAAATATTTTATAGGTTTTATTTGTTATTATTGATTTTTTTAATGATTTTTTTATGGTTTTTATTTTTTCTATTAACGTTTTTTCGATGACAACGTTTGAAAGAAAAAAAATGTTTAACAATTATTTTATTTATTTAATGTTTTTAAAGTAAATTTTGGGGGATTTTTAATTATAATTTCCTTTTTATTTCGTTATTTATTAAGATTTAAATGCAATATTTAACAACACAATTTATTTTTTAAGTAAATATTTTTTTATATATTTTCATTTCTAAGTAAATGTATTAAATTTATGTTTATTAGTTTATGTTTCATAACAATTTAAGTTAAGGTTTATTTTATTTACTAAAAATAAAATTAAAATAATTAAGCTAAAGCTGTGTTTAATAATAAAAATATTTAACAAAAATTATATTATAGAAGGATTTTTTTATATATAAATTTTTATTTATATGATTTTTTTTTTTTTTTTTTGTATATAAAGATTTTTTTCTAAACAAGAGGCATCTTAGGTTTTTTAATATTTCTAAAATTTAAATATAACTCATAGAAATAGGAAGAAAATGTATTAAGTTAAACTTAAATAAAATCAAATAAATTTTTATTAAGAGATTCCCAACAATTTTCAATATTTTTTATTAATTTTGCTAACAAATATACTAATAAATCAATAAGAATTTTTGTTAAATTCCCAAATCTGTTGATATGGTAGCCTCGTTAATAGTCTGGCTACATTGTTTTGTTTGCATTTTATTTGATAATGCTGCCATATAGAGATTTATTGACAGATTTGTGTTTAGGAATCCCTTAAATTCGGTTTAATGTTAGATCAATTGTGGTTTAAATTTATTTTTGAAACGAGATTGTTTTTTAATTAAGTATTGTTTTGAAATTAGTTTGTTTTAAAAAAATTGTTATTTAGTTTTTGTTTTTAGACGAGCTTTTCGGGGAAATGTTTGTAAAATTTTTCAAGTGTTATTTCTTCAAGTAGTTTAATGCTTAATTACTTAATTCACTTGCGAAATTTTTTTATGTGTAAATAAAGAAAATTGATTCTTTCATATAAAATTTCTAATGTTATATAAAATTTGTAGAAAATAAAAAAAAAAAAATATTTTAAAAGCTACACAAGAAATCAAAAAAAAAAAAATGAAAGGAAAAGAAAAACTTAAATTTTAGAAAGTTTAAGGAAAAATAAATTTTAATAAATTTCTGATTTTAAATTTTTATAAAAAAGTTTTTTTCATTTCTTTTTTACTTTTGATAAATTCCCAGAAAAATTGTACTTTCTAAACCACAATTCCTATTTTAATTATTCAATGTTGCTAGCTAGTTTATTTTAAGGGAAAATACAATTTCAATTTGATTTTCAGGTAAAAATCTATTTTTGACTTCAGTTCCACTTCTAATTGTTATTTTGAATAAAAATTCTTTTTTAAGGTTGCTTTAAACGTTTAGTGTTACCAGCGCGTTTTAAATTAAAAAAAGAACTCTAAAGGAACAAACGATTTTAAACTTCCTTCAATTGTTAATTTTAAAAAATATGCATAAGAATTATATAATTTTTTGGTTTTTAATCTAAAAATATAAAATTTATTTTTTATTTTTAAAATATTTTTTTTCCATTTTTTAATAAATTTTATTAATTAACAAAAAATCCAAAATAAAATATATATTTACAGAAATTTGCAATTTCTAAACAAATTTCAGTTGCCAGTTTTTAATTTAATTGAACTAAATTAAATCCACTCTTTTATTATTTGCAAGTAAAACCACCTCACAAAAAATGTCAAAATGCTATGAAGAAAAAAAATTAGTATATGAAAAAGAAGAGTAAAAGAACTCGGTAAAAAATATTATATACGAATACAAAAACAATTTTGCAGCAAAATTGTAATCAGCTGGGCATACGAGGTCACTTTCTTATTACACTTTGAATAAAATGTTTTATTTTAATTCAATTTTAAATTTCTTCTAAAATTTCTCTTAATTATAAAAAATTAACCTTTCACAATATTTTATAGAAATTTTAATTTTAAAAATGAAAAGTAATTTAGGCTTAATTTTCCTTGAATTTTAAAATAGTTGAATAAACATTTAGAATTTCATATGAAATTTCATTTATTTCCAAAAAGTAAAAAAAAAAACTTGAAATCACGAAATTTTAAAGAAATTGCCATTTTTAGGGAAGATCTCACCATTTGGTTGCAAGAAATGATCTGGCTACGTAAAATTCTCGCCATTCCAATCAGGGATGTCAAATTTTTTTTGAGCCTATGTCGCCAAATTGTTAATCAGAAATCGTCAAAAATCGCCAACTTAAAATTTGTTTGGTCTTTTAAAGAAATACTAAAAAATTAACTAAAATTTTTAGAACTTAAAATTTCGTATAATTTGTAAACGTAAATTCAGCTTTAACAAAGCCGATAAAAATTGCCACAGCTAATAATAACACTGCACTAGTTGCAAATTTTAACAAACTGGTCACCCTACTGGTAAATCTAATTCGAGAACGCTGAATTCAATGCTGATGCAGATTTTCGAAGTAAGCGCTCATATTCGAGATATTTGGGTTTAAACTAACAATGGAAGTAGCGAATTAATTGAAAATTAGAAATAAAAGGGACATTATTTATGTATATTAAAAAATAAATCGATTTAATAAATACTCCAATCATAAATTAAATCAGTTTTAGCCCGATTTTAAATGTTTTTATATTTTTGCTTGAAAAGTTGCTCTTTGGAAACACTAGTTAGCTTGTTTACAGAATTATAGTAATATTTTTTACCAGTTTAAAGTTTTGTTTATTAGCGTCTACAATATAATTGATAATAAGAATTCATTATTATACACTTCAATGGAATCTTAATTGTTTATATTGTTTAAATTCAAAGATTAACTCCCGTATTCACAAACAAATTTTAAAATTAAAATATATTTTAGAGACAAAATTTATATGAAAAATTTGATTTAAAATGCATTTTAAATTTAAAAGTGGTTTGCGAATATAGGGTAAATTATTAAATTTAAGCTAAGAAACTTGAATTTCCTAAACCCTTTTTTAGCCCTTCAAAATGAAATATTTCAAAAACGAGCGTTAACACTACTAATTTCAGAGACGTCGGTTTAGTTTAACCCAATGGGTGCCCACATTGTTAAAAAATTAGTCTCATTTTGGAGCACAGTGTAATTGAATTAAAAAAAAAAAAAAATACAACTTAAAATACACTTTTCTGACATATATCCCTTTTATATGTCATCAACTTAAAATTTATTGGACTTTATTACAATTTTTAAAAGAATTATTATATAACATTGGTCCTATTAAATTTTTTCAAAGATTTAATTTATTCATAAACATTTATTTCATTGTGACCGAAATTATGAACTTCCTTAATATATTTGAAAGATGAGGAAAAACAAATCATCAAACATTTAATACATTATTATACATTACAGTATTGTAAAATATATATTTTGGGGATAAAATTTCGTAAACTAAGCTGAAACTAGTTACACATTAAGGCAAATTCTAAAAATAGTCGATTTTTGGTAAGAAAATTGAATAGTTATTCTCCTCAATTGCCTATTTAATCAAATTTTAAAAATTAGCCAAATAAATCGCCACCATGTTATGTATCGCCGGAAAATTCAGTCGGCAAAAGCAATTAAAAATCGTTATCTGACAACCCTAATTCCAATTGCTCTGGCTCCAATTTTTGTTCTCGCTCTCGACATATGTTTGCTCTCTCTTATTGCATTTGCTTACATCTTACTTAGTAGAGCTGCCATATTGAGCTCAAATTAGCGATTTTATTTTAATTAAATAAATTCAAAATTAGAGGAAAAAATTTTGGAAAATTAACGAAAAACAAAAATATAAAAAATGTATAGAAAATTAATTTAATTAAAAAAAAAAGGATTTTCTAACCTTTCAAACTTTTTAATTAATATATTAAAATTCTTCTCAATCTGTGATGTTATTAGAAAATTATTTAAGTATTTACTTTATATTTAATTCAACATTTAAAAAAGTAAAAGGTTTAAACTTCATTGCAAATTAATGGTTAAAAAACTTTTTTAGAGTGATTAAAAATTAAACCAAAAATTAAGAAAATTATTTGTATTTTTTGTATTTAAGAACTAACTTTGGTGTAGCTTTTAATTTCAAAAAAATTAAACGAATTTGGCTTCAAACATTATTTAAAATCTTGTCTTTTTTAATTAAATTAATTTTTTATAATATTTCTTATTAACATTTTTCATCTATGATTGACCGCTGCATTTTTTTATTTTCATTTATGATTTTTTTTTTCATGATTTTAAATACATTAAATTCTATCTAGGCTTTTTAGTAAATGAGCATTTTTTAAGAATATTTTTCTTATTTTAGATATATTTAAAAGTAAATGGGATTTTTGTTTTAATTCATTTAGGTTTAAACACACTTATAAAAAAATTTTTAATAGTATTATTGTTTTTTATTGAAAATTTTTAATACTTCTAAGTATTTCTTTTTGTATTTGTCCTTATTCTTTAAATAATTAAACCAAGTATAAATGTTGTGTAAATGTTTGTTTCAGTGAAATTACCTCATAATTGCTATAGTTTTTTGTAGTTTTTAGTAAGAAATTGTTATTTATTGTTTTTTTTTTAAGTATATAATTTTGTAGTATATATTTTATATAATTTAGTTAATATATGTATGTATGTTTGTTTGAAAGTATTGGTTAGTTAGTGTTGTTATGTACCAAATGCCTGGCAGTTTAATTATTTTAACAAAAAAATTTGTTTTAATTAAAATTTAGTTTGTTTTTAATAATAAAAAGAAAAATAAATTCCTTTTGTTTATTATTTGTTGTTTTTTTTTATTAGAACAAAAAATAACGGTAAAATAAAATAAATTCTCACAGATAAATTTTCTCTGAGTGTGAAAAAATTCCGTTTTCGCTCATTAAAATTCTTACAATTTATAAAAAATGCTACCACATTGTTTATATTTTTGATTTGATTAAACATAGATGCCATATATTAAGCAATTGATAGATTACCTATTAATATTCAGCACTAAATATATAGAAAAGGTTTAAAAACTAATAAGAATTCTTATCCACTTTTTAGAATATTGAGCTTAATTTTCATTTTATCTAAAAAAAATAAACTAAAATTCTTAAAGAAAAACTTTTGAAACCCATTTTCAATATAAAATTTCGCTAATAAACTATTTAACATTTATTTTTTTTTTGTTATTATTATTATTTTTTTTTTTTTTGCATTAACTAAAACAAAGTTAAACAGATTTGTATAATATCAAAACAAAAATATTGAAAATTTTTACAAAAAGTGATTAAGAAATTTTGTAAATCCTAAACTCTATTTAATTTAGTGTTAGATATTTGGAAAATTATTAATTAACAATTTTAATTTAAAAAAGTATAAGTTTTGGAAAACATTTAACAATATCTTTTAAGATTAAATAATTAAATCTTATATATATATATATATATATATATTTTTTTTTTTGCTTAAAAATAAAGAAAAAGTGTAAAGACTTACTTCTATTTATCGGGAAATTTCTTATTACGAGGACTATGCAAAGCAGCATCACGACGAGGAAATTCATCCAGCTATATAAAGAAAATAAAATTTTTATATTTAAATTTCTTTAATTAAGAAGGGAAAAAATCTTACCTTAGAGGAGCTACTTCTTGATCTACTAGAGCTTCTGGTAGGCAATTCCAGTTCGTCATCTGTATAACAACTATATTCCCGAGACGAATCACTGAAATGGAAGAGGTTCATTATTTAAATATATTAATTATATATACATTTATTTATCGATTTACTTATTTCTTTTACTAACCTGGGCTCTATACCTTCGTGAGAATCTTGACTTAACAAAGGCAACATATCCTCCCCTTTGGGCAAAAGATCTACACCTTGTGCTTTATTTTGATTGCTATTGATTGTTGTTGGTGCCATGTTATTGGCGGCCATTGTGGTGGTAGCGGTTTCTGTTGTTATTGAAGGCGATTCTTTGATTTTCGATTCATGACACTCACATTGACAGTCTTCCGGTTTGACATAGTTATAGTGTGGCATACAACCATCGACATTGGTGACATCTGGTGGCTGCTGGTGCTTATGTTGTGTACGTGTGCAATTGCTTGAAGGTAAAGTTTTACCTTGATTACTTCTGGGGTGAGTAGATTGTGCTGAGCTTACACTGTCTCGTGGTAAGGTGGTTATTTTCTTGGGAGGTTTTCTTTTTTCGGGTATATTCTCAAAATCTATCCAATGGCCTGATAGTTTTCTTTGTGTTGAAGATTTGGGTGTGGTTACCGGGGGTTTGCTGAGTACTACCGGGTTCTTGGGCTTAGATTCTTTTAAATCCACCGATTTTTTGTTAGTCTTTTGCTGTTGCAACTGCTGCTGCTGTTGTTGTTGTAGTAATTGTTTATTAGAGTCTTTTCTTTCCAAATGTGCGGCGGTGGCCCGTAGGCCTTCTTCGGCAAACTCAAACCAAGATTTTCCACTGGCATTCGAAACTCTTCGTGGAGATTTACTGCTTTGTATATCCTTTTTGGAATCTTTTCTAGGTAAACTTATGCGTAATTTTTCTCCTCTTACCGGAGTTGATCCAGGCATTTCAAAAGGTGAGTCGGGGGTATTTGCTACCAGACCTCCTATATACTCTTCCAGATGAGAAGGATTTAAGGGAGTGGTGGATCTGGGCCTATCTAAAGGACAGGTCTTCACCTCCATATTAATTCTTTCCTTCATGGGTATAAGTGATACCCCCTGAGCCTTCTCCTCCGGTAGAGTGGTGGGTATATAAGGAAGCTCATCGTCAAAGGATTCTTGTGACACTAGACCAGTACTTTCATGATCTTCTATACAGCCTACATTTAAAGCTAAATGTCTTCTTTTAGATTCCAAGGCAGCCACATCCGAATCACGTTCACTTTCCGAAGATTCGACTGGCTCGTCAGTAGAAAATACTGAGGATCGGTCTATATGAGAAGGATACTTTTTGCTGGTTATAACTGTGCCACTAGTCACCGTGGTTGTGGGTTTGATCATAGAAGGAGACTCGTTTTGCGAACGTTTTAAGGTGGGAGAAGTGCGAGGCGGTTTAGGAGGAGTTTGCCTGGCTTTATCCACTGGAGATTGGGAGTGAGACCGTGGCTCTTTAGTAAAATTTGTAATTGTAGCAGTAACGTGTTCTTCTTTTACCGAAGGTGAAGGTGTATGCAGGGGTGAGGGTTCGGTTGAAGGAGGTGGTGGTTGAGGCAGCTGTGGTTTTCCTTTACGTTGTTGATATTGCTCTTGATTTTGTGTATAGCTATCAGGTGGATTAAGTTCCATGGCACCACCGCTAGATTTACGTGTTTTTCTACCCGAACCCGTTATATTTTCATGATACTTTTTACGCACATCAAAATTTTCTAAATATCTAGAATGTCTATGATTGGCCGTTGTTACTTCATTATCATCTTCGGATGTTGAACGTGATTGATATCTATGTTTATCTTCCCCAGCAGCTGTAGATGTTCCTCCTCCATGTGCTTGCCCTGCTGCTTTACGTCTCATTAACACATTTTGTTGTTGTTGTTGGCTACAAGTTAAAGGTTTACATTTTTCATCTTCCGAAGTGGATAAGGATTTTTTACGTACAGTTATTTGCCTTTCTAAAGTTTCCTCTCTTCTCAAAGATTCCTTCGTTTCGGATTTGTGTAGGCCTGCTCTTTGTTCTCTCTCCTTAGTTTCTTCTCTCTTCAAAGATTCTTTGGTATCAGATAGGTGGAAAATCTCTCTTTGTTCTTCTAATTGTGCTATGATAACGGGTTGTTTTTTAAAAGAATCCTTTCTCTCCAAATCTAAAACAGGCTCTGTTTCCACTTCTATGGGTTTTTTGATAACTGTGTTCTGTCGTTTTAGATTTTCTGTGGTCGATTCTGATAAAGTATCCTGAGTTTGTTCGGACATATGACTAGAAATACTTTCAGTTTTAGAAATACTAAATTGTGTAGCAAAAATTTGCTCTTGACTGCCAGAACCTAAACGGGTCGCAAACATTAACCTTCTTTTTTCTTTGGCCGCGCTATCGGCGTCTGCCACCGAGGGGGTATTAATGGTGGCTTTAGTTTCCACTATTCTTACCTCAGCTGCACTGGTTGTACTCTCCTGCGAGGGTAGACGATGTATTTCAGCCTCTGCCTCTATGCCATTTTCATGTGATACATGTTCCTTAAGCTCAGCCAAGAGATTACGATGTGCAGCCATTTTCCAACTTTCCCCCGAGGCCACAGTATCTTGGGAATCCTGGGAACTATGACGATTAACCTCTAAACTCCAAGTACGTTCTTTGGTTTCCTCTTGCGGCAAAGAGTGTATGGCATCTAGATTTTCTATGCGTTTTAAAGGAAACGGCTGTGTTTGCTTGTTATTATTAGGAACAGCAGTTTCCCCCGAATTTTTACGGGCGGCAACAGGTTTTAGCTTCTTAACCGCCGACTCCAAATCACTCATTGTAATGGCGGTGGCTTGAGGTCTAACTGGTTCAGCATTTAGTTGTTGTATACTCTGCAATAACTTTCTAGTTTCCTTTTCCTCGGGGGGCGTATGTAGGGGTATATGTATGTAACCCTCTACTGGTTCTTCATAATATTTAAGACGACTATTAGGCCGTGAACCTGTAGCAGTAATTGCGGGCGTATGGAATTTACTTCTCCCCTGCAATTGCTGCATTTCATGGGCATCTGTAGGTGACGAAGTCTTGGACGTTTTCAAACCTTCTGCCCCCGCTGAACTGCCTCTTTTTCCCGGTTTAAATATGGCCAATACTGATTTCTGTTTATTTGGTGTGGCATTCTGTGATTGAGGAGTTTGTCCTCGTTCTTTACTTTTGCTACGAGGCCGTGAACGTTCTCTTGGCGAATCAGGAGAATCCTTACCTCCGCCACCAAAACGAAATAAGGAGCTAAAAGAAGATTTCCTGGATACCGATACCGTGGCTGGGGAAGGTGAACGACTTCCTTCTTCTTTCCTAGTAGGTTTAGGACTGGCTGTAGGTGTCAACAAATTTTCTCCTTTAGATTTTTGTTGCAAACTTAAAGAAGCCGGCTTGGTTTGCATTTTCGTTCCATAAACCGGCTGCAATGGATTAGGTGCCTCTACCACTTTCTCATGGGAAGCTATACCCTTATCATCATACATAAAATCCGGCTTAAGATTAATGCGTATATATTCTGTGCCACTGGGTGTCTTACCCACTATAATTTGCCCTGGACTTTTAATTGATTTACGTTGAGCTCCCATTATTGTGCTTTTTTGTACCCCGTTGGTGTCAGGACGATTTTGTGCTTTTATTTTGGCCGTCATTTTGGCATCTCCATTAGTAAGGGATGTAGGAGGCTTTTTCTTAGGTGAAGATTCGATCGTAATGCCTTCAGCAAATATGGCTTGGGTAGGATCACGAGTACGAGCCAATAACACCTGCTCTAAAAAAGTAGCGGTAGGTGCCTCTACAGCTGTACCTACTGTACCATCCACTATATTTTCTACAGGCTTGGGACCACAAAAAGATGTTTCTAATAACATGCGATGTGGTGAGGGGGAACGTGATACCCCCGATACAGCTGATAAACGACTAACAGCAGAACCTTGGCTACCAACACTAGAAATGCGACTAGTACGACCAGAAATACATAGTAAAGCGGCCACCTCAGAACTGGCAGAATCTTTGCGTTGATGTTGTTGTAAATAGGATTGATGATCGTCCATTTTGAACAAGTGCGGTGAGGCACGTTTGGACTGAAAGAAAAAGAAGATAACTTATTACTAATTTAAAGTTTCAAAACATTGTTCAGTTAAAAATTAATAATTAAATATAAAAATTTTATTTTTATAAGGTTTTGGTTTCAAAATGAACATAAATATGAAACTCTTAAATTCTTTTGTTTTTTTTAATTAATTTTTATTTATTTAGTATTTAGTTGTTTTTTTTTTTTATTTGCTTATTTATTTATTTATTTAATTTATTTATTTTCTAATTATTTGTTTTCTTAAATCACGGTTATAGAAATAAAAGTTTTCCTCCTTTATCCTTAATAAAAAGTATTAAAAACTATTTAGTTTTAAAATCATTTAAAAATATTTAATTTATTTAAGTTATTTAGATTGTTGAACAAGGAAAAAATTTCTCTTTTGTTTAACTTTATTTATAATAAAATATAAATGATTTAAACTTTTTTTCATTAAAATACACTTTAAAATTTAATATTTTCTTTAAAACTTCTTCAAAATGAAAGAAAATTTTTAAAAAATAATTCATTTTCTCAAATTTATACAAATATCTAAAGTTTGTTTATTATTTTCTCTATTTTTTGAAAGAGAGGAAACAATTTCTGTTACTCCCCCTTTTATTACTATGAGAGAAGGCCTTTGTTTTTCTTTAACACTTTATACATAGAATACAACTAGAACTAAATTTTCAAAAAAAAAAAAACTCATTTTTTTCAAAACACGAAAACAAAATATATGTGACTACATGTATTTTGTTGTTGCATAAATTAAGTTTTTTACTATGACTATACATGTCTGTTATTAAGTGTGTGTTTCTGTTTATATTTAACATAATTTCTATACATTTTTATTAAAATTAAAGAATTAAAGTTTATACCAAAACAAAAACTAGTTGGTTTTTGAAAAACTAAATTTACAAAAAAAAAAAAAAAAAAAAAAAAAAATCGTTTACATACCTTGCTTTCCCTCCATGTGGTTTCTCTTGACTATTTTCTTTTATTAAACATATCTTTTTAAACACAGTTCAATTTATTTTTGTTATTATTGTGTTTTTCACAACATTTTAAAAATAATTTATTTACAAAATGTACAAAACAATTTATATATTATATATTAAAGTTCGTTGTTGTTAAAACTTCCTTGGCTTAACATTTTCTTTGTCTGTGGCAAACACACAAGCCTGCACTTAAAATTTTATATAGGCTTAATAATGTTATGTAAAAAGTAGGCAAACATAATAAACACAAATGTCATAAACAAAGTGTGGTAAATGCAAAGGGAGAATTAAATGAAATACTTTATGGCAGAGATGGAAATTTAAAGTATTTTTCGGTAACAAAAAATATCAAATGGTACCCTCAGAGTACTAAAATTATATTTTCCAACATGTAAGGTGCAAAGTGCAATTAATATCCTTTTTATATGCAAACAATTAAATACGATACAAAATATTGAATGATAATAATTAACGCTGACTTAAATAAAAGTTATATTTCTTAATTTCATTTTTATTCAGGGATAATAATGTATTAGAATGTCGAAATTTTAATACATTAACTCTTTTTATGAGGTCTAGTTCAAGCGAAAGCGGAATCGGAAAAAATACTCAGATAAGTTCCTTTACAGCTTTAACTTTTGTACTGTATTGTAACTGTCTATACAAGAATATATTCTGTATAATTTAGTTTATTTGTTGTTTAAACTTATTTATATTACAAAACTAGCTGACCCGAGCCGCGTTGCTGGCCCTAAGCAAACATTAGTGTTGTATTACTGAACGATTTAAATTGATATTTTAACGAAATTTACGACCTTTAAATAAAAATCTAAGGAATACCTATTATAAAGTGTTTTTTACAGAAGAATTTAAATATGATGTAGAAGCTGACCCGAGCCGCGTTGCTGGCCCTAAGCAAACATTAGTGTTGTATTACTGAACGATGACCCGAGCCGCGTTGCTGGCCCTAAGCAAACATTAGTGTTGTATTACTGAACGATGACCCGAGCCGCGTTGCTGGCCCTAAGCAAACATTAGTGTTGTATTACTGAACGATTTAAATTGATATTTTAACGAAATTTACGACCTTTAAATAAAAATCTAAGGAATACCTATTATAAAGTGTTTTTTACAGAAGAATTTAAATATGATGTAGATGTGAGCTCAATCAAAAAATATACGCATGTATTTAAGGCAAATTTGAATTTATATTTATTTATTACTTCATCTTAAGGTTAGCGGATAGACAATGTCTTTTTTTTGAACGGAATGATGAGAGCTGTAGTCGAAATTGCAGTTGTAATGGAACGCTGCTTGATTCAAATCAGAACTTGAAGCAATTCTTCTTATGCGTTGATTAAAAATTTTAAAGTTGTTGAATTGCTACATTTGCTCGACGATTTCTCATTGCTAACCGAGCCGTTTCATTTCTCGCCTGCCTTTCTTCCTGCGTTTGTGATGTACGAAGTCGGGCCAAACTAATACGGGGTTGTTCTCGTGCGATTTCTCGTTCATATATATTCAATTGATTGACGATATTACGATAAGTACTTGCATTACGTGTTCGACGCGAAATATTAGATCTCCGGGGTCGCGGCATTGTGAATAACACTTAATAACGAATGCCAAAAATACAACAAATGGTTTTAAATATCACAACCTCACTAAATGATGAGCTTTACTTGGAACTTACCGTTTGGAAATAGAATTCTACACCACCACCAGAAAACAAATTGCACAAAAAAGTAAGCGTTTCGATAGAAACAGAAACAGTAATTGTTATAATTTGTATTAAAAAAAATATTTTTAATGATTATTAAGGCAAAGAAATTATGACAAAAAAGAGTTTTTTTTTTATTGCGGATTTTTCGCGAATTTTTTTTCGTATTATCCTTTTCTGGCCGGTGACCGGTCCGAATTGGTGAGAATCATCAAAATCGGTCTAGTCGTTCTTGAGTTATAACAATAGTAACTAACATCACTTTCTTTTATATATATAGATTGTCTGAAATATCTTTTTGGAAATTTTAAAAAGAGATATCAAACGTTTGGTCGAAGAATATTATTTACACAAATTTCAAAATTACTTAAGAAAACCAAGGGGATGTCAAGCAAGTAAATCAGAATGGAAGGCCTGAATAGAAGAAAACTACATAAAATACTATTACTGTAATTCTATTCAAAAATAAAAAAGATTTGAAATTAGCTTTAATATGCATTGCCATTTGAAAAAGTTTAATTTCGTGTCGAGTTGCAAAATATCAAATTATTCACGGGAGTACTACGGTACTTTTGAATACCAAACAGTATAAAAAACGATAGTATCACCCATCCTGCTTTATGATTATTAAAAATATAAACATACAAACATATAAATGTTAATATATAAATGAAAATGTATGAAAACATAAAAAAACGGGAAATGTCAGTAAAATTGTTGACATTGTTTGAATGCTTTACAATATGAAAAAAAAAAATGATTATTTATTTTTATTTTTTTAAGATATGTAAATAGTTTTCCTTTAAATCAAGGTTATTTTAAGCAAATAATTTTTTCTTCAAAATGTTTTCTATTTGAAGAAATTTTTGTTAGTGTTTCCTTATTTATTTTACGCTTAGTGTTGTAAATTTTCTTTAGTATTCATGCTTGTACGCCTAGATAAATATTTATGTATATTTATTAATAATTAAATACCTTTTGAGGCTATTTATCATCATACATATAAGGGAGTTTGGGGAGGAAAAATAAATATGTTTTATTTACTATATGTATATAAAGGCAACAAGTTTTTCGTAAATATTTAATATTATGAGAATTTAATGAAGATTGACGAAAATATAAAGAAGTAATTTTTATTACATTTTTTTTTTTTTTTTTGCAAAAATAAAAAATATTTAATTAAAATATTTTCATTATTCAAAAAATCATCTGAAATTTAACAAAATTTTTTTACAAAATTTGTGATAAAGCATGTATTTCTTTGTCTCACTTAAGGGAATTTAAATATAAAAAATATTTAAAATCTTTTAAAATTTGTAGAAGTTAAAAGCCTTGATATTTTTTTCATTTCCACAAACGAAGTGGTCAAGTTTGGCTCAATGTAGAACTGTCTTTGTCTTAATTACATAGTTTAGCAAAAATTATTCTATCCATGTTCCAAATTTCATCAAAATCGGTTCAGTAGCTTAGAAGATAAACATATATTTATTAACATTTATTTTGCGATTGTTCACATTGAACATTGTTAAATTTAACTCTTTCTTTAAACCACTCTTTTTCTATTCTCTGAGAAACATTAACGGTAATATCTTTATACAGCGTTGCCAAATTAACACTTTTCCCGCTAGATTTAGCGCTTTTTAATAGCCCAAAAGTCACAATTTTTTCTGTTAGCCTTTTTTTAAAGGCGCGTTTTACTTTAGTGATATGTCGATTAGGAACATGTTATTGCTATTAACTAATAAAAAAAAGTATCTTAGCGCCTGAGTGAAACGTTAGAAAATTATTTTTTTTAGTAATTATAGATATATTATGATCTAACTAAAATTTTACTAGTTCATAAGGCTAGTAGAAATTTTGACAAAAGTATATACATTTTCAACGTTTTAAAATTGAGAACAAAAAACTCTATATTGTAAAATATTTATGTACATGGAATATTAACATTAAATTTTATGTGTTATGATTTCATCACATTACATCTTTAAAATATTTCATATTCCCAATCCCATCGAATAAAGGATTTATTAGCAATTTTTCGGATTCTTCCAAACACATTCCTATTTATTTTAAGAATTGTTTTTTTTTTTTTAATTGGACTGTTTAATTCAAAGGTTTTGCACTAAAAAATGCTGAGTTGCCAGATCTTTTTTTAATTATTGCAATTTTTTTGGATTGTTTGATTTTTTTTTTTTTTTTTGTGAAGTTATTGCTTAACAAAAAATTATTTTTTTTTGGGTAAATAAATAAATAAATAATTGCTCTCTTATCCTTGGTTTTCTTTTATAAAGACAAATTAATGGTAATATATTTGTTACTTAAATACAAAGCGAAAATAGTTTATTTTAAGAATTTTTATAACAAAATTTGCTTAAAACGAATAAAAATAATATTCTAAATATATTTTTTTTTAATTTTTTTTATGGAAAATAAATAAATTTTATTTTTTTCTGTTAATAAGAGTGGAATAATATTGTTATGGAAATATTATTATAGAAATATATGAAAAATTATTTTAAAATTAAGAGATTTTTTGTTTATATAATAAGATTTCTATTGAAAAATAATAATGAACGAACTTGAAGGTTATTGTGTATTTTCATAGTCAAATCAAACGAAATTATATTTAAAATACATTGATTTACAAAAACGTTTTCTTTTGATTCGAATTACACAATTACTCCTATGAAATTGAAAAAAAAAAGAATTAGTATTAATCATGCCTTCAGGAGAAATACTTTTAATAGAAAAATATTAAATTTTTTTCTTGTAACATTTATTATTATTTTATTATTTTTTTTTTTTTTTCGTTAAAAAATTTCAATTAAAATCATTACTTTTTAAAAGTAGTTCATGTTTAAAAATGTATTCTTATTAAAAAAAAATATATTAAAAAAATAGTTGGCAAAGTTATTTTTTCTTTTCACATCAGTTTCATTTTCCACATATTGCTTTCATTCCCTCATTATTACACTTAACAATCAAATCAAAATAAGGTTGACATACTTAACAAAAAATTAAAAAAAGATGTATATATATATATATATATATATATATATATATATAGGTTGGAAGCAAAATCTAAGTTTGAAAAATATAGAATTTTAAAAGGGTTTCCCAAATACCTTATTTTAATTTACTTCCACATCTCTTATTATTTATATGCCTTTACTCATAATTAACAAATTATAAGGGAAACCCTTTTTAACATAATACTTATGCTCTTAACAAAGAAAGAGTACAGTAGTGAGTATACGACTCTGAGCTAGGCTAAGATATATTTGTGTGTTTAATAACAATGATAACTTATGCAACAAGTTAAAATTTGATGTCATTTAAGGTGTTTAGTTTTTCTTACATTTTTTTCTTGCTTTGTTTTTATTGCAATTTTTAAAAACAAAAGAATTTGCCTACAAATTCATATACAAACATATGAACATGAAGAAGATATTCTGTTATGGCTGCCAGATTTGGATTTTTAACCCCCAATTTTTGTTGCAAAAAAGGTTAAAAATTTTTTATAATAATTGCATCTTTTGTTTAGTTAATAGAATTGCAATTTTGGACAAAATTATATAATTTTTAAGATTCTGTAGTTTGTTTCCCTACTTTTTGCTTAAAGAGCGGTAAGATCAGAAAAAATCTAACTTTTCTCCAACAAAAATACAACAACGTACAAAAGTACGGGAACACAAAAATCCAAATTGTTTACCCATAAACAAAACATCAAACTGTTTCAAAAATTCGTATGTGAATGTAATTTTATTTTTCAGCATATTTGAATGTTTTTAATTTTTTTAATGAAACTTTCCTGTTAGTAAAAAAGCAAATAATTTTTTATTCATTTTATATCAAATAAATAATCTATCCGAAAAAATATTCTGGGCTATTTCGTGCATGAAAAAGAACATTATTCTCTCAAAATAGCTTTCATTTGACAAACTAACGAGTAAGGGAACGCTTTTCGATAACATTGTGATACCGCGTGCTCCCAATTTGAAGTATTGGTGCGAAGCTATTATAAAGAACTTGTTCAAGCAGTCCTTAATACACTAACAATGCCTTCATACAAGCAACGCATGTGTAAAATGCGTATTTTCGGTCATGAGTTTAACAAAAACTAAATTTCGAGATAGCATGCACTATGAACTTCGGGATGCATCCTAACTCATTAATATCGACTGTTCCTAATTGAGTGCAGCTGAATATTATCGGCTCTTATTTTTAAAATTTAAAGTGTTGCATTAATAATAAATATCAGAAAGTTTATTAAGAATTTTCACTTTTTATTTGACTTTTTCGGTTATATTATGCTTTATTTGTAAAATATATAATGTATAAATGTTTCTTTCTTATTTTTGTAAGAAAAAAATCGTCCTGAAAAATCTCCTAATACTACCTCCTATTAAATATACTCCCCACAAAGAGAGCCTAATATATTTTTTCAAAATTTTTTAATATTTATACACCAAGCATAAACAATAGTAAAACAAATTTTATGCACAAATATCTTCGTTAGATATTATTTTGGTCACTACTATGTCGAAATAAATAAAATCTGTTGCCAAGAATGTAATTTTTGAAATACATAGGTGTATAGTTATATAAAAAATATTCATTCAAAAATTATCTTTATAAATAGAAAAATTATCTTTATAAATAGAAAGCGCAAAAACTTGTTAAAAACGCGAAAAAAGAATGTTTGTTACATGTTTTGAATGATAATGCGTTTTTTTTTTTTTTTTTTTTGTTGTGTTGAGTTGAGATTTTTTGGGTATTTTTTTAAATTTGGGGGTTGGCTAAAAAAAGTATCTGGCAGTCCTGTATGCTGTTCTAATTAAAAGAGAAATTTCTTTAAACAGTATGTATGTATGTATGTATGTATGTATGTATGTACGTATGTACGTATGTACGTATGTATGTATGTATGTGTGTGCATAAAAGTGTTTGTCATATTGTTAACTTGTTTTTATTTTTCAATGTATTTTCTTGTTGTTTTTAACCGGTTTCCATTAACTTAAAAATAGCACAAATGAATGTAGTTTTTTTAATGTATTTTTTTTGTTGTTTTTTATTATTTTTTGCTTAAAAAAGAGAACATTTGTAATAAATAACACAGAAAAAATTAAAAACCAAAGCACTATAAAAAAGTATTGTTGTTTAGAAGATTAAAATCCTTTATAGTAAATATTTATAAATGTTATTGTCATTATTGTTGTAATATTATTTTAAAGAGGTCACTTACGAAGAAAGATATGTATTTTTTTATTATGACAAAACAAAATCAAAATCAATTAACAATTGAAAAAAATCTATTTTAAACCAAATGAGAGTTAAATAAAAGTTAATTTGTGTTTAAAAACAAACTAATAATTCCCTTCTTATTATATAAAATTTTTAAATATTAAAAAACAAATTAATGTTTTGTTAAATTTAAAAATTTATTGTTAAATTTAAAAAATTTTATTTAGTATTTTTTTAATTATGGGAATTTATTTTCTAAAACAGTTTCTAGTAAATTTTTGTTAAATTAAAAAAATTTTAATTTTTATAAAATGCTTAAAATTTTTTTTACATTCTTATTAATTAATTTTTTTTAATAAAATTTTACATTGAAATTTTAAAAAAAAATTAAACATTGAAATTTTTATAAAGTTATAAATATTTAAATTTTTATTAAATTAAAATTTAAAAATAAAAAATCGGAATTTTATTAAAATTTAAAAAATGTGAAATTAAACATTAAAATTTTTATAAAATTACAAAAATATAAATTTTGATAGAAATTTTTAAGTACAGAATTTTTATTAATTTTTAAAAATTTAAATTTTTATATGCATTTTATACCAAATTTTTAAATATTAATTTTTTTAGACTTTTAACACTCAAGTTTTGTCAGATTTAAATGTTAAAAACAAACTTTTTAAAATTTTTATTATTTTTTTTTTATTTTACATTTCTTTTAATTTAGATTTTTAAAAAAGTTTGTTTTTAAAAGAAATTTTAAAAATAATATTTGAAAAATTATATTTAAATTTAAAAATATTAAATTTTTATAACTTACAAAGTTTACATTTTTTACATTTTCATTAATTAAATTTTTAAAAAATATTATATTGAAATTTTTAACATTTCAAACATTGAAATATTCATAAAATTTAAAACACAATTTTTATAAAATTTAAACATTTGAGTAAAATTTTAAAAATGTAAAAATTTAATTTGTGTAAATTTAATTGTTTATAAATTTTTTTAAATTAAAATTTTTAAAAAAATTTAAAGGGAATTTTAAAGTTAAAATTTTAAAAATTTAGATTTTTTAAAATTGAAAAAATTTTATTTTTAAAATTAATTTAAAAATAAAATTAAAAAAATCTAATTTTTATACAATATTAAAAAAATTTAATTTTTATAAAAATTATAAAGAACTAAATTTTTATAAAATTTTGTAAAATTTTATTGAATTTTTTTCCAAAATTACAAAAATTGAACCTTTCTGAAGTTTTAAAAATTTAAATTTTCATAAAATGTATAAAAAAAATTTTTATAAAATTAAAAATTCTTTGAATTGAATTTTTATTGAAATTTTTATAAATTGAAATTTTCGTACTTTAAAAAATTAAAATTCTAATAAATGTTTAAAAATTTAATTTAATTTAATAAAGAATTATTTAAAATTTTAAAAACTATAACATTTTAAAAATTTATTAAAATTTTAATTTTTTTGTTTTTGTTGAAAAATTTCTTAGAAAATGTTTCTTGCTAAAATTATTTAAATAATTGTTAAAAAATAATAATTTCTTTAAGTTCTTTATAAATTCTTTGCCAGAAATCTTTAAATGCTTGTTTCAGAAATTTTATTTTATGAATTTTTAAATGATTGCCCAAAAGATTATTTCTCTTTTAAGATTTCTTTGTAAATATCCTGACCTAATTTCCTAAAAATGCTACAAATAAAATTATTATTTGTTTTTTTTTTAACTAAAAATGATCCATAATCTTTTAACTTATCAATTTGCTAACGAAAGAAACTTTATTAAATATGATAGTTTTTTTATAAGCCAAAAGGAAATACACAAAATATGGGAAAAATACGTTTATAAATTTCTTCTAGGTCAACCAAAAACAAAAACACAATTTAAGATATACATTTTTTAATTCCTTTAAAAAATGTTTTATTTTAATTCAACTTTAATACAAATTCTTTTGGAAAATTAATAAACTCCTTTTATTTACCCATTTTCCTTAAAAGAGTTTCTCTCAAAAACATATCTCCCTCTCTCCTCTTTTAAATTAATTATAAATCTCTGTTTGGTAACCATTTTCTTTATTAATACTCATAATTTCATAACCATAAGAGTACGTTTCTCCCCGTCTCCATGTACATATATATGTATCGTTAAGTTTATGTACATATGTTTCTTTTCATTTGCATATGAATTCAATTTTATGTTTTATCATTTATCTGTCATTTTGTCGATTATTTTGGGAATAATTTAATAATATTTATATTGATTTGTTTTTTTTTTTTTTTTTTAATTTCAATAATTTTGTATTCAATTCTTACGGACAATAAGCAACAGTTTTTGCTTTTTTATATCATTTAAAAGAGACACACATTTATTATTTTCACTTAAACTATAAAATCAATGAATTAATATTATCCCAACAAACACGGAGTCATCATATTTTAAACGTTTAAAAATTATGTATTTTTCTTTTGATATCAAGGGCTAGTTCAAACCTAAATTCAAATCTGCATCAAAATTGGAGAAAAAAGTAACATTTTTGTTGAGAATACTATTATTCTTAAATAATTATCAAATCATTCTCATACGTTTACATTTGAAAAAAAAAAAAAAAAATGATTTCAAATTACTCTCAAATTTTTAACCAAACTTTTGGTTTGCTGGGATGGTTAAAAGCAGGGATGGAAAATTTAATACTAAGAATAAATAATATAAATACAATTAATATAAAAATTAATATTTTGGTAGTTAGATTTCTTTAATTTTTAGGATTAAATTCTTTAATTTATTTTATAAAATTATTAAATATATTTTGTTAATAAACAGGGATGGGAAATTGAGTGTATAAAATAAAGTTTCGTTGTTTTTTTTTAATAAATTAAACAAAAAATTTCTTTAAAAACATAAAAAGGCTCATCTTATTTTAAAAAAATATGTAAAAATTTCAATGAAAAGTCCTACGGTTTTTTTTAATATTCAACAGAAACTAATTCATAATAAAGAAAAATTTTGTCAAAAATAAATACAATGATGAAAATAAAAATATCATAATGGATTTTTATTATTTTTTAAACACAAAAGTTTACTTTCCAATTGAAATAAATATGAAAAGTTTGTTTTTTTTTTATTAAAATTGGGTCCTTGGAAATTATCAAAGTTATCACATGCTTTCATCAAAAAAATAATAATAAATATATATCGAAAATTCCATGAAAGCACGTGCAAAAAGAAATATTCGTATTGAAGCTGATATAATCCCAATTCAAACGCAGTTTAAATCATTGAATTAACAACATTAACGGACGCCATTCGGGCAGTTTGCGAGCTAATATGTCCTTTATATTAAATTTTAAAAATAGCTTTAATGAAGATCAATTAATTTGTTTCTAAGTCTTCAATCTTCTTGCAACAAGTCAAATTCCTCAACGATAAAATGATATCCATTAAAGTTAATTTTAAATACAAACTATTTTTGGTTTTCTTATTTTTTTTATATAAAATCAAACTTGAAAAACATTCCATGAGGCATAAAAAACTTATCCTTAAAATATCAAAATATGCTCTAAAACGGTTCAATATGCTCTAAAAACAACAAAATATGCTATAATATGCACTCAAAACCGTTACGTGCATAAATAAGCATATTTTGGTTTCCATGCTTATCAAATATAGTAAAAATTTTCTTTAAGTTCTTTTAGTTTCAAAAATATAGTTTCGTTATTTTTTTTAAAATGGCGGAAATTTAAATTTTTTTTATACTGTTAAATAGTATTATAATTATGCGTGACGAATTTAACAAAATTTCTCTTCAAATGCCTTTTGTTTAAGAAATATAGTTTCGTTAAGTTTGTTAAATGACCAAAACTTTTTTGTTTCCATCTTTTAAATGCAAATTATTTTTGTTTAACGAAAATAGCAAAATTTCTTTTCAAATGTTTTTGGATTAAAAAATAGTTTCGTTAAGTTTCTTAAAGCGCCAAATTTCCGAAAATTTTCATATTTAAATAATTTCTTACACATTTTAAACAATCTTTTGATCTAAATATTTTTCATAAAAAAAATAATAAAATTTCGTTGTTTTTTAAATTGCCAAATTCAAATTTATTTTTGTTTCTGAAAAGTAAGCTAATTGCACTTAAGGAATACAGAAAAATTTTCCTTTAAATGCTTTTATTTTAAAAAGTAAAGTTTTGTTAATTTATTTTAATCAATAAAATTAAAAATTTTTTTTTCTAATTAAATCTGGCTTTAACGTTTAGAGTAAAATTTCGATTTTATTATTAATGGTTTAAAAATAAGCTTCGTTAAGTCTTTTTAATAACAAAAAATCTAAAATTTTCTTAATTTTGAATTTTTTATTTGAAAAGTAAACTAAATGAAGCAAAATTTATTAAAAAATTTTTTTTTATTTAATTAAAATGTTAATTTAAAAAAAGTTGTTTTAAGTATTTACTTTCATTTTAATTTTAAATTTCAAAAACTTTACTTTTCCATCTGTGTTTTTGATTATACGGTTAAAAATAAGCACAAACTTGCTCATACAAATAAAAAAAAAAAATGAGTGTGTGAGCGAAAAAATGAAATAAGAACAAGAGTGAGTGTTTAAGGGAAAAGTATAAAACAAATATGACAATTGATGTTACAGATATTTTTGCCGTTTTTTCTTTTTTTGCAAAAACTATTCAATAAACTCGAATACATACATTTAAATTGAGATTGAGATTTATTACACATACCTACTAACATGCCAAAATAAAATTAGAGGTATTCACTGACAAAGAGATATGTGATAACATATATAAGAAAATAATTCTTTAAAATTTTTAAATGAATTTAACAAATTTAAATAAAAATTAAAAGGTTTTGTTTTACAATTTATAGATTTTTTTCTTTGACAAATTTTAAATTTGAAAAATATTTACTTTAATTTAATTTCTTTTGTTTTAATTTTTTTAATAAATTTATTAATTTTATTTTATAAAATTATCATGTATGTGAGGATGTAAAAGGGAGACAGTGAGTTTTGATGCTCTAATTTTTTTATCTATCCTTTTCAGGAATTTATTATTATGTGTCTGTAAATCATCATTACATTTTAATTTTTTCTGTTATTTTAAACCTGCTGTTGATTTTCATAACATTTTACGTTAGTTTAATGAGTATGAACAAGACAGAGAGAGCAAATACAGAATTAAAGCTAATAGTAAAGAGTATGCATAATTGTTATATTATATTGCTATATTGTATTATATTGCTGCAGTTTTCGTTTTTTATTTAAAAACAATTTTCAATTAAGTTTGGGTTTATTCCCAGTAGCTCAAAGTTTTTTTTAATATTTCATTTAAATGTAGATAAACAATTTTTTGTTGTTGTAATTTTACTTAACAATAACAAAGTAAAAAGTTCATTTTTGAAATATTTTGATAAAAAGAAAACATTTCCCTGGTTAGAAGAGAAAAATTAAAAAAAAAAAAAAATAATTAAAACAATAGTAAAAATTTTTTTAAAAAATATTTAAAATTTAAAATAAAATTCTAAAAATATTTATTTTATTTTTTTTAATTTTATTTTCCTTTATAAATTTTTATTTAAAATCTTAATTTTAATTTAAAAACATTTAAATAAAAACTCACCTGTTGCTGCTGTTGTTGTTGAATTTTAGCCTCTTCTTCCTTTTTGTGTGTAGGATCCATAAAATATAATTCCTCTGTTGAGCTACGCAATTCCAAAGCACCTTCTTCACGAAAACCCATATCCAATGTTTCCTGTAGGGTGCCAGTGCCCACCTTTTTATAATTAGTTTTTGTTTTTTTTTTTGGATTTTTTTTCAAAAATCAATTTTTTTATACACAAAAATAAACAACATCAATTCGAGGGGAAAAAGGATAATAATAACATGATGAAATAAAAAACAAATAAAAAACCAAAGATAAAAAACCATCCAGCAATTTTGCACATACACCAGAGAAAACACAAAAGAGAAAAAAGCAAAGAAATACACAAAATTTTATATTAAAAATAAATTTAAAACTTTTTCATTATTTTTGTAAATATTAAAAAAACCAACAAACTTTACAACTTGATTTTCTAAAACTACTTTCACAAAAAACTAAAAAGAAGAAAACAAAATGTCAATCAATACAATTCTTTTTAAGGCAAGAGTTTTTTTACATTTTTTTTTTGTATCTCCTCTTTTCTCGTTGGTTTGTAATCAAAAAAAAAAAAAAAAACCAAAACACTTAGAAACACACACACCCCTTCAATCACAGGGATTTAAGTGCAATATACAACACAAAAAACAAATGTATGTACATATTTTTTACGATGTGTGTAACTGTGTTCATATCCGAGAGCTCTTGTTAGTTTTAATCACTGTGGCTGCTCTTTTTTTCTATTTTCTTTGTTAATTTTGAGCTGCTTTGACTGAGATTTAAATAGATTTTTGATGTTAAATGACATTTTTAGTTTAAATTGAAGCACAACATGTTTCAAGAGTGCGTGTGTAGGTGTTTGTTAACAAATTCATAAGAAATTTAACAATAAAAATAACTTTTTTCTGGAAACTTTTTAAGAAAAAGAGAATTTTTTTTATTTTTAAAATAATTTAAAGTATTTAAGTAGAGAAAATTAAATTCTAGAAAATAAATTCTAGAAAAGAAGCTTTAAGAATATTAAACAAAATTTAATAGATACATAATATAGTTTTAAAAAATCTAATTTTTAGAAGAAAATTTAGTTATAAATTTCATTATTACTAAACTTATTTTTAGAAACAAATTTTAAGTACTAAATTTTGAAGGCACCGTTTTTTAACATTTTTAGTATAATTTTTTATATTTATATTTGTTTAGTATTTAACTTCTTTTGGACAACATTTTTCAGTACAGAAAACTTCTAATACTAAATACTTTAGCACTAGGATTTTTAAGTACAAAAGATTTAATTAATTTTTTTAATTAAATTTTTTTTAGTACTAACAGTTTTGAGTTGTTTTAATGAACAAATTTTTAGTACTAAATTTGTTTGTGTTAAAATTTTAAGTACCAAATTTTTTTTAGTACCTAATTTTGTTTAGTACTATATTCCTTTACTACGAAATATTTTGTACTTAATTTTTAGAACTAAATTTTTTGTATTAAAATTTTTAGTAGAAATTTTATTAATATCTGAAATTTTTAGTACATACTAAATTCTAAAAAATCTATTTTTTAGTACCAATTTTTCTACAACATTTTAGAAAAAATTTTTAGGTATTAATTTATGTAATAAATTTTTAGTATGTATTTAATTCCTGAAAATTTACAAAATGTACTAAACATTTTTCAGTACTTAATTATCTATTATGTACTAAAATTTTTAGAACTAAACGTTTTAAGTATTAAATTTTTTAGTAGGTAGTTATTTTCTAGTACTAAATTCTTAACTACTTAACTTGTTAGTACTAATATTTTTAGTTTTAAACATTTATCGACTAAACGCTTTAAATATGAAATCTTTTAGTATAAAATATTTTAGTACTGAATTTTTTAATGCTAAATTCTTTAGTACTAAATTGTTTAGTACTTAATTATTTAGTGCTAAATTCTTTAGTGCTAAATTTTTAGTACTAAATTTTTTAGTACTATAAAATTTTTAGTACTAAATTTATTAGTACTAAAATTCTTAGTAATAAACATTTTAAGTACAAAACGTTTTAAGTCGTACATGTTTTAGTACTAAATTTTTTAGTATTTAATTTTTTAGTAATAAATATTTTTATACCAAAGTTTTTAGCAGCAAATTTTTTGTACTGAATTTTTTAGTGCTAAAATTGTTAGTACTAAACATTTAAAGTATTTAAAATTGTAAATATTAACATTTTAGTACAAAATTTTTTAGTATGTACCATGTTTTCAATATTAAATTTTTTAGGACCAAAAAATATTAAACTTTTTATTTATAAATTTTAAGTACATAATAAATTCTGAGTACTAAATATTAGTACTAAAGTTTCTTTTATTCAATTTTTTATTACTAAATTCTTAGTAGCAAAATCTTTTATTTTTAAATACTTTAGTACTGAATTTTGTGTAAAAAATTTTTAAGTTCAAAATGCTTTAGTACTAAATTTTTTTAGCATTAATTTTTTCAGTACTTAACTTTTTAGAACTAAAAGTTTTAAATATTAAATTTTTTAGTACTATTTTTGTTAGTACTAAATTTTTCAATACTAAATTTTTTAGTAGGAATTTTTTCAATACTAAAGTTTTAAGTGCTAAAATTCCTAGTTCGGTTCTTAGAACGTTTTAAATATTAAATGCTTTAGTACTATAATTTTTAGTACTAAACATTTTAAGTACTAAACTTTTTAAATCTTAAATTTTTTCTACTATTTTTTTCAGTAGCAAATTTTTAGTACTGAATTTTTTATTAGTACATTTTTGCACCAAGGTTTTAGAATACAATTTTTTAGTACCAAATTGGAAGTACTGAAATTTTTAGTACTAACTTTTTCGTATTAAAATTAAAAATTTTTTTTATAAAATTTTTGCAACTAAATTTATTTGTACCAAATTTTTGAGTACTAACTTTTTTAGTACTAAATCTTTAAGTTTTATACATTTTAGTACTAAATTTTGTCAACTTTTTAGTAGGTTCTAATTTTTTTGTGCTAAATTTTTTTAGTACTAAGTTTTTTTGGTTGAATTTTTTTAGTACCAAATTTTTTGGTGGTAATTTTTATAGCCCATATTATCTGTACAAACATTTTTAGTACTCAAATTTTTAGAGCAAAGTTTTTAGTATTGAATTATTTAGTACTAAATTTTTAGTATCAAATTTTTTAATATTAATATTTTTATAGTGCCAAATACTAAATTTTTAGTACTAAATTTTTTAGTACCAAAATTTTAGTACAAACATTTTATGGAATAAATTTTTTATTATTAATTTCTTAGTTAAACATTTTTTGTTCTACATTTTTTAGTACTAAAATTTCTAATAAAAATTTACAAAAATTTTAACATCTTTTTAACCAAAATTCTTCGTACTAAATTATTTATTACAGAGTTTTTATTACTAACATTTTTTATATCTAATTTTACAAAATTTTTAGTAGTAAATTGTTGGTACTAAATTTTTAGTACTTAATTTTTGATACCAAATTTTTAGTGTTATATTTTAGTACTAAATTTTTAGTACTAAAATTTAATTATTAAATTTTGAGTACTAAATTTTTAGAACTAATTTTTTGGCACTAAATTTTTAGTATTAAGTTTTTAGTTCTAAATTTTTAGAACTAAATTTTTTAATTTAAAATTTTTTTATCAAAAATTTTAATTTAAAATTTTTAATTTTAATTTGGTACTGAATTTTTTAATTTGGTAAAAAATTTTTTTAAGAAAATATATTGAGAAAAAATTTTTTAGAACTAAACTTTTTTTACTAAATTTTTTAGTACTAAAAAATTCTGAGAAAGAAGTTTACTATCGTTTTTAGTACTAAATTTTATCTCATTTCATTTTATTGGATCTCATTTTTTAAATTTGGAATACATTTTTTAGTACTAAATTTTTTTTAGAACAAAATTTCGTTAAAACAAACTTTATAGTACTAAACGAACTACGTATAAATTTCGTTGTACTATTTATTCCCTACAACACTATAGGTGCCTGGAGTATTATGCATTTGGTCTGATGTTTGTGAAGCACAGAAAAAAAAAATATTCGGAAACGTTCGCCTGAGAAAAACTTTCTTAGTCGATTTAGCGACGTTCGTCTGGCCGGCTGGATAGTTGTTCTGTGCGCAAAGTAAATGTCTCAATTTAAAAGATATCTTAATGAAATTTGGCACAAATAATTAATTATGTTGCTGCAAGGAAGCTTAATGAAATATACTATTTAAGACCCTTTTTAAAAATCTCTTGGACGCATATACACAATGGTGTAGGGTACCATATCGTTGGGTTTGGTCGACTATAACTTATTCGTTTTATTATTACTAAATGGCCTTAGTACAACTTCGTTAGTATGTAGTTTTAATTTTCTTTGCTTTACTTAGATAATCTTTTAAACATTTCAACGTTTTTTAAACATTTGTGGCCTTAAAACTACCTTCATTAATCCTCTTTAGAGAATTTTTCACTTTAAAACAACAGACAATTTTAATTAAATTGGAATTTTAATAAAACTAATGTATATTAAAATGTATATTAAAATTTTATTGGTAACACCCTGCTGTAGGGAAAAAACAAAGAATCTGTTTTCAAGTGTTAAATTAATGCGAATGACGTAGATGTAAAAATTACACACATACAACTTTTTTAAAATTAAATAGAATAATGTTACATTTTTATTTATTTATTTTTTGTTTGCTTTTAGTTTAACCAACTCTTGCCTTATTTTGTTTTGTTTTTGTGTTAGTAATTTTGTTATTGTAGTTTAGTTTCCGTTACATTTAAAATGGTTTAGTTTTTTTCTTGATTATTTTGCTGAAGAGTTTATGAGTATAACAAAGAGATGAAGGGTATGAACTGTGTATTGGCATACTGTTTATCTGTGTATGTAAGAATGGGTGGCTGAATGGTGATTTTTATAGAGTATTGGAAAAAAATAAAGAAATGAGTAGTGGGAGTGGTATTAAATTATGGCGATTGTTATGTTAACTGGGTTAATAACAAATACGAGTGAGAAAAAAAGAAAAACAAAATAAAATATGAGAAAGTAAAAGTGCTGAGAATTGATTTGTTACACAAACACAACATTGGCTAACAAACTTAAATCAAGAGATTTTGTAATAAAAAAAATGATAAAACAAAATGTATGTTAATAACACACATTTAAACTAGTCTATATACTATAACACTCTTATACAATTTTTAATATAAATAATGGAAATTGGAAATCATGGTGAGAGTTTAATAAAAAAAAAAAAAATTCAAAAAATGGAACAAAGTAAGAAATTAAAACGGGAAATTGTTAAGGAAAATAAATAATGAAGCAAAAATGAAACAAAAAATTATGAGAATTAACGAAAATGTTTCTAAAAAAAAACACTTTCTCTATTATATTATAACAACATTAAAATGCTAAACATTTGTGCTACTTTTTGTTTCTTTCTTTATTTTTTTATTTTGCGAATTTTCCACATAAATCACCTGTTCAAAGACATTTTCCGGACTACTATCACGACTATCTTCTTCATGGTGTGAAGACGATGAAGCACGACTTAATTCAATGCGTGGCGTAGAAGGTGTGCATAAAGTAGAGGCTCCCTTAAAGTAAGACCCCATGTCTCCACCATTACCACCACTACAACTGCTAACCAAAGTTTTAGTAGACTGTTGGTTTGAATGACCACCGGCAGTTGCTTTTAAAGGTGGTGCTCTTTTGACTGTACCCGTTTGTGTTATGTTTCTACTGCTGTGCAAATCATATTTGCTATCAAAACCACCATCTGCCTCAATACCAACACCTTCATTTTTAATTGTATCCGGCATTTTAGATATTGTTGCCTTCGTTGCTAGAGGTTTCTTACATGTTGCCGTTATTGTTGTGCCACTATCATTTACATCCATCTGCAAAATAAATAAATAAAATGTAATTAAATCAAATTAAAAAAACAACAGCAAAATAAATCAAAACTTGTTATGATTTTAATTGAATATAACAGACACTTCATAAAAGGTGCGCTCTTAACGCACTCACTCATTTTCTCCAGAGTAGTTGTATGGGGGAGCAAAATTTAAGGTGAGTTTTATTGTTTTTCACCTATTCGTGTTCTATTGTTATTAAAAAAAGAAAAACAAACATACTCTCACACTCATACAAACCCTTGTGTTTTTGTGTTTATATTTTAAAAAAAGTTAGAGAGATTTGTTTTTCTACCTTAACTAGTGTAAATTTTAAATTATAACATTAAAAACTTAATGAGTGTGTTGTATGTTTGTGAATATGTGTTTATAAAGTGTTTGAAGTAGTTTTGTGTGTGAGAATGTAAGAATCTTTATTTTTTAAGTATGAAAATATGGTTCTAATTAGTTCTGTGTCTTTGTTTTTTTTTTTTTTTTTTTTTTTTGTTCTAAATAGCAAATGTCTATAAAATGTCAAATAAGCTTAGAATTATGTGGGTAGAATATAATATGAAAGGATTTCATTTCTTTTGAAGCTTAACTGGGTTTATTTTTACAGTTTTTAAGGGGAAACAAAGATCTAAAAAAAGAAAAATATAAGAATATAAAATGAAAACAAAAATAAAAGAGGGTATAAACAAAAAAATATCAATTATAGCTAAAAATAGGTTTCTAAAGAATATTTTAAAATAAATACCAAATTTTTTATTTTATTTCCCAAAAAACAAAAATAGTTTTATGAACTACACATTTTGTGGATTTCTTTGCATAGCTTCATAGGTACGTGTATATTAACTGCTGTCAAATGTTAAGAAAAATTTATAAGACAAATTCGAAAATATTTATTTTTATTGAAGAAAAAATTAAATTTTATAATTTTTGGAAAGACCTAAAATCCTATAAATTTTATTTAAAAAAAAAACAAGACTTCTTTAAAATTTTAAGAAAAAATTTTAAAATAATTTTGGGAAAGGACGATATCTATATTATATTATATATATTAAGTATCAAGTACCGAGAATTTGACTCCTTTTTTGAATTTTATTCTTTTTTGTTATTTGGATAAATTAACTTAATTTTCAAACTATTTCTTTATTTTCGGTGACCTGAATGCCCAACATACAAATCGGAATATCCAAAAGTTTTATAGTCGGACCATGTACCAATGTCTTGTGTTATTTCTGGACAAGTTCAAAACATGCCAAATTAAGTGCCCTTATATTATTACGAAGACTGGTCAGCAATCAAAAACTTGGTGGAAAATGAAATTAGGAGGTACTAATTCAGGTAATCTAGATTTTTATTTTAATAATTAGTATCTATATTTAAAGAAACATTTAATAAAATATCTGTCCGATCGTAAAAATTCTTGTAAAATGTTAATTAGTCAGAGAAATAAATTCAAACGTAAATTTCAAAGATGTAAGAATTTAAATTTTAAAAATCAATTAAAAAGTATTTTGAAGCTATTCAATAGCCTTAATAAAAACCGAAATGAATCAAAAATTTATTGCAAGTTTGCCTTCGGGCTCTAAAAAATGTTATTTATAGACCCTTATGTAGATAGTGAAGTTTTAAAAATCGACGCTGAAAAAGCGTCACTTATTTACACAGTTGTAATAAGATTTATTCATGATCCTAACGATAAAATTATTGCGAGATCGAACGTTGAACTTACCAATTCAGCTGAAGTAAAATAATTTGTAATTTTATTGAAAAATAATAAAGTCCCTGAGTTATATGGCATTAATTGCATTATCATCAAAAATATGCCCGATTACGTTTTTGAAATTTTAATTAAACTTTTCAATTCTTCTTTAATAGAAGGATATTTTCCAAAGGCAAAGACAAGTCATTCCAATTCCTAAGCCAGGAAAGGATCATGCTATATAAGCATTCTAAGTCTAAATAATAAATAAGAGAATTTTAGATTTCTCTAATCAAAATAATATTATTAACTTTCAACTGTTTGAATTCCACAAAATTTTCAAATAATTTTTTCAAGAAATTTTTGTTATTAATATTTTATAGCATTTTTTTTTTAATTTTTACAGCAATCAACTTTTTTAAGTTTTTACAGAAAATGCAAGTGAAAATTTTTAAATTTATTTTTATTAGAAATGTACAAATTCTCATTTTTAAAGACTTTTTTTAAATTTTTATAGCAATATTATAGAAAAATGTTTAATATTTTTTATTTTAGGAAAAAATTCAAAATATTTTTTATATAATATATTTTAAATATTTTTCTTTTCTCTTTTTATAGCAAAATTTTTAATTTTTTTAAGCATAAATTCGAACAAACAACTTTTTTATATTTTTTACTTTTTATTAGCAAATTGTCATTTTTAAACTATTTTTAATTTTTATACCAAAATTTTTAAATATTTCAAAAAAAAAAAAAAAAAAGAAAATAGATTTTTTTAAATTTTATTTTTGTTTTTAAGAAAAATTTGAAATATTTTTTATATAATTGAAAAATTTTTTTCTTTTTTTTATAGCAAAATTGTAAAATTTCTTTAAGCATAAATTCAAACAATATTCAACAATTTTTTATAGGAAGTTTTTATTATTTTTATAGCAAATTCTCATTTTTAAAGACTTTTTTAATTTTTTTGTAGCAAAGGGAAGATTCGAAAGTTTATTTTTCAAATAAAAAAATATTTTATAGCAAAATAATGTTTATATAATTATTTCCAAAAAAAAAAAAAAATAATTTTTTATACAAAAATCATTTTCCTATAGACATTTTTCAAATTAATTTTTATGGAGAAAATTTTAAAATTATTTTATAGAAAAAAATTATTTTTATAATTAAAATTAATTTTTATATAAGAAAAAAATTTTTTATAGAAACAATTTTAAATAAATTTGTATTTTATTTAGGAAAACTAAGTAAAAATATTAATTTAGCAACTTAAAATACTATTTAGCTAGATTTTAAAAATTATAATTCACTTGCTTTAAATACAATTAAGCTACATTTCTAATAGCTGAATTATAAATTTTCCAAATGTATATGCTTCTTTTTTCATTTTCTATAAGAACAGTAAATAAAAATTATAGTTCAGCAACTTCAAATGAAATTCAGCTAGATTTTTAGTAGCAGAATTAAAATTTTTAGTTTGCTGAATAGTTTTTACCTTTAAGTTTATGTAACAAAATTAAAAAAATATAATTCAGCTACTTAAAATGTGATTCAGCTAACTTCTTCTAGTAACTAAATTGAAGTTACTTTTGAAATTTTGTAACAAAACTACTAAAAATTATACTTCAGCTGTTTTAAATGCCATTCAACTAGATTTTTAGTAGCTGAATTTAAACTGAAGTTAGCTGAATGGCATTTACTTTTAATTTATTATAAGAAAAATAGCTAAAACTTATAATTTAGCTACTTTAATTGCAATTCAACTATATATTTAGTTTCAGTTAGCTGAAAAGCATATGATTTTAAATTACTGAATAAAAAAACTAGAAACTATAATTACATTATAGCTGAATAGTATTTACTTGAAAATTTATATAACAAAGCTACTAAAAATTGTAATTAAGCAGCTTTAAATGTAATTCAGCTAGATTTTTAGTAACTGAATTGAAGTTTCAGTTAGCTAAATAGCATTTACTTTTGAATTTTTGTAACAAAGCTACTAAAAATTGTAATTCAGCTGCTTTAAATACGATTCAGCCATATTTTTAGTAGCTGAATTAAAATTTTAGTTAGCTTAATAGCATTTAATTTTAAATTACTGAATAAAAATAACTATAAATTATAATTCAGCTACTTAAAATGTAACTCAACTAGATTTTTATAGCTGAATTGAAATTTTAGTTAGCTGAATAGCATTTACTTATAAATTAACATAAAATAATTTAATAGCTGAATTAAAATTTTTTAGCTGAATATGATTAATTTTTGATAAATATTACAATTCAGCTACTTTAAAAGCAATTCAGCTTAATTTTTTCTAATAAATGTATAGTAAATTAAAATTATTTTCTTTAATTAATAAAATTATAATTTAGTTGAAAAAAAAGAAACAAAAAAGTAAATTGACATTTAATTTATTAAAAACAGTATATATATACTTAATTAAATATTAAGTATATTTAATTTAAATTAAATATACTTAATATATTACAAATAATATTTAATAAGTAAAATATAAATTACAATTAATTAAAGAATTAATTTGAAAACAAATTTTAAATGAATTTGAATGTGTTTTTAAAATTTCCTTGATTTCAAATTTAAGAAAAATACTAAAAATTGTTTTCTTTTTACTTTCTAAATTGTTTTCTTTGGATGTTTATTAATATAAATGCCCTACGTTTAACAAAGTTTAACTTTTTTTAAGTTTCACAAAATCAAATAAATATTTTTTATTTTAAAATCTAATATTAAAATGTAATTTATATCTTTTAAGAATTATTTAAACATTTATCTATTAAAAAGAAATTTATTTTTAATATTTTGTTCTCCTTTAAAACAACACTTTTACAAAAATCAACAAAACATTTCAATTTTCGTGAATATTTTGTAATAAATTAAAAAAATATACATATTTCCCAAAACCATAAGAAAAAAAAAAGCCGAAAAAATATATTCGACGAGTGCAAATAACGTCAAATCCTAAGTGGCCTATTTATAAGTTTAAATGTGTGTGCTGTGTGTGAGTATGGCATATAAATATGAAAAAACAAATGAAGGAAATAAAGGGAAACAAGAAAAGACAGAAATTATAAAAATATGTGAAGAAGAGCTTGTTATAAATGTGCATATTTTTTGTATACTCACACACACACTCACATATTATAAACAACAACAACACTACTTTATGACCCATAAGAATTGCCAAACCATAGCGAATTGTAAAACCTTGAAGATGAGAAGAGAGTCAACATATTACAAGCAAACACATACAAATACACGTACATATGTATATTTGAGTACTACTTGTTCTTGTGAATAAACAAATAAAAGAAGAACAAGAAAACAACTTTAATATGCTAACATACAAGCATATACTTTTACATTAAAATAAATAAATGCAGAGTAGTCAAGTTTATGCATTAGATTGAGTATGTATATGAGAAAGAGTATGAGAGTGAGCAAAATAAATTTTGTCTAGAGTAAGAGGTCTTTTCTGTAGAGATTTTTTCTTTTATTTTTTTTTACGGGAAAATGTAAAAACTTTAAGGTAAATATTAAATTTATTTTTTAAATAACTAAGAAGATATAAATTTAAAATTTAAAACTTTTTAAAGAAAACTTTTACAGATTTTGGATTTTAAAATAAATTTAATGTTTTTTCTTTATAATTTTATTTAATTAAACAATTTTTTTATATTAATTTAAAATTTTACCTTTTTTATTTTAGTTATTTTTTAATATTTTCTTTTAAATACCCTCTTAAAAGATCTTAGTTGTTTTTTTAGATTTATTGTACTGTATCTTTATTTTTTAGTATTTCTTTAATTAGGTTAAGTTATTTGTAAATTTATTAAAAATTTATTTGTCTTAAAATATTTCTTTCTTTTTGTTAAGTATTTCTTATCGTATTTTTATAATTTTTTAAATTTTATTTTCACATTTTTTTAAATCTTATTTTTTTATTATTTTATCAATTACTACAATTTAAATTTTTTCATTTTTTTTTCTTTCAGCCTTAAACTAATTTTTTGTTGATTTTTTTTCACATAGAAATTTTCAGCTTTTTTCCTTATTCACTTTATATTAATTATTTTTCATTTTGTTTTATCTTTAAAAGTTAAAATTTCTTTTAGTTATCTTCACGTTTAAGCCCAAATACAAACTGTCATTGCTTAAAATTTCCTTAAAGCTTGTAACCCCTAAAAATTGAGAGTTTTGCAAAAAAAGTTTAAAGCATACTTTTGGGTTCATTAAAAAGCTTTAATATTAACAGCTGTTTCTTACAAATAAGCTTAAGAACAAAAGCTTTTTTTAATTAAAAAAATAAAAAAAAAGAATTTAATGACTTTTTTGAGCTAAATAAAGTAATTTTTTAAATTAATATTTAAGAAAAATTTTTAAATTTAAAAATATATATATAAACCTATTTTTTCATCCCCTATCATTTGAAAAAAAAAATCAAACAAACCGCTTTATTGCCCTTTTTTAAGACAAATAATAAAACACGTTACTATTTTACCCAACTCTTATTGTTACAAAATCTCTTTATAATTATTATTTCTTACTCTCTTTGCTCATCTCTCTTTACTCTCTTGTTTTACCACGTACTAGCTTAAAATTTTCTCCAAAACTCTCACATATTTATGTATGTATTTTTGTATACCATTGTTTACATCACAAATACTGGAAAAAAATTGACAGTTATTTTGACAAGCACGCACATGTTAAAATTTTCTTTTTTTTTCGTTTCTTTTTTCCCATTTCTATAAATACACATTTGTAACATTTTTTTCTTATCATAGTTATGCGGCAGTTTTTCCTTCTTCTAACACTGAATGATGCTAAATTTTCCTATATGAAAAGAAAAAAACAGGTAACTTGTCAAAGCTGTTAATTATTGCAGTCACGTGACTTTGAGTATTCCATTTTTCTGCTAGCATGTTTATAAAATCACTTCAAAATCCATACAAAATTACATATCTCTATACATCGATATAAATATCTACATATAAATATCATTACACGTATATCTGTAAATAATGTATGTTTTCTATTTCTAATACCTGCTCTCTTACTTTGTTTGTGTTTGTCTGTGTGTTTTGCCTGTTTTTGACTTTTTTCATTTATTAGAGCATTTTTAAATAATTGTATTTGTCGAAATTTATTTTACTTACATGTGTATGTTTAAAGTTATACGTGTGCGTGCTTGTATATATGTGTGTGTGTGTTTGTGTGTGTAGTAGGATATGTAAGCTTTTCATGTTCTAGTTTATTTTATATGCAATGCGTGTGTTGGCGCTCAAAGTGTTACAAAAAACAACAATTTATATTAAAATTATTGCTGTTGCTTTATTGCTTTAGTTGCTTTAGTTTTATCTTTTCATAATTTTTTAAGAGGATTTTGCAGTAATTGAATGTATAAAAAAAATTGGAAATTAACTTCAAATATAGAGTAGGCAATAGAGTATAAGCTAAATCCTAGAATGATCTATAATTAAATCTATAGTTCAAACTATAAAGTAGACTATAGTCTAGTCTATAATACATACTGAACTATACTATGGTACTGACTATAAACTAAACTATAGCCTAATCTATAGTATAGACTATAAACTAGACTGTAGTTTAGTCTATCGTACATATAGTCTGGACTATAATCCAGGCTATAGTCTAGTCTATAATATAGGCTATAAACTAGACTATGGTCTAGACTATAGTATAGGTCTAATCTATAATATATATTTTCAACAAGACTACAGTCTAATCAATAATATAGAATATAAACTACACTATATTACAAGCAGGCGTAAAAAAGAGACCATAAGAATAACGGTTGGAGAAACCAGGTGACATCAAAATCCCATCTCAAATATTTGGGTGTTCTCATAGATGCCAGACTTAACTTTAGGACACATATGGAGTATACTGCTAACAAGGCAGCAAATATTAGAACCGCTCTTGAAAGAATGATGCCGAATGTAGGTGGACCAATGCAATCCAAAAGGATATACTTTACGCTGCTTCCATATGGTCAGTAGCTCTAAAAGTAAAGACCGCAGCGAGGAAGCTAAAATCTGAGAGACCCCAAACCAACTAGACACTCGTGTACGTAAATTTGAAAGAGAAACTTCTATAAGATAATGGCAGAGCAGATGGGAAGGCAGCCGCAAAGGAAGGTGGACCTTTAAACTAATCCCAAGAATAGATGTATGGCTAAACAGACGACATGGGGAAGTAAATTATCACTTAACGCAGTTTCTCTCAGGCCACGGAGGATACCGAAGTTACCTGTACAGATTCGGGTTAGATAACTCCCCATATTGCCCTAACTGTCCAAACCAAGAGGAAGACCCAGAACACGTCGTGTTCAACTGGGCACGCTTTCGCCACGATCGACAGAAAACAGAAGAAGTCCTTGGGTGCCAACTGAATCCACAAAATATATCCTCAATGATTAAAAAAATTCATGATAAACTTAGAACGGAAGAGAATCTGAGGAAATCCCAGACACCAGAAGTAGCCTAGATAAGGCTCTCCTGCCCTGCGATGCAATATCTTTGTAGACAATTCCGCAGGGTTTCTGAATGACGAAGGAGGTGGTTTTAGTCGGTATGAATGCGACATATCTCACGGTTATTCTATAATCCTGAGAATCTTATGAAAGATTTCCCCTGTCTAATGGAAAAAAACTACACTATATTCTAGTCAATAGTATAGACTACAGTCTAATCTATACCATAGACTATAAGCAAGACTACAGTATAATCTATAATATATACTAACAACTAGACTATAGTTTAATCTATAGTATAGACTATAGTCCAGTCTATAGCCTAGTCTGTCTTTAGTATAGACTAAAGTCCAGTCTATTCTATAAACAATAAACTAGACTATATTCTAGTCTATAGTATAGACTATAGTCCATTATATGGTTTAATCTTCTGTGTATATTGCAGTCTATTCTATAGTTTAGTCTTTTCTATAGTCTAGTCTATAGTCTTTCTAGGAAAACAATTAAGTAATTTTTCAAATGAAACCCTACTCTTATTTTTTGTATATACATTATGACAAGAACTTTTTACAAAGTCTTTTCAATGCCCTTTCGCAATTTTAACCATAGAATAACATCCTGTGGAATAAATTGTTAAAATTTGCTCGAATATTGCGCCTTCTCAATGCTATGTACACAAAACATTTTTTTACCGGCTATAAAAGAATGTTTGCTTAAACGTCTTCATAATTTAAAATCGGAAAAATCTTGTCAATTTGAATATCGATAAAATACCAGATTTATTTCAAAAAGAGTTAAAATGTAACTCGAGTGTTAAATTTAATTTTGAATCGTCAGATTTCAAAGCATTTTTGTTATAATATACCAAAGTTTATCCGCTTGTTGACTCCGAAGTCCTAAAACTAATTATTAGAACAATTTTCATCAACATACGTTTTTATGTGAAACTATCTTTTTCACTCTTTTGTCCATCTAATAAACAAAGAATCGATCTTTTGTGGACGCGAAGAATGATATTAGAATCTCATTATCTGAAAAAGTCTCTTCATATTAAAGACAACAACAATGTCGCAATTATTAATATTATTCTTAAATTAATTCATCTTTACGTAACATTTTATTTGATGCTTAAACAAGTCAAGAGGTAATAGTGGGTTGCGCTTCCATCGCGAAGCGAGACTCTGTGAGAACACCTGGCCTAGTGTATATTCTAATCTATAGTCAATCTATAGTCTAGCATGTAATTCAATCTATGGTATAGTTTATAGTTTACTCTTCAGTATATATTAGACTCAATCATATTATAGTCTATAATATTGTCTATAGTTTAGTCTATAGTCTTACTTATAGTTTAGTCTAGTGTCCAAGTTTTTCTAGTCTAAAGTATCCTGTCTAGTCTAGCGTGTAGTATAGTATATAGTCTGGAGTATAGTTTAGTTTCTGGTTTGGTTTCCAATTGATTCTCTATTTTATTATATAATCTATAGGTCGATTATGTATGGCAACCGAACTTTACCTGTATTGCCCACTGGCAACGCAACCTACAAGTAAATTTATCGAAAACACTTTTTTGAAAGTTCAGCAACTGAAATAAATATAAATAGGCATAGATAAACAAATAGTATAAAAAACAACCAAAAATTAAAGTGATTTTGTGTGTTTTTAGTTCAACTCTACCTTTAAATGAATCAATTGTGTTTCTTACAGATCCGTAATAATTTCACTAGGTATGACACTCTTCAGAACTCACCAAATACACCGCTTTGGTATAGAGTTTTCTGGATGGAGGAGATTATCGTGATGGATCTTCTCATTTTATCCATTTCCTAGCTTTTGAATCTAAGTAATTTTAAATTGGCACTTGAGCTACTAACTTTTCAACTTATTAACGCTTTTACAAAAAAAAATATATATATATATATATATATATATATATTTAGTTAAGAGCTTTCAGTTGCCATCTGTAATTTAATTTCGGCAATTGGCAACACAACTTCAGTTCGGTTGCCATACATATAACAGTTGTCTCTTTTCTAGTCGGATATCTACTTTATTCTAGTGTCTTGTTTAGTATCTATGTACTCTGGTCCTAATATTATCTCTATTCCGGTCTTTAGTCTATAGTCAAGTCTCTAGTATATAATTATACATTGTTATACATTGTTCCTTAATTTCTTCTTTTTATTTCTTTTATATTTTATACTATTTGCATCTGTAAACCATTAAAATCTTACCATTTCTTTTGCCTCATCATCAGCATCATCATCATCGGTACCACCATTATTTCCATTCAACGTCCTGCTGTCTTCTTCCGTCTCTCGTGTATAACTCAGGTTAATATTTACCAAGCAATGTGCTTCTGTTGCTATTGCTGTAGTTGTTGTCACAGTAGTAGCAGCATGTACTGAAGAAGTCAATGATGTTGTATCCTCAAAGGATTTTTCAAATGATGCAATTGGCGCCGGGCCAAGACGTTTCTGTTTGCGAGAATCCATCATGTATTTAGACAACGATTAATAAAAAGAATTTTTGCATAATGTATCTGCTGCTGGTGCTGCTTGTAAAATTGCTTTAAGAAAAACTGAGAATAAGAAAAAGAAAAAATTAATATAAAATTACAATTGAAAATGTAAGAAGAACGAATAAATCAACATTTATGGGGCAATATAGAAATTTATTTTTTGTGTGGCTGTTTTATATGAATTACGGTCAAGAGATGTGTGTCAAACAAAACAGATAAATTTAGTAGACGTTTTTAAAAAAAGAAAATAATAAAAATTAAAGCAATAAAAATAAAAATTAAGACAATTTAAAGTAAACATTATTTTAAATAACTTTAAAATATTTTAAAAATATTTGCGGGATTTTTTTAAATAAATTAAAAGCTTTTCAAAATTGTCTTTATTTTGTTACAATTTTAAATTTGTTTAATTTGTTTTTATATTTATTTAAAAATTTGTTTTTAAATTAATTTTCTTATTCCTTTGCTTAACTAAATTACATAGACTTTAAACACTTTCACATTATCTATCCCCTTCTCGCTCTCTTACCCTGCTACATTTTTTTATATTGGACTCTTGCTTTGTGTTATACTCTTGTTATGTATTAAGTATCATCTTATTGTTACAATCTTCCCTTTAAAGTCTTTATCTATTATGTATATCAAAAGATAAAAAAAAAGAATTGCAAAAATTGTTTGACTAAAAGGTTTTTTAATAAAATTAATAAAAGGATTTAATTAAATGAAAGCAAAAAATAATAACGCACACTAGACCAAAAGTGGGTATTGAAAAGCTAGGAGATATAATACAGAAAATTACTCATTCTCCCTATTCTCTCTTAAAAACCTCACAGTCTCATGTTATAACAAAGAAAATATTTACTTGATCCCACTTTGTAGGGAAGAGAGATTACTTGCTTCGTCTCATATTCTCTTTATTAAAAATTTTACTGTTATTTAGTTTTTTGTGTTTTTGTTTTTATATATTGCTTTATGTGTCCTTGTCTCCTATTGTGTATAGTAAAGATTTTGTAGTTGTTGTTTTATTTTCATTATAGCTTTTTTTGCTTTTGCATATTAACTTCCTTTTTTAGAACTTTTATTACTTTTTGGCACTATGGTTTCCAACAAGTTTATTGCCCTCTTTAATAATATTTTCTCGTGTTTGCGTTTTTCCCCCAGCTTTTTTCTATTCGCCTGGTAAAAAAAAAAAACATATTTAATTTATAATCATTGGAGACTGAATGACGACAAGTAAAAATAAAAAATAAAACTTTTTTGGAATTTTTGTCTCGAATAAATATTTCTTTGTAAGTTAAGTGAGACGTATGAGTATTGTATAATTAAAATTACTCATACGTCCTTATATTCTCTTATAGTTAAATAAACTACATGACGTATGAGTAAGTGTTTATGTTTATGTGAAATAAAAAATCACTTATACGTCATAGAGCATAGGTTGAAAGCAAATGATTGTAGACTAAACTAGAGACTAAACTAGAAATTGGACTAGACTATATACTATAGTCTACACTATAGTCTAGTATATAGTCTATATTATATATATAGTCTATATTATATATATATATATATATATATATATATATATATATATATATATATATATATATATTATAGACTATATACCTAGACTATATACTAGACTATAGTGTAGACTTTAAACTATTAAAAGTGTCATTAGAAAACTGTTTGGAACGTATAAAAGTTTTCGAAACTGCATTCGATTTGCAGAACTAGCCTTTGGGATTTTAGAATATATAGGCTAAAGTAAAAATTTTAATTTAAAATAGGTCAAATTCGAGATGGTCCGTACATACTCCTGTTGGGTGTTTCGGCTTGTTTTTAATTCTATAGTTATCTCTTTGAAAAATTTTAAATTATTATTATATGTTCTTAAATAAAATTTTATTTTTAAGAAAAAAGAGTGTAGACATCTTTTTAACACATATATATATATATATATATATATATATATATATATATATATATATATATATATATATATATATATATATATATTTATATATATATATATATATATTTATATATATATATATATATTTATATAATTTTTGCAATTTTCGATTTCAAAATCGTTTATTTTTGGACTCAGAAGAGATATCGACTTGTAGTTTTTTAGTCGATAGATAATTTTGTTCTTTAACCAATTGGGTAAAAAATTTACAAAATCGGACAAAAATATTGGGATATATATTGTAAAAACTGGAACAAAATTTTGTAAAATTAAGATAGCTAAAATTTCAAATGTAAATTAATAGAAAACTATAAGAGATAAATAGCACACGTTTTTCATAGGACTTATTAAGATCTTTAAGAGGATGTACAAATATTTGAAATCGCATAAGAAACAAAAATTTAGCAAACAATGAAAAATTTTCTATGTCAGAGGTACCCTATACCCGATCCTAAAGGGTATGTGGGGTCCTTCTTCCTGTGCTACTCCCGTATGAAATTTTAAGTAAATTCAACCAGTCGATTAGAAGTTACAGATTTATTTCCAAAAAAATTCTAGCCTGGACTATCTACTAGAATATAGTCTGGACTGTAGTCAGGACTATGGTCTAGACTATAGACTAAACTATCGATTAGACTACTGTCTGCACTATAGAATAGACTATCGATTATACCATAGACCAGACTATAGTATAGTCAATAGTGCTATAGACTTTAGTTTTAATTAATCTTTTCCTTTTAAAATATCTTTAAAGTATATAATTTTACGTTATACATCTGACTTTAAATGTTAGTGAACTTAAACGTTAAATAAATTTCCATAAAAAACAACAACAAAAAATAAAAACGGTAAATTGAGGGTAATAATAAAAAGCTAAAGTTTCTAGCTACAACTAGAAAATGTTGTAAATAATGAAACAAAAGTTGCTTAGTGTACGATAAAGAAAAAATATATTTAGTTTTATTCTTAAGGTCATTGTATTAACCTAAAACTTTAATGTCTTATAAAGGACGTTTTTCCAACAAAGTTGCCAAAAAGGCAATAAAAATTTATAGCAACAAAAATGGAATTATTATCCTTACAACAAAAAACAGTAAAACCAATTGAGCGTTTTTAAAGGACTTGAGAAAGTTTTAACGAAAAACTATGTATTTTGGATATTTTATTTATACGTATTTTTCCACTTTACTAGATTTTTCTAATAAGTTTTTCTTATTATTGTTTTGTGTTAAAAAGTTTTCTTTGCATATAACTTAATGTTCGTTGTTTAGTTTGATTTATTGCAGGTTTTTTTAAAATAAGTTTTGTTCTTGTTAAATAAACTTTTGTAGGAAAGGAACTTTCTTTGTTGTTTCTTTCTTGTAGTTTTTATGAAGAAATTAAATAACAGATAAATTTTATAAAGTTTGTCAACAGGATATTTTTTAAGTTAATGTTAAACAAATTTAATATTTTTCATTAAAATAAATAAAATAGGAAGAATACGTGAATTGTCTCAAATTATTCCAGCAGCTTTGAGAGTAGCTTAAGAAATATTAAAAAAAACCAGATGGGATAAAATTGCATTATTTTATCAAAACTAAGTGGCAGCTTTATTAACAAAAGCAAAAACCGAAAAGTAATTTTACTGCAAGTTTAAATTTATTTATTTATTTGTTTTTTTTTAAACAACAAAAGTAAGACATATTATATATCATTTTAAAGAAAATGTTTACTTTGTATTCATGTAAAATTTTATTTTAGTTAAATATATAAATCTAACCAAATAAAAAACAAAACAATTTTGTTCTTAAATATTTCTCTTTTTCAACACACCCTTTTAACCAAAATTTATTGTTTAACTTAAACTTGTTAGTTTTTTTTCTTTCATTTTAAATGCCAATGAATTTTTTTGTTTTATTCAATGCAAGCTTCCTTGAATTTTTTTAGTTCATTTATAACCTCTGTGTTTATTTGCTTCCTCTTTAACTTTTCTAATTCTTTTTCTATTTAACAAAAAAAGAAAAAACTACCTTTGCGTGTTTTAACATTTCATTTATTTAGTCGTTGACTTATATGATGGGTCTGCCATCATTTCTGGGTTCTAGCTGCAAGGCGTTTTGTAGTAGCTGGCGGTTTTTTGATTAATATTAAAATGTCTATATGGTTTTTTGTTGCGTTTAAGATTCTTTGATATTTAACGCTGCATTTACATAATAAAGGATTTTTTTAAAGAAAATATTAAGCACGTAAAAAAGAAGGGGAAAATATAAATAAGGTTTGTTGAAAACGCAAAAAAATGGTCTAACTAAAAGGAAATATTTAAAAGCAATAATATAAAAGAAAAGAGAAGTGAGCGGAAAAAAATTATGCATAAAATTAAGATAATTTTGCGGCAGGGGAAAACGGCTAGAATTTCAATATTAAGGCTTTAATAACAATTGAGTTTACAGTTTATTCTATAATGCAGTCTAAAGTCTAGACTAAGTCTAGTCTATAATTTAATATAAAAGTATAATTTAAAGTCTAGTCAATAATCTGGTATATAGTTAAGTCTATAGTCTAGTCTATAGTTTAGTATACAATTTAGTTTATAGTCTGGTCTACTTCTAGTATATAGTGTAGTCTATAGTCTAGTCTATAGTCCAGTCTATAGTCTAGTCTAAAGTCTACTGTATAGTCTAATCTACAGTCTAGTCTATAGTCATAGTTATAGCTTAGTTTGTAGTCTTGTCTATAGTCTAGTCTATAGTCTATAGTATAGTTAAGATTCTATTATATAGTCTAGTCCATTGTCTATTATATAGTCTATAAACTATCCTATAGTATAGTCTTTAATCTAGTCTAGTCTATAGTCATAGTTATAGTTTAATTTGTAGTCTTGTCTATAGTCTAGTCTATAGTCTATAGTATAGTCAAGATTCTATTATATAGTCTAGTCCATTGTCTATTCTATAGTCTATAATCTATTCTATAGTATAGTCTATAATATATTCTATAGTATAGTCTTTAATCTAATCTATAGTCTAATCTATAGTCTAGTCTATAGTTTAGTCTCTAGTCTAGTTTACAGTCAATTCTTTAGTCTAATCTATAGTCTAGTTTATTCATTTAGAAACTGTTTCATTTAGAAACTGTTACAGAACTTATATAAGTACTCTTAAAGTTTATAAATTGTTATACATATTGCAGTTTGCAATACTTGTACAACTCCAGATTACATAAAAGTGCTATAAACGGTAATACAGAAATTATAAAACTTTATAATGGCGTAATAAGCTGTTATATTTTTGCAATAAACTGTTATATTAGTTTAAACTGTTATACTAGTACAATAAATTGTTATATTAGTGTCATAAACAGTAATACTTGTGAAATAAACTGTTATACCAGTGTAATAAACTGTTATACTAGTTTAATAAACTGTTGTACCAGTGCAATAAGCTGTTATACTAATGTAATAAACTGTTATGCCAGTGTAATAAACTGTTATAAAAGTATAATGAATGTTAAAAAGTGTTATAAACTATTATACTAATGCAATAAACCGTTGTGCTAGTAAAATAAATTGTTATGAAAAATTATAAACGGTTATAATAGTATAACAATCAGTTATACCCGTATTTTAAGCCACTTAGTCTAGTCTATAGTCTAAACTGGCTTTTCTATCTATACTATAGTCTAACCATATTTCTTTCTTTTCAGTATTTCTTTACTCAAAAAAATAGTTCAACAAAATTTGCATATCAAATTTTCAAATAATAAATAAGAAAAAACTTTTAAAAGTAAAAACTATCAAGTAGAATAAAGTTTGCTGTTGTAACCTTTTAGAAAAAAAAAAACTAAAAAAGAAACAATGAAAAAAAATATTAGCAAAAATAAAGTACATTATTTGCTGGTTAAAATGCCATAAATTACAAGTTGAGGTCGATAAAATGATTTACTTAAACAAGGAAAAAATACCTTCTATAAACTCAGTAATGAATATAATAGTAAATTGTGTTAAAAGAAAAATATTAAAAAAAAAATAAGGAAAAAACATTTTAAATTTTCAATTATATTTGTGAAACTTTTTATAAAATTTTAAATATTCTTTTTTTTAAGTTGTATTACACAGAAAAAAAATATATATATATTTGATTTTTTTTTCGTAAATATTATGAATCGAACATGAGTTTTTTCCCACTTTTTTCATAAAAAACAAAATTTTGTTCATAGATATTATTAAATTGTACTTAATGAAAATGTTGCTAGTTTTGCAAAAATGTTGCTAAAACTTTAGTTTTATTAGATTTGATTCAAATGCTAAATAAAAATAGTTATGTATGAAAATATTAACAATAAATTTAATAATTAAAAATAAAGAAAAAGCTGTTAAAAAGCAATATTTAAAAATTTCCATAAATTTTCTGTCTTTATATAGCACATACATCATTTTAATTAAAAAACGCTTCTAACAGAAGCGTCCTGTTCTGTTCCCAACATATGTGGCTAAAATTCATTAAAAACTAAAATTTCTCCAAAGAAAATTTCAGTCATTCATTCACAAATTATAAATATAAATGAAAATTTAAACAATTTGTTTAAGTCTTTTTTGACTTTTGATTCATTTTAATAAATATAAAAATGTTTACTATTTAAAACAATATTTTTAAATATTATGAATTAAAATCAATGAAAGTAAATTTTTATATTTATGCACAAACTTTTTTCTGTGTATAAGCATATTTAGTAATTCTTATAAAATAAATAATATAATTTTAATAAAATATTCTTTATTTTAAAATATGAAGTCAACATGAATTTGTAAGCATTAACATGCCAACACACTTCCTAAACGCAAAGTAAATACACACTCATAGTAACATTTTATCGTTGTCAGAGAAATACTTATTTATATACCTACATATTAAAAGAAAAAAAAAAAACAATTAATTTGCTTTGTTTGATAATAAAAACAAGAGTGTGAAAGTGGGAGGGAGAGACTAAATTAAAATAACAAGACTTGCTAACAAGTAACACTAACCAGTAATATTTTTTGCAATAATCGAACCTTAATAGAGCATAAAAACTCTCTTTCCCCCCAAATAATACTCTCTGCAAGAGTGCTGTTAGTTTAAAAAGTTTTGGTTTGGTTTGTTGTAAACAAACCTTTGAATATAAAAATAAAATGCCGGCTATCAAACATGTTGCAAAAAGCACATAAATTTTAGTTAAAATTAAAAAATTAAAATTTTTTTTTTTTTTTTTTTTTTTTTTTTTTGTTAGATTTTTTACGTTTCATTTGTAAAAGGAAAATTAAAATAAATGAATAACTAAATAAATAAATAAAACTTTACCAGGAGTTAACAATTTGTCTTTAAAAGTTTAACAAGAACAACACAATTTTTTCTAGGTTATCATAACAACCATCTGATAAAGCAACTATATACATATAGAAACATAATAAACAAAAATAAAAAAATTTAACGATTTTTTTAAGTAAATATAAAAACTTTTATTATGCAAAAAAATTAAAAATCTTTTATAAAAATTATATTTTTTATGAAATTTTATTTATTTATTTATTTATTTTATTATAATTTTCTTCCTTTAATTTTATTAAAAATTGATTTTATTTCCATTAAAAATTGTTTTATTTAACAAAATAAATCTTTTCATATATTTAAAACTATGGCAACACTTTGCAATACTAACATAACTGTATACATTCATCATAAAGAAATCTAGAAAACAATAGCTATAACAACAAAATAATAACAAAGAAATTTATAAAGAAAGATGGCAAAATGTACAAATATTACTTAGCATACATATAAACACGCAAAAAAACAACAATAAATTATTTCCTTTTGTTTTTGTTTTGCTGTTATAAATGTATTCATGTAACGTAATGTAAAGAGATCTATTTATTGTTTTTCTTTTTTTATGTTAAAAGGGGGAGTAGAGAGCAAGTTTTGTCTGTGTAAATGGCAAACAAAATAACTAGCAACAACAACAATAACGGGAATATAAAGAAAGAAGAAAATGGGAATTTAGGAGAAAAAAACTTCTACAATTAATTGTGTTAAAACATTTTGTGTTTTCTTTTTGGGTTTTTTTAAGGAAATATAAAAAAACATGAGTAATTTGTGGGTAGCTTACGTAATTTTTGATGAATTAAACAATTTAAGAAGGAATTTTGTTTATAAAATTAAAACAAAACTTTGCTTTAAACTGCAAAAAAAGTTAATTTAAAAATCTACACACACAAACACTTTTATAGCACTACAATACCTTTTAAAGCTTAAATTTTATAACCTACTTTAAGGCGTTTATTTTTTAATTTTTTTTATTAAATTAAAGATTTATTTAATTTATTATTTTTGTAAATTCTTTTATTTTATAAAAATTATAAAAATCACTTAAATTTCATTTTATTGCATATAATTTCTCTTATTTTTTTCTGTATATATTTCTTATTTTTCTTTTATTTAAACACCCGCTTTATTTCTCTGCTTCTTAAACAAAAATTTTATAAACCGTTATGTGCGACATTTAAATGCGAACTAGTCTTTTGCTCTAGGGAATTTTTATTAAAGCTTGTTTTAACAATAGCAAAAGGAAAACGGTTCGTTTATAATAGTTATACATAAATATATAAACAGACATATACAAACACGTATACATAGCTACAAACATGTATGTACAGTAGAGAGCATACATATTTTCATTTCCAACATGTTGGATGTTAGCTTTAAGATATGAAGATAATGGCACGATAAAAAATAATTCTTTTTAAATTACAATTTAATTCTTATTAATTATAAAAATAATAATAATAAAGTAAAGTATTAAAAACTATTATAAAATGTTAAATAATTGTTATATTAAAAAAGAGAAAAACTCTTTTAATGGTATTAAAAAAGAACATATTTTTACTTAAGAACAAACTTTAATAAAATCGTTATTTAAAAAAATGGCTTGTTATAACAAATTTTTTATTGCTATAAATCTTTTTATGATAGTTAAGTTTAAAACCCTCTAATTTCATAAGAGAATTGTTATAAAAATAATTTTCATCATAAAAATACATTTATAAACTGCTATTAATCCACTGAACAAATATATTAAATCTAGATATTAATTTTTTAAGAAACTATTATACGATTATTACACATAATAATAAGTGTTATAAACTCGAATAAAGAAATTTTAAAAATAAATAGAAGTTTATAAACTATCATACAAATAGTTTAAATTAAAGAAACACTAAAATATTACAAATTTGCTGCTTTAAAATTGTTATAAAACGTGTTATAAACTGCTGTAAAATAATTGCAAACTGTTATACTGGTGTAAGAAACTGTTATACAAATGTTATAAACTATTATACTAATGTAATAAGCTGTTATAAGTTGTCATAGAGGTCCACTAAATCACATAATAGTGTTATCAACTGTTATACAAGTGTTGTAAACTGTTCTACTAGTTTTATAAACTGTTATACAAGTGTTATAAACTGTTATACAAGTGTTATAAACTGTTATACAAGTGTTATAAACTGTTATACAAGTGTTATAAACTGTTATACAAGTGTTATAAACTGTTATACAAGTGTTATAAACTGTTATACAAGTGTTATAAACTGTTATACAAGTGTTATAAACTGTTATACAATTCACTAGTTATAAACTGTTATACAAGTGTTATAAACTGTTATTCAATTCAGTAGTATTATAAGCCTTTATAAACAGTAATATTAGTATTTTAAACTGTTATAACAGCATAATAATTTATACTAGTGAGGCAAACTATAATGAAAATATAATTAAAATTGAAATGTTATAAACTGTTATAAAGGTATTACAAACTATTATATAGAAATTATAAACTGGTATACTAGTGTAAAAAGTGTTATAAACTGTTATAAAAATAGTAAAAAGTATTATAAAACGTGTTATAAATTCTTAAAAAAGTGTAAAAAATGTTCATAAGTGTTTTAAAATCTCATAAAAGACATCTATCTTGGATAAATGTTTTATAAACTGCTATAAACTCTGATGTAAATATTATACAAGTGTTAAATACTGTTATACTTATATATGTAAGATAATAGTATTAAAGGAAATAATAATAATAATAATAATAATAATAATAATAATAATAATAATAATAATAATAAACAATTATTTTTTAATTGCTACTTTCTTTACCATTTGCTATTTTTTTGCAAAATTATTAATTTTTCAAAATGTTTCCTTTTGGGAGAAACTTTTTTGGTTTTATTTTATTATTTTTTTGAAAATTGGTTTTTTTTTTGAATTGGCACTTTTTTGGAAAAATTGTAGTTTTTGAAAAATGGCACTTTTTTGAAAATTTGTATTTTTTGGAAAAATATCTTTTTTTAAAATGTTTACTTTTTTAATATTGAAACTTTTTAAAATATTAGCACTTTTTTAAAAATTACACTTTTTTTGGAAAATTGGTTCTTTTTAAATTGGTACTTTTTTAAAAAAATAGGTACCTACTTTCCCGAAAAGTGGTAATTTAAAAAATGGAATTAAAGAAAATAACTTTCTGAAAATGGGAATTCTATTAATATACTCTTCAGATAATTGGTACTCTTTTGGAAAATTAATATTTTTTTTGAACATTTTTACTTTTTTCAATTTTTAGTTTTTAGGAAAATGTGTACTTTTTAAAAAAAAAATGGTACTGTTCTAAAAAAAATGGTACTCTTTTAAAATCTTTTATTTTTCTGAAAATTGGTACTTTTTTTGAAAATTATACTTTTAAAAATATTAGTACTGTTTTTAAAAGTTGGTATGATTTTTGAAAAATTTTTAATTTTTGGAAAACTGTAAAAATTGGTAGATTTTGTAAAATTTTTAACAAAAATTGTTATAAATATTTTTTTTGGAAAATTGGTAGCTTTTAATAGTACTTTTTCTGAAAATATATACTTTTTTTTAAAAATTTTACTTTTTCCGATAATTGATATTTTTTTGGAAAATTAGTTCACATTTTTGAAATTTAGTACTTTTTTGAAAAATTGGGTACTTTTTGAAAGATGTTACTTTTTCCGATTAATTAATTGTTAGTACTGTTTTAAAAATTTGTTTTTTTTAATTTAAAATTTTTTGGAAAACTATCTGTAAAAATTGATACTTTTTGTAAAAATTGTTATTAAATTCGAACAGTTTTGTTAATTGTTACTTTTTTTAAATTGGTGCTTCGTAATTTTTTCCAAAATTTAGTACTTTTTAACAATTGAGTTTATTTAGAAAATTGTAACTTTTTTAAATTTGGTAGTTTTTCGGAAAATTATTACTTTTTTTAGGAAATTTTTAGGAAATTTGAAATCTATTAATTTGTAATATATGATTTTTTTACTTTTTTATTATTTATTTAATTTTTTATCAAAATTGCATTTTTTTAAATTTGTAGACAAAATTTTTAAATCTATTATAAATCCTACAAACAAAATTAGGTTTAAACAGCATAATTTTGACGAGTTTAACATAACAGCTCAACTGGAAATGCAAATTAACACAATCATCTCTTTATACATTCTTTACGTTCTTCCCTCTATATCCCTCTCTCTCTCTCCCACGTACAAATTCTTATAGCTAGCTTCTATTGTTTAAAAAACAATGTGCAAAAAACTGTCATTATTATGGACCAAGTGCACTTCCTGTTCCTATTTGAAGTTGATATTGCAACAGAACAACACAATAATGTAAAAAGAATAAAAAAATGAAAACAGCAAACATGTAATATTTGTAAAAAAAAGAAATAATAAAGGAAAATCCTTTAGCATTTTAGTAAAAAAGAGAATATGTGTATATTGCAGGTGTAGGTATGTATGTTTTTTTTATTTATGTTTAGTCATGATAAACTCGTTTTGTTAGGTTTTTTTTCTTCTTCTCTTTATTGTGCTGCTCTCAATATTCAAATAAACACATTTACACACACTCTTATTGCTCCCCCTGTGCTGTAAAACACACACATTACTTAAACATACATAATTTATTTATATTAAACGCTTTTTAAACTCTTACGTTTACACTAGCTTGAATAAAATAAGGAGTAAAATTAAAGAGTTTTAATAATTTAAAGCCTTAATGTAAAAATATTATAATTAAATACTTTAAGAGAAAAAGGGTGAAAGAAGCAAAGAGGGAAAGTTAATTAAAAGAGTTAAGTAAATAGAGTGTTGTTTGGGTTTTTTTTTTGCATTTTTTTAAAGTATTTTCTATATTTAAAAAGTCCTTATGGTCTAGTACTTTGCCAAGTCATTAATCACTGTTTGATAATCAAAGTTTTTTATATAAATATTATAAAAGAAGTGAAAAAAAAGTTTAAAATAAAACTGCCAAATCATTCTAATTACAAATAACAACTAAAACATTTTAATTTATTTTTCTTAAAAAACTGAACTTGTCTAAAAAAATATGAAAAATCTACATTTATAAATTAATAAATAATTCAATCAATTTCCAGGGTTTTTAAACTTTGAGTAATACCAGAACTTTTAGGAGATTTCTCTTGTGATTTTAAAGGTTTTTTGGTTTTATCCATTTGCCATTTTTCAGGATCCATTAAATAATCTCTGAAAAAATAATAAAAATAAACAAAAAATTACAAACAAATTACAACAAATTAGCAAAAAAAAACTATTTTAAAATCCACCTTTTGTCCTCCAATTTATTTAGCCAATATGCTTGCAAATCCTTTAAATTACCAGCCTTGCCACCATATTCCTCAGGCAACATATCACGGGGAAAATATTTATAAGGTGTATCAGCATTGGGTAAATGGAAATGTATCTGAAAATGCAATAAACATAAAGACAGCTATGGTCCTTCTTCTCTTCCCTCCTCCTCTCACATACCAATTTAAAAACTTCACTTTTAATAAAAGGCTTTATTACAGTCAATACTTTATCCATATATGAAGGACTATTTAAAACATGTATTTGTTTAATACGTACTGGATGAGCCTCTTGTACAAATTTCATATAAATTCTTAAAGATGATAGAACGGTTTTTGTCAAATGGCGTAAGCTATAGCCGGACATATCAAAAATGGGTATTTCCCCATCAACATCCTCATCGTTGATGGCAAAACGACAGTCGGCCATCATAAAGAATACTTTGATGGAATCAGTAAAGTTGAACTGGGTTAAGGCAAAAAAAAAAAAAAAAAAAAAAACAAAAAACAAAAATAGTAATAATAAAAAAGACACAAGAAAATAAAAATAAAAAAATCACACAAATTCTCTTACTTTAAAAACATGAAAACCTGTGTAATCACATTTAACTTACCTTGTCTGCATCATGGTCAATTAAACGATAAATAAGTAGTTTGAAATTGTCGGGCGTTTTGCCTGGCAAGGGAATTAAATCTCTGTAAAAATAAAAAATAACATATGTAACCAGTTTTTCTTTTTTTTTATTATTTTCAGTTTAAACTTACGCTGTTTGTAGTAATTTTTGTGAGCCCTCATCTAGGGGATCTCTTTGTAAAAATATATGACTATGTTTGTTGCGCAATTTAAAATTTAATTCTAGCAAACGTTTGGCTCCATCTAAGTCGCCATACATGGAGTAAATAAAGCGTTTGAGGAAAAATTTATCTGCAATAATTTATTAACTTTTAAAATGGCATAATTGTTAAACCATAATTGAAGTAGAACTTTGAAAATAATCTCAAATGATGAAGCTATCTCAGAGCTTTTGAAGTTGCCCTAAAACAGTTAAAAGTGCCTTACAAATGTTAGAAATGCCACAAAGCTGTTAAAGTTGCCCTATGACTCACAGTGTCCCATTCAAAAAATTAAATAGAAATAAATCTGGAGATTGGGAACGGCTTGTCCCATTTCAATGAAATTTTACACGGTGATAGTAGAAGTGTAGTGAACTTAAGTTTTGTACTTGGACTACATAGACATAACGGGAACAGGTCCACAGCGTCTCAAATTTGGATACCTCGGATATGACAAAATATTCTGAACGATACTGATTCGTTTTATCTAATCCGATTTGAAAGATCGGATTAGATCTTTCTGCTGATCGAAATCTACAAATAGATTATCTCTTTTAGTTTATGAGATATTGCCCTTCAAAAATTAAAATTTTCACTTTTGGACGTACCTCGGTGAAGTTTGACGATTTTTCCCGTCGATATAACTACCCTAAGACTGTTTAAGTTATTGCCAAACTGTTAAAGGTTTTATTATTAATTTTAAATTTACTATTGAACTGTTAGTGCTATTATAAAATTTTTTAAGTACTTATGACCTGAGACTATGATGCCTTCAGACTATTAAAGTCGCATTGAGATTGTTAAAATTACCCTCAAATTGTTAACGTTAAAGTCCTTTCCAACACTTTTAAAATTGATTCTAAAACATTTAAGGTTGCTACAAATGTGTTAATATTGTTAGGACACTATTAAAGTTTCCCTGTAAACTTATCTAAAAAACTGTTAAAGTTCTTTCTAACACTTTTGAATTGACTGTACAACGGTTAAAGCTTTTACACATACTTTTAAATATACTACAACTGCTAATGTTAATAACAAAAGAATTAAAGTAGTTATCAACACTTTTATATCACTGTTAAGTTTGCCTCTCAAGTGTTAAAGCATCTACAACACTTTTCGTCATTAAATCTTTCTTCTGTTATATTAATTTATATTTTTCATAAATTTTGTTTTATATTTTTTATATCCCTAATAAAATTATTCAGTTTTCCAATAATTTTTGTAAGTAAAAATAAACTGAGATGTTTTAACAAAAATTCATTTTGCTCTTGTGAAATTCTGTTAAATTTCTTTACATAAAACATTGTCAATTGCTAAATAACACATTATCACGCTATTTCTATTTGCGTCATGTAACATAACTTATGTTATTGCATACTGTTAAAGTTTTTTAACCACCACACAGTCCAATTACAATTGCAACCGTCAGCGACAAAAAAAAGGGGGAATAATTATTAACAATTAAGAATATTTTGAAACAAGGCTGAACAAAATGAATAGACGTTTTTTAATTTAGTGTTTTTTTATTTTAACGAATTTTTAATGATTTTGTAAATTTTAGTATTTTCTCAATTTTATTGTAATTTAGCATTTGTTATTTTACCAATCTTGAAGTCTTTAATTAACTAAATAATTAATAATAAATTAAAATGTTGCCTTTTTTATTTTATTTTACAATGTAATATTTAAGGGACTTCTTAAAGTTAATTAGGATTTTCGGTATTTTAATACAAAAAAGTGTTAGTCTTTTTAATTTCCTTATTTTAAGACCAGTTTGTCTATATTATGTCAAAATTCCAATAGAATATCTTCATTCGTTTAATTTTTATTTCAATCCAAATATTAACATTATTTTTCAAAAAAAAATAAAAGACAAAATTTTAATTTTAAGTTTCTTGGGTCATAGTCTGAAGAAATACGACAAAATTTAATTTAATTTAAATTTCAGTTCAGCTATGTAAAATTTTACTGAGATAACTTCAACAGATCAAAAGATACAGAATTATTGAATTTTATTTTTTTAATTTTTTGGAATTTAGCGATTTTTTATTTTTGTAAGTAACATTTTTTAATTTAGTTTTTTTTTTTTTTTTGATTTAACGATTTTGTTCAACTTAACGATTTTTTCATATAAATTACTATATAATACAAAATTTAATGATTTGCTTTTTGTTTTTGTAATTCTTCGTTTTTTGTATATTTTAAAGACTTTTTAATATTTTTTTCTATTTTATTTAACCATCTTTTGTTATTGGATGTATTTTTTTTTTTTTTTTTTTTTATTATTATAGCAATTTTTTATTCAACGACTCTTTTGCAATTGTATACTTTTTTTGTAATTTGGCAATTTTTTACCTTGGATTTTTAGCCGATTTTTGTACTTAAAGTTTATTTTGTATTTTACCGATCTTTTTTAATTTAAGCGATTTTTTCTAATTTGAAATTTTTTTAGTGATTTCGACTTTTTTGGCTATTTTTTGATAATTTTAATATTTTTTTTAATTTTTTATATTCCAGCGATTTTTTCTAATTTGAAATTTTTTCCGAATTTAGCGCTTTTTGTTATTTAGTGATTTCGATTTTTTTTTTTTTTTTTCTTTAGTGATTAATTGAATTTTTTTGCAATTTGTCGATTTTTTTTCTCATAGCAATTCTTAATTTAGAGATAATTTTTATACTTTGGATTTTTTATTTTAGCAATTTTTTGATATTAGTTATTTGTTTTAGCGATTTATTGTTATTTGGCAGTTTTTCTTTTTTGTATTTAAGAAAATTTTATATTATATCGATTTTTTTTTAATTTGGCGTAAATTTTCCAATAAATTGACGATTTTTTTGCGTTTTTTTGTTGATTATTTTTGAGTTTGTCGTTTTGGCAATTTTGTCGACTTCTGAAAATTTTTTTTAAGTTTTGATTTCTTTCACGTTTTAATGAGTTTTTTTTTCATTTTAGCGATTTTATTGACGGCGATTTTTTCTTTTTTTTTCTTTTTTGTTTTTGGAGATTCTTTTGTGTATTGAAATTTGTTTCTGTTTTGGTTATTTTTTTCATGGTTTGGCTGTTTTCCGAATTTGTTATTTTGGCAATTTTTAAGTTTTGACAATTTATTTAAGTTTTAAATTTTTCACGTTTTAATGAGTTTTTTGCGTTTTAGTGATTTTATGGCGTTTTGGCGATTTTTTCATTTTTGGGAATATTTTTCAGTTTTGAAGTTTCTTCATACTAGTATTTTGTAATTTAGAAATTACAAACGCAATGAAAAACTTTTGAATATCCATTATACCTGCAGTGAAAGTCATAATTACACGAAATTTTCGAAAAATAAAAAAAATAATAAACATGGAAAAATCATTAATTTTCGAATTGCTCATCGAAAAAAGTAGTTTATTCTATAAAACCCTAAGTTTAAAAAAAGCTAGTTTAAAAAAAAAAATTAAAAAATCTCCAATTTAACAAAATTTATATTTAAAAAAAATCATAACAATAAAATAAGTTAACATTAATAAAATGAGTTGAAATAAAATAACACTGGTTTAGAGATCACAATATACATAAATTAAAAATTAATTAAAATACAAAAAAAAAAATCCGAACTTATTAAAAAACTCTGGACTAAAAAAAATAAAATAAATCTCCAACAAATTATATCTAACAAAATTTGATTTTGCGGAAATTTCCCATAACATTTATTTTTCAAAACACATTCTCATAATTTATAGTTTATAATAATTCTAAAACTTTCCATTAATTTTATAAACAGAAATCTTAACGCCTGATTATTTTTTTCACATATTTACTTCTATTTAAATTCTTTATTTATTTATAAAAAGAAACACAATTAAACAAGAAAAATACTTAAAATTTAATGCAATTGCAATTTAAAGCTAAAATACCTACATATGTATTAAAAAAATAAATAAGTACTCAGCAAAATAAAATGAAAGAAAATTTATATAAAATCTTTATTTAAACTATGACGACGAAAAGTAACAACTTTACTTGATTTAGTAAATAATAATAAAAAAAATAACGAACTAAAAAAATTCTGGTTTTAATTAGCACTTTAATTAAGTAGACAGATGAATATGTAGTTTTTAATTTAATACCTATATTTTGTGGTAATTGCGGTTGAGTTTTAAGCCATTTTTCTAATTCTAAAATTTGTTCTTCTAAGCCGGGTTTAACAGTCATGTTTTTTTCAACGCTAGACTTTTTAATGATTTAATAAATTAGTTTATTTAATTGTTTAAGTATTTTAAATACTAAAAAAATATTTATTATATTTTTTGTTTTTAAGCTGGTTAGATAAAACAACCTTTACGTTTCAAGTCGCGATTTCAACTGAAACGTGATTAGTTTGTTTGAACAGTAAACTTGATAGCTTAAGCAAAAATTGTAGTTGTTATTAATGGTTTTAGTTTTTGTTGTTGTTTCTTCATAGGCTGTTTTAATTATTTATGCAGTTTGTGTTTTAAAAAATTGAATTACGATTAACCCTTTTGTTTAATATTTAATAAAGTTATAAGAGTTTTGTAATTTAACTTTAGAACAAACCGTTTTTAAATTTACAAATTTAAAAACGGTTTATTAAGCCTTGACTTTGCCTTAATAGCATTAAATGAAATATTTTGAGTAAATATGGTAGCAATGTTTGTTTACAAAATTTAAAACAAACATTAATAAAATTGCATAAATATGTGCTGCAAATTTTAATTAAATTTTATTACATAACAAAAAAAGTAAATTAATATTGTTTAATTTATTTGGTTATTAAGTCAAATTTAAATAAATTTTAATTTGCCGCTTTTAGTGTCAAAAATAAACAAAAATTCGGTTTTAAAACAGCTACAATGATATCATATTTGTTTACATTTCCTATAGAAATGCTAAATTCCATAAAACTGTTAAATTGAAGTAGCTGTTGTTGTTTTGTTTACTTTTACTTATTATTTGTTTACATTACAAATGAGAGAGAAAGAAGTGTTCTAGAGAAATGTAAAGAAACATTAAGGGCCTGATTCAGTATGACAATCAAATTGTTTGAAAATAAAATTTGTATGAAAACTACTCAAAAAAAATGAGTAATTTTCATACAAATTTTATTTTCAAACAAGTTGATTGTCGTACTGAATCAGGCCATAACTGTTATTTACAGTAGTTTTGTTTACATTGCTAATGAAACAGTTTTGTTTACTTTGCTAATAAAACAGTTATAACAACTTGGCAGCACTGTATAATGTTCTAGAAAGAAAAACACAAACTTGGCTACTATTTAACATTGACCGCTAAATACTCTAGTATTTGCGTTGTTTACATTGCACATAAATGAGATCTGCTTAAAACAACTTGGCAGCACAGTTTTATATTCTTAACAAAAATAAACAGGACTAACACTTAACATTAACTGTTAAATAACATAGAATAAAGTAAATACTAGAAAACAACCTGAATAACGGTAATTTAACCTAAATAAAGATAAATTAATTTTAAACACAACCCAAATATTTTTTGGTTGAAATTTTTTAAATTACGTCATCTAGATGAAAATTTTTCAACAAATACTTATTTAACTTGTTACCAATCGCATTTAAACAACAATAAATTGCAAAAAAATATATATAATTTGATGTAACAATATTTGTTTTTTATTATTAAATTACTTATACCAAACAACAAAAACAACATTTCTTGCAACAATCTTTTAAAACTGCACATCAAAATAATGTTAATATTCGGCTGTGCCAAATCTTGTATACCCTTCACCAATTTTCCAACAAATTACTGCCTGTTTTTATAACACGAGCGCAAAAACGACTCGTCTAACTTAGATTTTTTTCAGTTTTTAGTATATAACTCGGTTCTTCTTATTTAGGTTATTATTGGACCGATTTAATTCATTTCTTCAGCATAAAAATTCAGAAAAAAAATGTCTAAATCTTCTTTGTAAAAACGAAGTCCCTAACTTATAAAAAATCGAGAAACGGTTAAAAAACCATTTTTTTTTTTGACATACATATCTACATTTTATGATATACATATATATACGTATATACATATATACATATATATATATATATATATATATATATATATATAGGATGGACGGACATTGTTTCTTACACGGATCCAGAAAATTATTATGAAAATTACAAACGGAATGAGAAACTTATATATACCCTTTACACCTGTGGTGAAGGGTATAAAAATAAAGAAAAATAAACGCCATAAAATTTACAATATTATTAGTTGTTGTTTGAGTAGGAACTGTACACTATACAATTGCTATATGTGTATGTTAATAGCTCCAATGATGTGTGCAACATGGTGCTGCTGTTGGAAATTGTAGAAGAGGTGAACAAATATGAACTGAGTAAATGAGTTTTGGGTTGGCAAAGTAGTAATAAAATGAAAATTGAAAAAACAAAACGGAAAATGTGGCAAAGCTTGTGCTGAGGGCTTTAGTTATTGCACAATTTATAATAGTTTTATATGTGAGAAGAGGTTATTGACTTTTTTTATTATATTGCCTTTAGACACATATTTAAAAGTATATGTATGGGAAGTAGAGACTTTGTATTAACATACTTATATGAATTTTTTGTAGGTGATTGTAAAATTGATGATGATTATAGAAAAATTTATGGAAAATTGAAAGCAAATTTTTACGTTAAAAATATATTAATTTTTTTATAATTAAAATTTAATGAAAAAAAATCATATAAAAATAATTATAAAATACTTGGGTGAGTTTCAGAAAATCCTCTACAGTTTTTTATCTATGATTTGGAAAAATTATAAAAAAATTATATACTTAACTAGCTTTAGCCGGTGCTCTTCGCTACCCCAAATAATGCGATAACTAATATATTTTTATATGGGTGGTATTACACCCCTGGACCTATTCGTCCTATTTTCATTTTGTCAGTGCGATATGATTAGATAAATAACCCCACGAATTTTGAGGGCTCTCACCATAATAGTTCCTTAGATATACCATAATGAATATTTGCTTTGTATGGGGGATACTACTCCCCTGCTCCGATCGAAAAATAAAATATAATATTTGAATTTAGTGTTACACGGGATGATGATATTTATTTTAAGAGAGTTTTAAAAAAGTTTAAGATAATTTTAAAAAAGTGGGCATAAAATGTGGGCGTGGCATCCGATCAAAATCCAACATAGCCTCTAACATGCTGCATTGCAAGCACTGTCTGTGTGTCAAATATCATATAAATAACTTCATTGATAACGTGCAAAATTTAAAAAATTCATTTCAATCGAAATCTAACACAACCTATAAGCAACTACAGCGCTGGTACTATCTGTGTGTCAAGTTTCGTGAAAATCTATTCAGTCGTTTAAATGTTATTGATGCACAAACAAATTTAAATACAATCACTTTTTAAGAGTCCGGCTTTTTTGTAATAGTAAAACCAAAAATTTTAAAATTACTTATAGATTTTAATATTATTAATTTAATTATATATTATACATAAACTAGACCTTTTAATAAAATTGTAATAAATTTTATTTAAAAAAACCGAAATTTGTACCTCTCTCTACTGTGAATGGTATTGTAGTTAAACTCTTAATTTACAGTAAAACATATTAAAGGCAAAACAGTTAATTCTATAAAATGATAGCACAGCACACTTACATAACACAGTTTTCAATAGCAAACAGTGTGAAAGGTAAAGCAGGACTTACATATCAAGATAACACAGTTACTGAAATAAAGAATATTAAGCAGATTGATAAATTTGAAGAAAATATGGCTTTGCCATATAAACTTAAAACTACCCAGCAAAAACTTTGCTGTCCTGGTAAGCTAACAGGTATAATTGGAAACAAAAATAAACTACTTATGTTTTGCCCGAATAACTAGTTATTTTTGTTGTCCACAAATTAACGTAGGTATTTTTTGACTCTAGGGATACCCAAAAATATGTACCTAAATAAAAATAAAAAAAAATTTCCGTCAGTGAGATTTGAACTTGGACCCAAATTAGCCATTCGTTTTTAATGACTAACGTCTTACGCAGTACACCACCTCGCGCTTAATTTCTTAAGTTGCAAACACTATTTTTAGTATAAAATATTCTTTTAGACATTTTGTTATAAAAAACTAACAGCATCAGAATGGAGTTGAACCAACAATACAGCGCTCTAGCCAACTCATCCACGTGATTAAAATATTACTGTGCTATTATTGTATTGAGTACTTATTTATAGAATGAAAAGTGCTAACTTTCCGAGCGACTTCAAAAGAGTTTTTATTGCTACATTTTCAAGAAATATCTGAAAATTTATTGGAACTAAGTAAAATAAGTCTAAACTGATAGTTTAAAAAGCAATATACGTAAAAGGAAAGATATCAAGGTCATGTAGTTAATGTAAAAAAATATTTTGTAGTTATAAGAATTATAATTTTTAACTCAGAATTAAATCTTTCGCTTCAAATTAACTTCCATGTCATCTATGCACAAATATTTTAAAATATTCATTAGATTTATCTAAATACATTGCATGCCAAATCTTATCAAAATATCACAGAAACCGTTTAGTGGTCGAAGTTGATTGAAAACCTCGCCTACATATTAATAAAATATCCATTTCCAATATACATATTTTAATACAAATTTGTATACATGATATTTATATTGTTTACAAACAATAATAAAAATCTCAAAAAAAAAAAAAAAAAAAAAATATATATATATATATATATATATATATATATATATATAAATATATATATATATATATATATATATATATATAAATATATATGAAAACATAAAACTCATTGTTTGATTTTTATTTTTCATTTATATTTTAAAACTCATAAACTGATTTTGATTAAAAAAAATCAAAAGCAATTTTTACTTTTGTATGATAAAATAAAAATCAAAGCAAAGTTTTATTTTTCAAACAATAAAATAAAAAATAAATATAATAATTAAAATTTATTTATTTGTTTTAAGCTTGTAACATGTATGGTCTCTGGAAATAACGCATTATTTAACATTTTTTGATATCTTATATGGAAATTTAAAATAACATTATATGTTTGTAAATTCTGTTGAAAATTTTTTTAATTTAATTTTAAAATTTAATTTTTCTTCCAAAACTTTATTTAAAAAAAGCACCAAAATTTCAAACTTTAAACAAAAAATCTAAATTTTAACCAAAAATGCAAATTTTCATCAAAACAAATTTTCACTAAAAACTGTATATCAAAAAAAAACAATTTTTCACAAAAAATACGAATTTTCCTTTAAAATTCGAAAAATTCAAATTTTCTCCATAAATTCCGATTTTTCACTTAAAACTCGATTTTTCACCAAAATTTCAAATTTTTACCAAAAAGTCAAATTTTCACCAAAACTTAAAAATATTTTCACTTAAAATAAATACGTTTTTCACTTAAAACGATTTTTCACTTAAAATTCGATTTTCCATTAAAAATTCGATTTTTTGCTAAAAAAAAAAAAAAACGATTTCTCATTAAAATTTAGATTTTTTTACCAAAAATCGGATTTTCCACAAAAACTCGATTTTAACCAAAAAAAAAATCGATTTTTCACTAAAAAATTTGATTTTTTTCCAAAAATTTGATTCTTCCCAAAAATCCGATTTTTCTTAAAAATTAGAAAAATTCGATTTTTAACTAAAAAATTCATTTTTCACTAAAAATTCGATCTCAACTCAACCAAAGATTATCAAATCAGCAAACTGGAAGTTTTTCCTTCTGGGAAGACCTTCCAACAAAAGCAGGCTGTTACAATAACAACCAAAAAAATCGATTTATCAATAAAAAAAAAAACAATTTCAATTTTTCAAAGAACAAGATTTTAACCGAAATTTTCATTAAAAATCTATTTAAAATATAAAAAAAAATTATTGACGTTTTATGAAAAATTCGATTTTAGTACATCTAAAAGTAATATACATACTTATTATAGTGATATATTTTTATAATTATTTATTTTTAGAGTAGTATTAAAAATGTTGTTTTAAAAATTACTTTTTTATAATGAATAAAATTTTCTAAACCATCTTTCAAATTTTTATAACAGAAAACTTAAAAACTAGATTTTCAATAACAAGTAAATTATACAGTAAGGAGTATACTACATGATTTTTTATTGCCAATCTATGTTATGAATATCATCTTCAAAATTAATGTTGGAAACTTGATAAAATACTGGTATATTGTTTTCCATAAAATTTAAAAATTGGCTTCTTTTATTTTTTTATCCAATTTTTTAACAGAATGAATATTTGCTCTATGCAGGATCGCCATTTTATAGTATGATATATTTTTATAATTATTTTTTTTTTTTTTAGTAGTATTATAAATGTTGTTTTAATAAATTAATTTTTGTAATGAATAAAATTTTCTAAGCCATCATTCAAATTTTTGTTATAGAAAACTTAAAAACTAGATTTTCAATAACAAGTAAATTATACAGTAAGGAGTATGCTACACTTATTATGTTTTCAGCTTTATTAAAAAATTAATGTAACAAATTCATCAAAAAATAAAGAAAATAAAAGCAATAACATCGCAATTTTTTAATAAAAGCATTATAAATCTTAAAGTCTCCAAAAATTAACCTTAATTACGTTTATACGCTCCTCTTACTCGCAATTAAAAATATTGCGATATGAAAATTTTTCTGTATAAAAGAAATTTGCAAGTTAGTAACTCACGAAAAGTAATCGTAATTAGTGGAACTAATTGCAAATAAAGCGAACGACTTTGCCAGTTCCTTTTATGTTCATAGAATTTTCGATGATAATAATAATGTATTTTTCCCATCCGGCAAAAGTAAAGAAATATATTTCTTTATGCATTTTGTGTATAAACAGTAAGTTATTTATTTGCAAGTTATTTTTATTTGCAATAATCGTGCGTATAAATGTAATATTTAATATAATTACTTTTTAAATTATTAAGCCCTTACAAATGTTTTGAATGTTACAGTTTTTCACTTTTAAAGGTTAAACGATTTTCAAGATTAAACAGTTTTTAAAGGTAAAACAGTGTCTAACAAAAGCTAACAAGTTAATACGGTTTATTGGCATGACCAGAAAAAAACTGATTTTTACATTATAATTCGTTAAATAACACTAAATATACTTTCTTAAAATAGTATAAAATAAACTTACCTTCATTTTTAATTGTAAATATTTTCTAAAATATAAAGGAAAACTCTTGAAAATATATTTTTTCACTTTTAGCGCCAAAATCTCCCTCAAAAGATAAAACAGTTCTTGTCCAAACCAATTAAAGCTAAATTTTAACATATTTACAAATTTAAAAACTTTAACAATTTAACACACTAGTAGAAATACATTTTTTCTTTATAAATTATTTATAAAACATATATATTCTTCCCGAAAACCCGTATATTTTGCTTTTTAAATCCACTCAGTCGCGTGCCCGAATCTTTTTACTCACTAAACTATCAAGCATTGTTGCCATATTTAATGTCATTTTAACGATTTTCGGTTCTAAAAATGGCATATTGACGATTTATTGTTTTTTGTCCTAAATTTAACGATTTTTTTTTTTTATCAAAGAAAGATTCAGAACTATTTTCAGCATTTTTTACATAAATATTTTTCGTTAAATGTACATTAGGTAGTACATAAATATTAACATTTAAATAAAAATCTTCTTAAATTTGTCATTGTAAATGGAATGTAAATGACGAATAAACACTTTACAAAAGGCCAAAACCCAAGAGGAATTTTTATAAAAACTTAATTTCACAATCAAGGCATTAGTAATCTTTAAATATAAGTTTTAAGTATCCAAAGACATATTTGATGAATTCATTAAAAATTAAATTTCGTATATCGTCGATGGGCCTATGTGTGTGTTTTTTTTTTTTTTTTTTTTTTTTTGAAATTTGTATAAAATTACATATTCATCATTTTTATGCATGCATCATCAGACTTAACAAATACTACTTGACTTTCTTACATAGTGTCTATATTAGAATTTTTTTATGGAAGGTGGGAAAAGTTGCACAAACAAAACACCAATAAGACGAATTCATTAAAGTTTTTATATATGCAGTTTGACAACTGTAACTAAAAATAATAACTGACAGTTTAACTGAGGTTACCTTGTGTGGATTCGCACTGATTTTGACGTTTGGCTTGATAAAAATTTGTCTAGTATAGACAGAAGGTTATAGGCCGACATTATGTAATTTTTAAGAATTTCTTTTCAATTTACAATTTAATTTTTCATAAAAAAAGCATTGAAAATGTTCAAACATACATATAAAAAACAAATTTTTGATTGTTGATGTTTTTTTTTTGACGATTTTAAATAGTGGATTTGATGATGTTGAAAATTTTTTTCTCAAAGTTTGGCGATTTTGCTCCAAATTTATCTGGCAACTATGCTCAACAGTCAAGCCGCCATCAGAGAAACAAAACGATCGGCTTAAATTCGGCTCACACCTGCTTAAATCAGCCGCGGAAAATTTTAAATTTTCATTGAAATTCAATGCAAAATGTAGTAAATCTAGTGGCGCCATCTGTTATTGTTTTAATAATTTATTTTATTATGCGCCGCCATCAACTAAAAAGTGCAGCGCCGCCGCCGAAAATTATTTCTCGGCTTGTTTCTCTGGCCGCCATATCTTGTGTGTACTGTTTCTACAAAAATAAAATAATAAAATAGAAAGAAAAGCACGAGCAATTTTAAGAAAAGAATATTTGCAAGCAATTAAAACGCCTCTTTAAAAAATTAATATTTTAATTAAATACAGCAATTAAAACATTAAAAAATCAATGAACTTAAAAACAAATTGAACGCGTGCTGAACGTCATTTAAGGAAAATAGAGAAAAACATATGCCTTCATTGGCAGCAGCAGCAAATATTGTCAAACAAGCAACAACAAAAAACACGAGGTTTTTTCTGGTAACAAAAACATTGCCTACAAGGAAAACACAGTGTGTGTAAAAAACTAGACGTGTGTTATTAAATTCATTAAAAAATGGTACCTATAGGTCCGGTACATGGTGGTCATCCGGGAGTGCATGCTCCTCAACCCATGCCCACTGCACCCTCGGGTCCTAATACTTTGCAAACCTCTTCAACGGCAGGCAATACTTCCTCGTCTTCTAATAAAAGTTCTTTGTCTATTAAACCCAACTACACTTTAAAGTTTACTTTGGCTGGCCACACCAAGGCAGTGTCAGCTGTAAAATTTTCGCCCAATGGCGAATGGCTGGCTAGTTCATGTAAGTTGGATGTGAGAATTTTAAAGGAAAATATTTAAATTTTCTCGTTTCTTTTAAAGCGGCCGATAAATTAATTAAAATTTGGGGAGCTTATGATGGTAAATTCGAAAAGACCATAGCTGGCCATAAACTAGGTATTTCCGATGTGGCCTGGTCTTCGGATTCCAGACTCTTGGTCAGTGGCAGTGATGATAAGACCTTAAAAGTGTGGGAATTAAGTTCGGGCAAATGTTTGAAAACTTTGAAGGGTCACAGCAATTATGTTTTCTGCTGCAATTTCAATCCACAATCCAATTTAATTGTTTCCGGTAGTTTTGATGAATCGGTACGCATATGGGATGTGCGCACCGGTAAATGTCTGAAAACATTACCGGCCCATTCTGATCCTGTGTCTGCTGTACATTTCAATCGTGATGGTTCTTTGATTGTAAGTTCCAGTTATGATGGTCTGTGTCGCATTTGGGATACCGCGAGCGGTCAATGTTTGAAAACTCTTATAGATGATGATAACCCACCGGTGAGCTTTGTTAAATTCTCACCAAATGGCAAGTATATATTGGCCGCCACCTTAGATAATACTTTGAAATTGTGGGATTATTCCAAGGGCAAATGTTTAAAAACTTATACGGGTCATAAAAATGAAAAATATTGCATATTTGCTAATTTTTCAGTCACGGGAGGCAAGGTAGGTTCCCTGTTTATTTATTATTAATAGAATGTAACAATATTTAATTTATTTTTCTTTAGTGGATTGTTTCAGGCAGTGAAGATAATATGGTTTATATTTGGAATTTACAATCGAAAGAGGTGGTGCAAAAGTTGCAGGGTCACACGGACACTGTTTTGTGCACAGCATGTCATCCCACAGAGAATATTATTGCTTCGGCGGCTTTGGAAAATGACAAAACCATAAAACTATGGAAAAGCGATACATAATTTTATCCCTCTAGCTACAACTTAATGTGTATTTTAATTTTAGTTTCCTTTCTTATTGTAATAAGGCTTCAACAAAACATAAATTTATATTTCTTTAAAAAAAATAACAATAAAAAAAATCGAATTTTTCCACAATTTTTTAATGAAATTTTATTAATTTCTTTACAACTTTCACAAATATGGAGAAATCTCACAAAGTTCTGGTATAAGAGAAGCAATCTTGGGATAAAAAAAAACGAGATAATTTTCATTAGACACTGTTTTAAATTAAACTAATACTTAAAAATCTTTTACTTTTCCGGAATCAAAAATATTCTCTCAGCGCCGAAAGCCTTATGTGTCACAAAGCGTCGACTGTGGCAGTATTCGTTAAAATTAATAATTTAAAATAGTCAATAATTAAAAAAATCGTCTTTATTTTAATTAAAATTCTTAACTAAATGACATTAAAAATATATTCATGCTGAATTAATCGTATGATTTTCAACTTCTGTTTGCACCAATTGTAAAATACTCATTTGAAGACGTATTATATCATTTAAATCAAAATTAGTCTGTTCCACTGCTAGAGCTATACTCTCGAGGAAAGCCCTAAAAGGTGTAGTACTTTGTAAGTGATCCGGTGTCATTTTAATAAACTCCCTTAACTCCTTGCCTTCCGTATGTTCCTGTGAATCACTTAGCTTACGTTGTTTACGTGGCGGAGAATAGGGTTCTGGAGAAATTTTATTATTATCATAAAATGACGAAAAGCTGGCTTCATCTAACAGAAAACTGTCTTCGCTTTTTGTTAAAAGATCGTCTACCGCCGCCTCATCTTTAATCTCAAAGATTTTTCTAAAAACATTATACAGTAAAAATTATAATTTTAATAAAATTTATTTTTTCCAACCTTTTGTTACAAAACATATTAACACCACTTAGAAATTGTAGTTCTTGAAAATATTTATAATTAGTTTTATTAGGATCTCCCGTCTTGAGCAGTCTGTAATAACGATCTCTTAAGGATTTCCATCTTTTCTTCAAGACGGTAACTGTAAGCATATAAATATTTTAGTTTTTTGTTTGTTAAAACAAAATTAATATATGTATTTTCAATTCTTACCAGGTATTTTTGTAGCATTGGAAAATTGCTGCCATTTTTCATCCTTAAGTAATTGATTTCGATAGTTGGTGTTTTCTTTGTCGTAAAAAAGGGGATTTCTTTTAACAAATTCTATCAGTTTAATTTCCATTTGTTTTTTTATTTATTTATTTTTGAGTACGAAATAAATTTAAGCGTCACTGCTAAAAAGCAGACGCTGACAAATTGTAAATGAATTTGGAAAATGTGTCAGCTGTTTTAGTGCAGAGCAGTCAATACTTCTGCCGCATCAAACGCCATAATTGTCTGAACAAATGTAATCAAACTTCTAGTTTGTTCAAACAAAATGCTGTGCAATGAGCAGAAAATTTGCTTAATTTTATTAACAAACAACTTTAAAGTTTAAACTACAACAAATACTTACAGTTTCCTGTTAATTATTATAATTTGCTATAATTTTATTTCTTTATTAAATTTTAAGAATAAAGCCTTAAAAACTTGACATCACTTTTTGTAGTAACGTATGTTTACCAACACTGTGTAAATGTCAAACTATTGTGATTCCTTTTTTTATTGTTTGACAATTTCATGACAATAGGCTACAATGTGTGTGTGTGTTTAAAATAAATTGCATACGTCTCCACGTGAAAGTTGTACTCCTTACATATTTCACCCTTTTTACACCAATTTCTCCTTTTGTAGTTAGCAAATTTTTTTAATAATTCATAAGTTCTCTATAAAAACTTGCTCAGCATGTCGAAAAACAAAAAAGAACATTTCGACGACGATAACGATATGGACGAACAACCAGCAAATATTGCTCCCAAAAAATCTCAAAAGAAAAGTAAAAAGGGCAAACGGAGAGGTGATGATTCAGATGAAGATTTTGCGAGCCCAGCCTCAAAAATAAATGATGATTTGGAAAGTGTTACTAGTAGTACTAGTAAAACATCTTCGCACCCGTCGACATCTAATAAAGGTAAAAAGGACAATAAAAAGGGTAAGAAGGGTAAAGATGATTGGAGTGATGAGGAGGAGGAAAAATCGCCACCACCTGTTAAGTCAAGTAAGAAAAACAACAAAAAACGTCGTGATTCTGAGGAAGAAGATGAGCTAGACGATGAAGAGTTATCACAGGTGGCCAAACCGGCTAAACAAAAGCAACAACAAAAGAAATCTAAAAAGAATAAGAAAAAAGATGATTTTAGTGGTGATGATGACGAAGACATTGATTTGTTAAAACAGGTGGCTAGGGAAGAGGAGGAAGATGATGAAGAGGAGGACGAAGAACCTATGGTTATAGCCAAACCAGCGAAAAAGAACAATAAGAAACAACAAAAGAAGAAAAATAATAAATTTGAAATGAGTGATGAGGAAGAACAAGGCGAAGAAGAACCCATAGAAGAGCTCTCAGTAGAAGAGGAAGCACCTAAACAAATACAAGCAGCTAAAGTGAGAACACCTGAACCAGAAATTCTTGAAGAAAAAATGGAAAATCTCAATATTGAATCAGATGAGTCTAAAGAAGCTTCCCAGGATAAGGAGCAGGAGCCCAGTGAGACTGTAGAAAAAGAGAAAAAAGAAAAGAAAATGACCCACAAAGAAAAGAAAAAGTTGAAGAAACAAGAAGAATATGAAAAGCAAATGGAACTCATGACTAAAAAGGGAGGTTTGGGTCACTCCGATTTGGATAGTAATTTCACCATGTCTCAAGTGCAAAAAACTGCTGGACAAAAGGCTGCTTTAGAACATGCTGTGGATATTAAAATTGAGAATTTTACCATTTCCGCTAAAGGTAAGAAATTCTTTTATTGATTTCATCATATAAATAATACTAGTTCTTTTTTATCTCTATAGGTAACGATTTGTTTGTTAATGCCAATCTTTTGATTGCTCATGGCCGTCGTTATGGTTTGGTGGGTCCCAATGGTCATGGTAAGACCACTTTATTGCGTCATATTGCCACACGTGCCTTTGCCATACCACCCAACATAGATGTATTGCTTTGTGAACAAGAGGTTGTGGCCACCGACAAAACGGCCGTAGAAACTATATTGGAGGCTGATGTTAAACGCACAAAACTCTTGGCCAAATGCAAAGAATTGGAAGATCAGTTTTCGGCCGGAGATTTATCCGTGCAAGAAGAACTCAACGAAATTTTCAACGAACTTAAAGCTACTGGCGCCTACTCTGCTGAAGCCCGTGCCAGACGTATTTTAGCCGGTTTAGGTTTCAGCGAAGAAATGCAGAATAGAGCTACAAATAAATTTTCTGGTGGTTGGCGTATGCGTGTCTCTTTGGCCAGAGCTTTGTATTTGGAACCTACTTTACTAATGCTTGATGAGCCTACGAATCATTTGGATTTAAATGCTGTCATTTGGTTGGACAATTACTTACAAGGCTGGAAAAAAACTCTTTTAATTGTTTCTCACGATCAAAGTTTCTTGGATAATGTTTGTAATGAAATTATACATTTAGACCAGAAGAAATTACACTACTACAAGGGTAACTATTCCATGTTTAAGAAAATGTATGTGCAAAAGCGTCGTGAAATGATTAAGGAATATGAGAAACAAGAAAAACGCATTAAGGAATTGAAGGCTCATGGTCAATCTAAGAAGGCCGCTGAAAAGAAACAAAAGGAAGCTCTTACACGTAAACAAGAAAAGAACAAATCGAAACAACAAAAGCAGGATGAAGAAGAAGGTCCTACAGAGTTGCTGGAAAAGCCTAAGGAATATATAGTGAAATTCCGTTTTCCGGAACCCTCACAATTGCAGCCTCCCATTTTGGGTTTGCACAATGTCACCTTTGCCTTTGAAGGCCAGAAACCTTTGTTCATCAACGTTGATTTTGGTATAGATCTAACAAGTCGTGTGGCCATAGTAGGTCCCAATGGTGTGGGCAAATCTACCTTCCTTAAACTTTTGCTGGGCGAATTAGAACCCCAAAAGGGTGAGCAAAGGAAAAATCATCGTTTGCGTGTAGGTCGTTTCGATCAGCACTCTGGTGAACATTTAACTGCTGAAGAATCTGCCGCTGAGTATTTACAACGTCTTTTCAATTTACCCCACGAAAAGGCACGCAAAGCCTTGGGTTCCTTTGGTCTGGTAAGTCATGCCCACACCATCAAAATGAAAGATCTTTCGGGTGGTCAAAAGGCTCGTGTCGCTCTGGCCGAATTGTGTCTCAGTGCTCCCGATGTTTTGATTCTTGATGAACCTACCAACAATTTGGATATTGAATCTATTGATGCTTTAGCCGAAGCTATCAACGAATATGAGGGCGGTGTCATTATTGTTTCTCACGACGAACGTTTGATACGTGAAACCGGCTGTACTCTCTATGTCATCGAAGAGCAAACCATTAATGAAATTGATGGTGAATTTGATGATTATCGTAAAGAAGTATTGGATGCTTTGGGTGAGGTGGTCAACAATCCTAGTGTGGTGGCTAATGCTGCAGTGCTGTAAGCTTGTGAATTTGTTGTGTTTAATAGACATTTGTGATTAATGATGTTTGGCTTTTGGATGTATTGATCAGTTTTTATAATCAATAGGGATCTTTAGCAATTGAGATTTTTTTTAGTTTTATTAATGCAGAAAACTATTGTTTTTATTTTATATTATTTAACACACAGAGAAAAAGTAAACAATTGTTAAAGTTAAAACACGATAAATTTACTGTGAATTATGTGGAAATGTAAGTGCAGACATACATATTTAATTTTATAGAAAGTTATCAATTAAATTTTGTTCTAAATAGTCATGTGTAGTTATTTTACAAATGCGAACATTTTATTTCCTCGGAAATTTACTTTCCCCCAAACAAAAATTTCTTATCATGTATGAACCAGATGATTTTCATTCAAAGTTGAAGCATCCATTCAGTTGTGGCAAATTTTTCTTCTAAAACGATTACAATTTTTGGAAAAGGGAATACATTCCGGGGGGAATTTCATTCGCAATAAGGGTTATTATGCAAAAATGCTTGCTGAATAATTTTGAACAAATGAGACTGCAATCGTAACTTTTAGTAAAACGCTTGAATATATGAAAATGTAATACTTTTAAAGAAGACAAAACAACATCCTTTGCGTCCTTGTCAATAGGTTTCTAAATTTTTTTAAAAAAAATGTATCTTCTGTGTTTAGAAATAAAATTTGGCCACATTTGAGTGCAATATCATTAATTTTTGAATACTGTCAAAACTACGATTTTACGGTTCATAATATTAATTTAAGAAATATATTAAAATCTTCAGGAAATATAAAATAGTTTTTAATTTTTTAAATTTAATCCAAAACTTCTTAAAAAACAAAAATAATTTTTAATTTGATTTTAGTTTTCTTCTAATAATTAAAAAACGTTTTAAAATACCAATTTTCATTTTTTCCTTTTTAAATACAAATGTTCCGTTATTTTGAATCTTTAAAAAAAACTGGTAACTTTATAAAAGTGATGCCAAGTTATTTGTGTTTCTATTTATTTTAATTAATTTTTCTAAACAAAAGATCTTGACATTTTCATTATTTTTAATTGACACTTGTTTTAATTTCACTTTCTTAGTTTAGTAGTCAGTCGATTTATTCAGTCCAAAGAGCAAGGAACGGTTTATTTTGGAAACGGCAGTGAGGCGTTAGTGCTGTTTGCTCTTAATGGTGGGCCACAAAAAAAATTATATATTTTCCTTCTCAACTGTGATTAAAGTTAATTAAAAGTGAAAAAATTGGTATAATTAAATTTTAAGTGAAACGTTTTAAATAAAAAAGGAAATCCGAAAAGAAAAAACAGATTAGTAAAAGGTGTTATAGAAACGAGAAAAAAAAGAGAAAAAGTAAAAAAATATAAAATTACAAAAGCAATGCACTATGAACAAAGTAGACGATAAGACAAACACAATGGAGCAACAACTGCCTTTCACTACCACAGTAAAGATTAATGAAAACTTAGTGGAACTTGATACATTGGGCACAACGAACACAACAAATACGAGTGCTACGCACAATGAAATACGACTGCCTATTATAGGCATGACCTGTCAAAGTTGTGTAAGAAATATTGAAGGCAATATGGCCACAAAACCAGGCATTATTAACTGCCGGGTAGAGCTGGAGGAAAATGCTGGATACTTTACCTATGATGCGACACAAACAAATCCTTTAAAAATAGCTTTTGAAATTGACGAAATGGGCTTTGAATGCTCATACAATGATACAAATGTAAATAATGACGAACAACAACAAAATGGTCAGACATATGAAAAGTGTCTGGTTAGGGTTATAGGCATGACCTGTCAAAGTTGTGTTAAAAATATAGAAGGTAATATAGGTTCCAAAACTGGCATTAAATCTATTAAAGTTAGTTTGAAAGACAAACATGCGGAAGTGGAATATGATAAAAACATTTTGAAAGCTGAGGAGGTGGCGGAAATGATAGATGATATGGGTTTTGAGGCCAGTCTAATGGATAAAACTAACTCTGACAAAAATAGTCCCAAATTAACGCCCAAGATCAAATCCTTAATCCCTGTCACCAACAACACACCACAAAAACATTCTGCCGCTAATGGTCATGCTACAGTGGCCATTGAAGATGAATTACTTTCAAAATGTTTTCTACATATACGTGGTATGACTTGTGCAAGCTGTGTGGCTACTATTGAAAAACATTGCCGCAAAATCTATGGCATAGATAGTATATTGGTAGCTTTGTTGGCTGCCAAAGCGGAAGTTAAATATAATGCAAATGTCATAACACCCGAAAGTATAGCAAAATCTATAACAGAATTAGGATTTCCTTCGGAATTGTTAGAGGAACCCAATAGTGGTGAAGCTGAGGTAGAAGTGGAAATTAAGGGAATGACTTGTGCATCCTGTGTTAATAAGATAGAAACTCATGTGCGTAAATTGAAAGGTGTTACGGCTGCCTCGGTAACGTTATTAACTAAAAGGGGTGAGTTTTGAAATTATTAAATTACTGGACTAGATTAGAGATTTTTCAGCGACCAGAGTATATACTAGTCTATAAAATAGACTACAAACTAGTCTGGCAGTAGGAATAAAGACCACAATGCAGAAATATTTGTATTTAAAACTCGGTATTATACTTATATATATTTTGGCCTTGACGTCTTCGTCTCACAAAATTTCTCTCAGGGAGCGGAGATCACGCTTTTTCATTCCAAACGACGTAGAAAATTGAAATTCGAGTTACTTATAAAACTAGTCGTCGTGCAAATCCAGAGGAGCCAGGTTTTTAAATCTCTATCAGGAGCGGAGGTACCCGGATTTATGTATATATAATTTTCTAAGCATATTTTCCTTTCCAAAGCTTTCTGAAGCTCCTAGACGACGTACAGAATTCAAATACGCCCTACAAATTTTAACGGAGCAAGAATTTAAAATTTCTATCAGGGAGAAGAGATAAGCGAATTTATTTTATGTAGTACTTTTTAAAGTTGATATTGGTTTTAAGTTTACATTTGCTTTACTCATTGTTTGCTCTCCAAATCCTTCTAATTTAATACCTTAAACATTATTATCCGATCAAATTCGAACCCCTAGTCTGCACATAGACATTTTTATGTTGGCAATTGTCAAATTCTATCTCTCTAAAATGTTACAAGTAGACCAATAAGAAATCTATTGCGAAATATATTTTACACTAAATGCTTAAACACAAAGATGAACAATAATGTTTAACATAAACTGTCAAATTAAGAAATAAAAATATCTTTGCGTAGACGTAGACGTAAAACATTTGAAGACCTTACTTCAAATGTTTTAACCACAGAAAACAACTCGAAGTCCAACTGGCTCTAAAAAAACGTAACTCAGCTGTCAAAAAAAACCGAACTGTTTGTATGTGTTAGTTGAATTTTCTTCAGAAATAATTTATATTCCTAATTTATTCTAATTTATTGCTAAGACAATGAGAAATAACATGCTTTAACAATTTTATAAAAAAAAGAAAAAAAAAAATACATTTCAAAAACTTAATTTGAAAAATGTAAGAAACAAAATTCCTTAAAAATTAAAGCTAACGATTGTTGCATGACATTAGAAATTAAACGCCTTAAGAATTTTCTTGAAAAAAATATTTAATAATTAAAATTTGTAAAAATATTTAAACAAACAAAAATTTCTTAAGCAATAAGATGATTTAAAAATTTGGTTAAAAACCTTAAATATCAAAAATACAATTTGAGGATAGGTTGAAAAAAAAAAATTTAAATAAGTGGAATTTTAAAGAAAATTTTAACTAACAATTATTACTAAGAACATGAGAATTAAAAAGCCTTAAGAGTTTTAGGCCCGGTTTTATACTGTTCCCTTAATGTATAATTGAGTGCAAACTTAGTTAAGAAACAAGTTCACACTTTAGAAATGTTGCGTTTTACAGTTTAATGTCCTTATTCTGTAATTCAAACGTTCGTTCTGTTATCGTCAATAACATAGAAAATTCAGCTTTTCTATTCTATAAAAATTTAATTGAAAATGTATCAGAAAAAATTCTGTTATCGACGAAAAACTGTTAAATATCTAAAAATTTATATTCTGTAACCCTAGGTCTACAACTGAGATTAACGCTGATGTAATATATATGAGATATCGCCGGCAGTAGAGAGTAAACATTTTGTTTATATTATGCTAAATCTTAAATAAGTGGTATACGTATTCTAATAAATGCTATAAGATATCATTATTTTCAATCAGTAACAGATTAAAAATGTCCTTTTTACTTAAGAAATTCGCACTCTTTAGCACAATTTTTATAAAATTGTTTTTTTAAAATGTAAAACGATCATTAAAAGGAAAAAATTTTTTAAAAAATATTGTTTATTTAGCAATTTTCTAAATACACATACAAACTTTCGTATATGTATATTTTTTTTAATTTCATCTTATAAGATAATAGTGTAGAGAAATCTCATCACAACAGTCTGTAATACTAATATTTAAATCTACACAGATAATTCCCTCAGAGAGCATGTTTGACACTCTCTGACAGAATAATCCTACACAGTGTTGTCAAAATGTGCTAAAAAGCGCTAAATTGAACCAAAATGAAAGGAATTGGCGCCCTTTTCTCATTTTTTAAATCAAAATCTGATTTTTATTAAGAACAATAACTTAAACATTACAAGGTCCATATTTGTTATTTTTTTTTTTTTTTTTTAATATTGTAACTTCAGCGTGAATAGTGAATCAAATTTAAAATTGATGTTTTTATACTGCCTGTTTTTATTTTTCAAAATTTGTTTTTGTTTTAAATGTAAGTTAGACGAGTCGTTTTTGCGCTCGCGTTATAAAAACAGGCAGATAAGTAAACTGTAAAATTTTATGTACATTTAACAGCTTTTTCCAAGAATTTTAAATTCATAAAACTATTATATTCGGTTAAATATTTTTAAATTTTAGTGCAAAACTTTTTGTTTTTTTTTTCTCAAAAAGTCAATTCCTAAAATAAATAGGAATGTGTTTGAAAGAATCTGGAGAATAGCTAATAAATCCTTTATTCGATGGGATGTATATTTTAGCATTTCGAAATGAAAAAATCGTTTTGGTTTTTGGTGAACTCGAAAATTAATAAAAATAATAATAATGTTCTATGGTAAACATTTTTTTTCTCTGGTGAGAAAAATTCTTATATCTGTTATGTGAAATGAAAATATTGTCAAAGTAAAATTTTATCACTAAAAAATTAAAAATGCGTAAATAAGAAATATAAATTAACAAATTTTATATGTTTTGAATGAATTTTAAATCCATTCTGAAACCCATACTCTATTTTAATGAATGTAACGTGATGAAATCATAAGACATATAAAATTTAATGTTAATATTCTATTTTTTTATAAATTTTAAAACGTCGAAAATGTATATACTTTTGTCAAAAATTCTAGTAGCCTTATGAACTAATAAAATTTTGTTTAACTCAGAGCTGTCTGTAATTTACCAAGAATAATAATTTTCTACCGTTTCACAAAGGTCCTAAGGTACTATTACTTAATACGGACGTAAAAATATGTGCCTAATCGTTATATTACTAAAACGCAACAATTTAGCGCTTTTTTGAAAATCGCTAACAAAATAAAATGCGATTTTTGGCATATTAAGAAGCGCTGAATCTAGCGCGAAAAGCGCTAAATTGGCAACGCTGATCTTACATATTCTGTTACGTGTAGATGGGCTGTGAGTCATGATAGCATAAAATCGGCAGTCATTTTCAGCGATAGGTGTTTACCTAGTGACTACATTAGACAAATTTTTATCAAAACAAACGTCAAAATCAGTGCGAATATATACAAGGTAACCTTAGTTAAACAGCTGATTTTTATTTTGGTTATTACAGTTGTCAAACTGCATATATAAAAAACAATAATGAATACGCCATATTATTCTTTTTGTGCAACTGTTGCCACCTTACACAAATTTGTGTTAAGTTTGACGTTTGTCTTGATAAAAAAATTGTCTAATGTAAACACTATGTTAAGTGGTGATGAAAAAATTTCATTGGTCATACATTAACATGTTTTTTTTTACGATTTACTGCATTTATCATTACACAATTTAACAAAAACTTCCTTTTTCGACTATATATTAGGTTATTTTCGTTATTTTTTATTATTTAATATTCTATTTTTTTCTATTGTCCTAGAAATTGCTCACTTTTTAAAAAAAAAAATTTTTGTTTTTATCTAGAGAATAATAATATATATTTGAAAATACATATTCCTGTTTTGAGGAAGATTCACACTTTTTAACTCTTCAGTTGAAGTCTACAAATTTGCAACACATTAAAATCAAACATTCACATTTTATTTTTTTATATAATAAACGTAAAAGACAACAAAATGACGTTTAATAGGAGAACAAATTTATCTTCGCTTGAGCTCTAACTTTCTTGTATAGAATGTAATTAGAAGTTTATGTGATAGATAGTTCAAACTAAATTTACTATTTTTTTTTTAAACACAAAAACAAGATATATGTAACTATATGTATTTTATTGTTGTGTTAATTAGCTTTTTGCCACACTCACATAAACTTCTAGTTGTATTCTATGCTTTCATGTATGTACAATAACGTGGTCCCAACAGTCCAAACATTTTTCTTTGACTAAAAATTATAAATATATTTTATTTATCCTAAAATGTTTTATCCTAGTTATGTTAATTTTTTATTGAATAATTTTTAATTTATACTACTATTTGCTTATGATAATGCCAAAAATCATTATAAATATTAAACTTACCTTTTGAGTAAAACATTTTTTAATGCCCCCTAATGTGTCACCAAAAGTAAATAAAAAACCAAAAATTTTAAAAAGTATTCAAAATGACTTGAAAGATGTAAAGAAATCTTAAGCTTATGGGCTGTAAAATTAAAAGGTGTTAGTGCAAAATATATATCCACAAAGAAAATATGTATAAATTAAGAGCGTATTTTGAAATCTTTTTAAAATTTAAAATAATTTTATTACATTTTGTATTTTTCTTTATTTTCAATAAAAATTTTTTAAGACGTCAAACAATTTTCATACTTAGGAAAAATTTAGGGGATGGAAAAAGATTATGGAAAAACAATAATTAATAAATATGTAAGAGAAAAAAACCTGATTCAGTTGTCAAAAACCTAATTCATGCAACAACAAAATATATATTCTGTTTTTGTGTTTAGAAAAAATTAGTAATTTTTTTAAATTTAGTTCGAAGTTCCTCTCACATAAACTCCTAGTAGTATTCTATGACTTAAGTTTTCAATCATAAAACAAAGAATTTAGTGTAGAAACACAACACCGCCGGCAACGGGAAGGCAAAGTGCCAAAGTTTTATGCAAAATATAAATTATTAATCTTATTTTTTATATGTTTTAATTATTATTTTTAATATATGAATGAAAATGAAATATAATATGGATATGGTTGTATAGAATTGTAATTTTGTTTTTTGATACTTACTTCTATTTATGGGAATATGTAACTATATACTTTTTAATATATCTTTTGTTTAATTATGCCTGGGGAGCCATTTGATTTGTAGTATTGAGGATGAATGAATTGATTTTTGTTTTTTAATTTTAGATATCCTTATTCAGGAGTAAATCTTTGTAATATATATTAATTGGCCAAAGGATATTACTGTGAATTTTAAATATATAAATAAATAACATTTGTTTAATATATATTTTTTAGGTAGGTAGGTATATAAAGAAGGATTGCACAGTACTCAGAAGAATATCTGTGCATCCACTCGGAGATGTAGAGGTCCATTGTGAGTGGCTTCGTAGATTATATAGAGAGAGTTTGTAGAAGAAATTATAGAAAAAGAACAGAAAAGGGAAAAAGTAGAAAAAGCTAAGACCAAGAAAAGTGCAGAAAAGAATAGAAAAACCTGGAAAGGAAAAGTGCTACCGCCCTATATCGTTCGCTCTAAGCCCATGACGAATACTATCAATCTATCGAGATCGATTCTCAATATACTGTCCAATTCGTCAACGAATCGACTGCCTAACCATTTCTGTCTAATTAGTTTTAGACATGGACAGTGACAAATAATATGTTCTACCGTCTCTAGCTCCTCATTATCTTCGTACATTCTGCAAAGACTGTCAGAATATCTATCATAGTCTTCAGGTTTTCCCTTCTAATGCCTAAATGTAGATTTGTATCTGCTATATCAAGTTTAGGCCATAGGACCCTTGATAATCTGCAGTCCGTTCTACGATTCCATGCACGATTGGTTCTATCCCTAATCCACTCTCTGATTAACCTGAAGTAAAAGCTTAGAGGTGGTCTCACACCACTTTCACTTATAGCCCTATCGAAAGCTGAGCCGTTCCTAGCTAATTCATCAGCTATTTCATTACCAATTATCTCGCAATGACCCGGTACACAGCAGAGTCTAATATGATAATTCCTCACCAATCTCCTCAGAGCCTTCTTACAGTCGCTAACTAACCTAGACTTGACAAAATGTCCTTTCAAGGCCTTCAGCGCCGCTTGGCTATCTACATACACAGTTACCTCTGTATTATCTTCAATGTTATCTGCTATCAATTCCGTGGCTCTAAGAATACCCAGAATTTCCGCTTGGAACACACTGCAACTATCCGAAAGTCTATACGTTTCCCTGATGTTCTCCATCCAGAGGGAGCCAGGACATGTCCACCGAGATTGACCTCGTGTAGAAGTTTTGGAATGTCCTATTCTGATTGATCCTGTAAGTCCTAGTTCACTAAGTCTAAGCAGGCTCCTTGCAGCCATTCCCATCACGACCTCCTCAAATGGTAGGAGATGCAGAATGACGTCAAGTGCCTCCTGAGGTGTGCTTCTTATGGCACCTGTGATGCCAATCGAAGCATATCTCTGTGCTTTAGGCAAAAAATTCCTACGACTTCCTATTCTCATTGCCTCCCACCAGACCAGACATCCATACGTCAGAATTGGTCTCACCACCGTGGTGTAAATCCAATTTACTACCATCGGTTTGAGGCCCAAATTCTTACCTATGGAGTTCCTGCATGTGTAGTAGGCGTTGGGACCTTTTTTAAGCCTTTTCTGAGTGTTCCTCTTCCAAGATAATTTACTATCAAGAAACACCCAAAGATATTTTGCTTCCTTTGCCAGTCTTAGTTCAGTTCCCCCTAGTACCGGAAGCCTAAACTGCTCAACCTTTCGAACCCACCTGTCCACCATCCCTTTCGGATGACACTTCGGATACTGGAGGATCTTGTCCCTGAGCGTGAACTGAAATCATAGTGATTTCGTGTTTCTCATCATAACCAAGAGAAAGATCCTCCAATTTCTCCGTAGTGCCCGTTTTCCCGAGAGAGTCTCCAAGTGAGCCCAAGAGGTCGTCTGTTTCGGCTAGTTCACTCAATAACTGTCCCTCCTGAGCAATTATGTCATCGTGAATTCTTAAAAGGTCAGAGTCAGTGTCCGAAACTCCTACTGAAACTACCTTATCCTTCTCCACATCCTTTATTATTTTCCTTACTTATTTTGGTACCACGAAAATGCACGTTCTAAGTGGACCATGTCGCGCAGTGACGGCGTACGCGGACTAGGCTTTTAAAAGAAATTACAATCAACCCGTGCCATGGGCGTTGGAGGGGAGCTGTTAGCGATTAGTTTATTTAAGCAATAACTAACCATACAGATCCTCGGCACTGCTACCTCTCACCTTGACCTTAAAAGTGCACTTGATTTATTTGGTCCACGAGAACTTCTATGAGTTTCTTGGTTTAGATGTAATGCGTAGGATCCGACTATAGTCAGTACTTGGGGATCTGTAACCAGTGGTAAGTGATCTCCAATCTATTGACTACAATCGGATCAGAAACCTTATATCCGAACCCCCTTTTCGTCACCTGGGGACACGTCGGATGGGAGTAAACAAGTAAAGACTCCATTTATATTTTTAAATAATTTCCATTTTCTTCCTTTTTTTCATTATCGATGGCAACCTTCTGAAATAAAATGTAGAATATCGTCAAGTAATTAAAATAAATTTTATTCGAAAGTTATTTGGTTGTATTTCTACACTTATGTACGATTTTGACATTAAGTGAGCAGTATAATACCGGGCCTTAAATTTTAAAAATTTAATTTCAGGTTAGGTTCTAAAAAAATCTCAAAATATTTGAAAAATTAAATCTAATAATTATTGCTAAGGTAACCATAAATTAGACTACTGACAAGTCCATAAATTAGGAAGAATTTACGAGACTATAATAAAGTCTAGTTCATATATTAGCCTAATCCATAGACTATATGCTGGTCCGGATACACATGATTATAGTCTTGTCATTTCTAGGAAAAAATGTTTCGTCAGTTGTAAAATTAAAATTTTTTATCTGATGAAATTCTTAAGTAAAAAGAAATTCTTTGCATATAATATTCACATTTACTTGTATTAATTATTTAAACAATTGTTTTAATTTGTTTATTTATTTTTTAAATCGCTAACTGCTATTGTTTTACTTTTTTACATTTAACACGTTTCTTTTGTAACTGTAATTGAAAAACTTTCCAGGGAATTAAGTAAAAATCACTGATTTTTCCCTTTAGTTATTAAATTGTGTTATGTTGCTAAAAGCTATAACAAAAACAATATTAAATATTCACTTGTTGCTGTTGCTCAATTGTTTCTTGTATTATTCTTTTATTGTATTTTATAGTCATTATTTGGCTTATTTTATATTTTATGGTTTATATATAAAAAACATTAAAGGAAAAAAAACCTTGATATTGTATAGTAGTATAAAAAAATCTTACTTATTACTTGGTATTAAAAACTTTCAATTTATGTATGTTGCTGTTGTTTTATTATATTAAGGGGGTAGGTAACTTTAGCTTATCAAGGTTTTAATATTAATTCTTTATTTTTTATAAAAAGAAAATGTTTTAAATATATATTTATAGCAATTGCTAGTAATGTGTATTCAATAAGATTACAGTTACTTTTTTACTAAAAACACTATAAGTTCCATAACGTTTTAGGTAATTTTGTTTTTTTTTTTTATATTGTAATTGTAATAATAAACTCTTGACTCATTCATTATCTTTACATTGTATGTTATTATCTGTAGTAATTATTAACTAAATTTATAGCCCTTAAAATTATAAAACATTTTTAAAATTTTCTTTAATACTAAATAATTTAAAAATATTCTCTACGTTCGTAAATTTAAAAATAAATTATAAAGAAATTTGTTTAAATACTTTCGAAATTATTAAAAATAATAACTTACATTTGTTTGCTTGCCATAATTTATTTTAAAATATTCCAAATATATATTGTCTTGCTTTGATTTCTTTGTATTAATTTTTATAAATATTTACTGTTTTTTGTTTATTTTAAATACTCATTAAATTTAAAGCTTAAATTTAAATTCTCACACTTTGCTATGAACTAAAATATAGCAAAACAAAAATAAAATAAAACAAATAAGTAATTGGAACATTATAAAACAAATAAATTATTTTGTAAATGAAATCATCGCTTATATTTTAAACCAGACTTTTTTTTAACATCTGGAGTTTAAATTAAACTTTTATGTGTTATTTATTAATCTCAAAAAATAATTACAAATTGAATTTATTTAAACAAAAACACATGTTATGAATATTATCCTCATAATATGTAATCTTAAAAAGTAGTTTGAAAGTAAATTTGTTTGCAATTTTTTAAATAAATTTTTAATAATTTTTAGCCTTTAAACTAATTAAAAAGTCTTATTTACTTTAATTATAATTTTAAAGACAATATCAAGACTAGATTTTAAAAGAAAATTTACTTATTTCATATTTTGCAATTTTTTTTTTTAACAAATTTTTTTTATTTTTACTACATTTCTAAATTTTATAAGAAACATCTCTTATTTAATTTTTTGGGATTTTTGTTATGTTTTTTGGGAATTCTTAATTTCTGTCTCAAATAAATAGTTATAAGTTTTTATTTAATTTTTTATACTTTTTATACAATTTTCTGAATTCCCATATATTTTTCCAAAATTTCCTCAATTTAAAACTCGGGAAAATTATGGATATGTGTAGATTTTATTTTGTTATTGAACTTGTATTGAGAATCTTTTAGCTTTAACATTTTTATTGAGCTCTTTCTCTCTTTTTAGTGCTCTCGCAATTTAATTAAATTTTTAAAATTTTATGAGAAAATCTTTTTTGCAAATCTTTTATATGGTTTTAGTTAATAAAAAAAAAATAATATATTTTATTTGTGTTCTCTTTCTTTAAATAAATTAGCAATAAAAAAATAGCTACTAAAGTTAGATTTTGTTATTAAAAAAAATAGTTTATTTTTTTGTTGCTGCACTAAATTAACCGCCCGGCCCCACTAGAAACACTCAAAACATTGTCATCTTGATACGTTCATTTGTTAGTTAATGATATATTCAGATAAGTTCCAACAAAACAACACGTACGTCGGACAGTTATTAAAAAGACTTAATTCCATAATACACAGTAGAGCTTATTCAACGTAGAAAAATAAAAACAAAAATTATTAAATGGACAATTAATAAAGAGACTTAAAAATGAATTTATATTTTCCAATGTCTGATAGTGTGTGGACTGGTGATAAGAAATTTTTTGTTAGTACTTTTGAAAGTTTTCAAATGTAATTCTAAACTAATAAATGTTTACAGAATAAGTATAAAAAAAAATAAAATAATAAAAAGTATAATAATGTAAGGTAAATATAAATAGCTTTTGAAAACAGGGAAAAGTAAATAAAATGTTGTTGAATATTTAAATTTTTAAGAAAATATAATATGTAAACTGAAATGTAACAAAATAATTAACAATGAAAAATATTTTTGGTGACATGATTGGTTTTTTTATATTTTTAACAAATATTTAAGATAAAAAAATAAGTTTTAAATATAATCAACATCATAAAAAACGGATTTGTCTTTTTTTTATTAAATTGCTTTATAGAAAAAAAAACAAGTTAATAATTCAACAAATATCATAAAAAAATAGAATATTATTATATTTTTCTATTAAGAGTTTTATTGGTAGATCTAAACCAAATTTATAATAAGACTAATTGTTTTTTTTTTTTTTTTTAATTTAATGATTAATAGATAGTTTCAGGCATGAATATCATCTTGTTAGGTTTTTTTTTAATACAGTATGGTCAAATAAATTATAAACTGAAAGAAAATAATAATTGTTTCCTTCAATTTTTTGGATAATTATATTATTCATTTGATTAACACAACCGCCATTTTGATTATTATAACAACCATTTTCACTCACTACATAATGCTTATCATTTGTCCAATCATAATCTGGCCTTAAAACGTTTAAATGCAATATAAAATCAATGTCATAAATTCAAAAAAGTTTTGAAAATTATTTCATTTGTGTTTTTCATATAAACCTTTTTTTTTTTTTTGTAAATAATACAAAATTTATTGAAACAAAACCATAAACTTTATATCTTTTCGAACTCACTGTATAAACAACGTATAGCATTTTCATTTGACATACTTTAAAAATAAAATTTTATACGTTCATTGCCCTTTTTCTTTGTGTTTCTTGTGTGTTCAGTTAGAAATTCTAAAACACAAAAATCAAAACTAAACAAAATGAAATTAAAAACAAATTCACTTTTAAACATTCTGAACTTTATGGCTAATGACAAAACTATAACAAAACAAAATTAAAATAACAATTTTCATGTAAAAATGTCAAGATTTTGAATTTTGTTATAATTTTTTCATTGTCACAAAGTTCAGAACATAGAAAACAACTAGAAGTAAAACTCTTGTAATTCGCTCAGCAAAAAAAAAAATTACTCTTCTCATACGTATAAATTAGTTCTGCCGAAAATTCTACTACACATACAAAGAGTTAGGTTTTTTGACAGCTGAGTTAGGTTTTTTGAGAGCAAGTTGGACTTCTAGTTATTTTCTATGGTTCAGAATACGGGTATTACTAATTATTTATGAGATAACTTAAACTAAAAATTATTTAAAATAGAAAAGCAAAACACTAATAAAGAAAATAATAATTATTAATACTTATAGTTACTTCTCCGGTTTTTATTAACTTATTATGAGGTGTTTCTTATCTAACATCGTAAAATTATCATTTCATTTACAAATAACATGTTTCTGTTTTAATTTCTTTTTTCGTTTTTGTCTTCCAATATCATTTAGTTTATTTACTTATTTGTTTATTAAACACAAAATAATATTTGTTTATAATCTATACAAATTTCATTATAAAGAATATGTGCTTACAAAACATAAAATTAATATAAACTAATAGAAATGTTTGTAGTTGTCATGTAAATAAGTATTAAAACAAAAAACTAAGACGTCTTGTAACAACTGATAATTATATTAAGGGTTGTTTGGTTAAACCACTAGCAGCTAATGGAAGTGTTTGTTTTCTACCAATTAAGGAAACAAGAGATTTAGAAAAATGTATTTTATAAAATTTTAAAACTGTTGTCGTAATACAGTTATTATATTACATACCTTAGGATAAAGTAGATAGATTTGATTGAAGATTATAATATAGAGAATTGAATAAACTATATACTTGATTATAGACACTTTATAGACTAAATTGTTAGCTAGACTATAGAATCGAATATCGATCAGAATAATAATTATATTCTACAAGACTATTAACTAGACTAACGACTGAACTATGACGATAGTATAGTCTATTGACAATACTATAGACTATACTATCGACTAGGTTAACGACTGGGCTATCGACTGATACTATGGAGTAGACTATCGATTATATTATTATCTAGACTATCAATTGAGCTGTTGACTTAAATATATACTGGAAAATATACTGTAATATAGACTTGAGTGAAGACTAGACTGTAAACTTGATTATGGTCTATCGACTAGGCGATCAACTATACTATTAACTAGACTATCGTTTAGCCACGCTAGAGAGTAGACTATCGATATGACTATAAACTAGACTAGACTATAGACTGGATTATATATATAACTATTGACTTAAATATATACTAGAAAATAGACTAGAATGTAGTCTTGACTATGGACTAGACTATAAACTAGATTGACTAGACTATTAATTAGCCAGACTATGGAGTAGACTATCGACAAGACTATTGATTAAAAAATTATTTAATTAAACAATTTTTTAGCCTAATCTTAAATTTTACAAATCTATGAAGTACTTGTCGAGAATAGCTCAACAAAGATGAACAAACGAGTCCATATGTTGATAGATATGGGCTCAGTACGATCAAAAACCGTCGAACTATATTCTGGGATTGCCGAGGCGTCAGCTACGAACACTTGTATCCATTATTACTAGGCACTGGGTTGCTGGTAAACGACTATTATAGAAGTTGCTTTAACGAGGAGAAGGAAGAGATGTAGAACATTTTCTCTGCCACTGTCCTGCTCTAGCGGATATTAGGACTACAGAATTTGGGAGTCCTCATTTGCATGGGTTATCTGATTTCTCTGTAATTGATATCAGACGGATTTGATATTTCATACGTGCGTCCGACTTGTTCGATTCGAATCTATATTTGGATATATGAAAATATATTTACACGATCACTCAGGTGACCAAAAAGACCCCAGTGAGCTGTTTTTATTTTATATATTCACAGCTGCCCATCTAACCTAACCTAACCTAACCTAATCTAGCCATAAATTTAATTTTTATAATTTAAGGCTTTTTTAATGTTTCATTTTAAAATTAAATTTTAAAAAATTTTAATTATTTAAAATTTTTTTCATTCTAACCTCAAATTTTATTTTATAATTAAAGGTTTTTAACCAATTTTTTAAAGCATTTGATTTCTTTGCTTCAAAAATCATTCAAATTTTGTTTTTACAAATTTTAATTACTAAACAGTTTTTCAATATAACTTCAAATTTTATTTTTGAAATTAAAGTTTTTTTAATAAAATGTTTAAGGCATTTTATTCATCATGTCCTTAGCAACTATTCTTAGTTGTATTTTTTTTAATTTAAAATATTAAACATTGTTTTTAATCTATCCTCAAATTTAATTTTTGACATTTAAGTTTTTTTTAAGAAAATTTTTCGGGTCATTTTATTTATTTTTGCCTTAGAAATTATTGTAATTTTCCAGTTTTAAATAAACTAATTTAAAGTTACAAGAATACTCAATAAAAAAAAAACGACGGTTACATTCAAATGATTCAAAAAAAAAGTTAACAAAAGATAATATCAAAAGAGAAGATAAAAAACAAATAATATAATCTGGCATTACCATAAAATATGAGTGTTGCAAGCAGGGTTGTATTCAAATTCAATATTACAACACTCCTCCTCAACACACATATTTGAATACTTTAATTCTCAAATTTATAAAGCCTAAAGCTTCTAATAATTTTACATGATTATTCCTTAATAGATTCTTAGTAAAAATATCAGCTATTTTATCACTACTATTACCATATTTTAAATCTATTAATTTTTCGAAAAATACATTTCTTATATGGTGGTATTTAATATCTATATGCTTGGTTCTACTATAATAGATATGATTCTTAACTATTTGCAAGGCTCCAAGGTTATCTCCATAAATTAGAACCATTTCGGGATAATGTAATTGAATTCCACCAAGAAGTTTCTTCAAGTATACTGCTTCCTTTGCGGCTGATGAAAGCGCCATATATTCAGCCTCTGTGCTACTCAAGGCAACTGTAGCTTATTTTTTAGACTCCCATGAAAATGCACCTCCAGCGAGAATAAACACATATCCTGTGTAGGACTTTTTATTTGCATCATTGCCGCCCCAATCAGCATCAGCGTAGCATACTAATGGTTAACCTGCTTTATTATACCTTAGTTGGATATTTTCAGTTTTATTGAGATATTTTAAAGTCTCTTCGCTGCTACCATGTAGGGGTCCTTGTTTCGTTGTGATAATTTGCATACTGAATGTAGTATATCAAGCCGGGTACAAATTGCCAGATACATTAGAGATCCGATGAAAGATTGATAATTTCTTGGATTAACCTTCTCGCACTCATCACTGTGGCATACTACCTGAAATTTAGCTTCCATTGGGGTAGTAACCGGACGACATCCTTCCATATGATAATCAAACATGAGCTCCTTTATATATTTACTCTGATGAATTACAATCTTTCCAGTGGCACCATCTCTCTGCTTCAATGCTTAAGAAATGTTTCGCAGGACCCTTATCAACTACCGATACTCTTTCTGAAATTTGAGATTTTATATTATTTAATTCTGACAGATTAGAACAAGCCAACAACAAATCGTCGACATATACGGCAATTAGATTGATGTCACGACCGTTTCTCTTTTGGTATAAACAGGGCTCGCTTTCACAGGCATGAAAACCAATCTCTTTCAAAATTTCGTCCAACTTGCGATTCCATTGACGGCCGGATTGCTTAAGTTCATATAAGGCTTTCTTGAGCTTCAAAACACTTTTGGGAAAATGTTCATCTTTGAACATTTCCAGTTGCGCCATGTACACTTCATCAGTCAATTCACTATTTGGATAAGCCGTGGACACGTCCATTTGATGTAGATATAGGTCATATTCTGCAGTGAGAGCGATTACCATTCTTATTGTCTCATAGCGAACGACAGGAGAGAACGTTTCCGTATAGTTTATACCATATGTTTGAGCGTACCTCTTAGTAACTAATCTCGCCTTAAATCTTTCTATACAGCCGTCCTTGTTCCTCTTCAGAGCAAAAACCCATTTACATCCTACGGATCTCTGGCCATCTGGTAGCTCTGACAACTCCCAAGTATTATTATTAATGAAAGCATTATTCTCCTTCATCGCATTCCACCAATATTGGGAGCATTCACCTGACAAAGCTTCGTTGACTGTTACAGGAACCTTAATGTTGTCTATGCACATCATATTTAACGTGTTGTACTGCTTTCGTAGTCTTCCTGGCTGACCCGTTCGTATTATTTTGGTCTACCAGGCCCAACAGAGACTGCCTCATCAGAACGAAAACCAACTAGTTGTGAACCATCAATGACTGCACGAGGATTTGGGTATTCTTCTTCTTCTACGGATTATTATTTTCTTTCAGGAAACAGTAATTTTCAATGAAATAAACATCACGGCTTACAATGATTTTTCCGCAGATTTCTCCAGAAGACGATATGCTTTTGATGTTTCCGAGTAACCAACCATGATATACTCTCGTCCCTTTGCTCGGAACTTATGGTGATGAGTCTTATCTAATGCGATTGCCAAAGAATCAAATATCTTCAAATGATGAACAGTTGGCTTACGTATATACCAAACTTCATACGGTGTCGAATTATCTAAAGCTCTTGTTGGCGAACTATTACGTAGGTAAGCGGCAGTATTCACAGAAAATACAAGCATAGTTCTAGCAACATTCTATTTGAATAGAATATTACATTCATCAATACGAACTGTACCTCTGATTTCTGCTTCAATTTTATTTTCCCCTGCAAGTGAGATCAATTCTGCGTAAGTCTCGAAAGTTTCAAAAGAATTTCGGTTACAGCACAAATGAGAAGAAACACCGCTATCTAAGCACCATAAATTGTTATTCAATACAATGTTGTTGTTGGTTGCTGCAAACACTGAGTATGCGTGAGTTTCTACATTGTGCTGCATAGTAACCTCTTCGACCGCATTTGAAACATTTAAAATTTTGTTTTTGCTTGCCTGCATGGCAACTAGGCTTTTCGTTGTTCTCTATGGATTTGTTGTTACTTACAATATTTTTTTTTTTTTTGTTTGATTGTGACAGGAACACTTGTGTACCACCACTACCTTGAGCAATATAATCACCAGCTTTTCTTCTTTCACCCTCTTTCGTCAATTTTAACTTTAAGGTACTGAGCTTTGGTAGGTCATCTCTTGTTTCTAAGGCTATGACAAAATTTTCATAAGCATTATGACAAACAGCTCATCTTGCAGCTCATTTCCAGTTTCGGTTAGATTCTCCACAGTTAACAAAAAATTGCATACATATTGTTGGACACAATCTGCTTCCCCCATTCTCATGTTAAGAAGTTGTTTAAAAAGGGCAACTTTTCTTACCGGTCCTTTAGATCTATGTACCTCACGCAATGTGTCCCATGTTGCACTCGCTGATGGACAATTCTTAATATAGTTGATCTGCATAGGTGTGACACTTAAAATAATTGTTGACGTTGCCTTTTCATCTCGTTTCTTCCAAGCAGCCAGTTCCATTCTGCTCCGTTGGTTTATCATCACTACTGGTGGATCACAAATCTTGATGAATTAAGACAGCTTTTACTTGCAAGCTCCACGAGTTATAATTTGTATCATCCAACTTTTCGATGCTGCATATTGAAGAACTCATCTTCGACACTTTTAACTTTCGCCTTTATATTTTATTAATTATTATTTTCATTAATATTCACTTAAGCACTCCTGAGCCTATAACCTATTGTAATTTTCCAGTATAAATTAAAAGACGATGTGGCACGTTTAAAGAATTTAATACAACTAAATTAAAGTTACAAGAATACTGAAAAAAACGACGATTACATTCAAATGATTCAAAAAAAGTTAACAAAAGATAATATCAAAAGAGAAGATAAAAAACAAATAATATAACCTGGCATTACCATAAAATATGAGTGTTGAAAGCAGGGTTGTATTCAAATTCAATATTACAACAGAAATCATTGTTTATTTAAATTTTTACAAATTTTACAAATTTTCAATCTAACCTTAAAATTTTATTTTTGAAATATAAGATTTTTTAAGAAAATTCTTAAGATATTTTATTTCTCTTGGCCTTAGCAAAAATTGTTAGTTTTAATTTTTCAAGTATTATGCTTATTAAAAAATTTAATTTACGAAATTTAAGTTTTCTAGGAAAATGTTTAAAAAATTTATTTTTTATGGTCTTGGGAACAATAGCTAGTTTTGATTTTTAAAAAATTTTAAATATTAAAAATTTTTTTTCAACCTAACCTGGAATGTATTTTGTGAAATTTAAGCTTTTTATAGAAAATTCTTAAGGAATGAAATATTTTATTTAAAAAAAATCAACAAATTTAATGTTTTTTAGGAAAGTTCTTAAGGAATTTTATTTCTGAAGGCCTTAGGAGAAATTGTTAGTTTAATTTTTAAAAAATGTTTAATATTAACAAAAATTTTCAACATAACCTCTAATTTAATTTTTAAAAATTAATTTTTTTACGAATATTCTTAAGCAATTTTATTTCTTGTGGCCTTTATTTGTATAGCTGCTCCATTTTATGTAAATAATTGATTACTATTTTTATTCTTTCCCTCTTTTTAAGGTAAATTCCGCTACAATACCGAACTCACGGGACCCCGCAATATATGTGAAGCTATCGAACAATTGGGCTTCGAAGCTCATCTTCTCTCTGGTAAGGATAAAATGGCCCATAGTTACTTAGAACATAAAGAAGAGATACGTAAATGGCGTACCGCTTTTCTTATCTCCCTAATATTTGGTGGACCCTGTATGATAGCCATGATCTATTTTATGGCTGAAATGGGCAATAAAGGACATGCCAATATGTGTTGTATAGTACCCGGCCTTTCAATGGAAAACCTGGTAATGTTTTTGCTCTCAACACCCGTACAATTCTTTGGTGGTTGGCATTTTTATGTACAATCTTATCGAGCCATAAAACATGGTACCACCAATATGGATGTTTTAATATCAATGGTAACCACCATTTCATATATATACTCTGTGGCCGTGGTTATAGCCGCCATATTAATGGAACAAAATTCATCACCTTTAACCTTTTTCGATACACCTCCTATGTTGTTGATATTTATATCGTTGGGTAGATGGTTGGAGCATATAGCCAAGGGTAAAACTTCTGAAGCTTTATCAAAACTGTTGTCTTTAAAAGCGGCCGAAGCTGTTTTGGTGGAAATCTCCAAAGATTTTGAAATCACTTCGGAAAAGGTCATATCAGTAGATTATGTACAACGTGGTGATATACTCAAGGTTATACCAGGAGCTAAAGTACCAGTGGATGGCAAAGTTTTATATGGTCACTCTACTTGTGATGAATCTTTAATTACGGGAGAATCTATGCCGGTAGCAAAACGCAAGGATGCAGTAGTTATTGGAGGCTCTATCAACCAAAACGGTGTACTTTTAATATCAGCCACACACACGGGTGAGAATACTACACTGGCACAAATAGTCCGTTTGGTGGAGGAGGCTCAAACCTCCAAAGCCCCCATACAACAATTGGCCGATAAAATTGCAGGATATTTTGTGCCGTTTGTGGTAGTAGTCTCAAGTGTGACTTTGATAGGCTGGATAATGGCAGGTTTCATAGACCCAAGCTTGGTAGCAGTAGCCAACGAACACAAAGCTCATATGGACACTAATACTATAGTAGTAAGTTATGCATTTAAATGTGCTTTAAGCGTTTTGGCAATAGCTTGTCCCTGTGCTCTGGGTTTGGCTACTCCTACCGCGGTAATGGTGGCTACTGGTACCGGAGCTATAAATGGTGTTTTGGTTAAGGGAGCTACTGCTTTGGAAAATGCCCATAAGGTAGGGTTTTGAGCAATAGATAAAAATAATAAATTTTTACATTTTTCTATTATTTGTCTTAAACGTTCAGGTTAAAACTGTGGTCTTTGACAAAACGGGCACTATAACCCATGGCACTCCCATGACTTCAAAGGTCATTATGTTTGTTAAACCTTCAATATGCAGTTTAGCACGAGCCCTCACTATTGTGGGTGCAGCAGAAGCCCATAGTGAACATCCCATAGCCTCAGCCATAGTACGCTTTGCCAAGGATATGTTATCGCAAGAATCATTAGGAAAAACCGAAAACTTCCAAGCAGTTCCCGGCTGTGGTATTAAAGTTACTGTCTCCCATTATGATGTTGCCCTCCGCCAGGCCTGTAATGCTGAAAAAATTATAAATTTTGAAAATAGTTATCGTTCTCATGGCAACAATATACAACAAGCCCCCATACAATTAGAAAATGGTGTTTCCATAACAGAACTTATACCCCATCCGGTTGAAACTCAACATATTTTAGCTGCTGAACAACAAAAACATTTACAATTATTGCAATTAGATGATGCTACGATTACTGAGAGTGTAGGAGATGTTAATGCTATTTTAGGCAATGAAGTTAATGTACTTATTGGCAATCGTGAATGGATGCTGCGTAATGCTATACATGTTTCGAGCGTTATCAATACAGCCATGACTGAGGAAGAATCTAAAGGCCATACAGCAGTATTGTGTGCTTTAAATGGTCAATTAGTTTGTATGTTTGCTGTATCGGATATGGTCAAGCCAGAAGCTCATTTGGCCGTGTATACATTGAAGAAAATGGGCATTGAAGTGATTTTGTTGACGGGAGATAATAAGAATACCGCAGCTAGTATAGCTAGAGAGGTGGGAGAAACTATTTACAATACTTTTTTGATATTGTTATAGACTTGAAGAGTATAGTCCAGACTATAGAATAGACTATAGTTCACTCTATGGAATATACTATATACTGTACTATAGTTCAAACTATAGGCTAGACTATAGCCCAGACTATAGACTAGACTATAGACTAGACTATAGTCCACACTATAGACTAGACTATAGACTAGACTATAGTCCAGACTATAGACTAGACTATAGTCCAGACTATAGACTAGACTATAGTCCAGACTATAGACTAGACTATAGTCCAGACTATAGACTAGACTATAGTCCAGACTATAGACTAGACTATAGTCCAGACTATAGACTAGACTATAGTCCAGACTATAGACTAGACTATAGTCCAGACTATAGACTAGACTATAGTCCAGACTATAGACTAGACTATAGTCCAGACTATAGACTAGACTATAGTCCAGACTATAGACTAGACTATAGTCCAGACTATAGACTAGACTATAGTCCAGACTATAGACTAGACTATAGTCCAGACTATAGACTAGACTATAGTCCAGACTATAGACTAGACTATAGTCCAGACTATAGACTAGACTATAGTCCAGACTATAGACTAGACTATAGTCCAGACTATAGACTAGACTATAGTCCAGACTATAGACTAGACTATAGTCCAGACTATAGACTAGACTATAGTCCAGACTATAGACTAGACTATAGTCCAGACTATAGACTAGACTATAGTCCAGACTATAGACTAGACTATAGTCCAGACTATAGACTAGACTATAGTCCAGACTATAGACTAGACTATAGTCCAGACTATAGACTAGACTATAGTCCAGACTATAGACTAGACTATAGTCCAGACTATAGACTAGACTATAGTCCAGACTATAGACTAGACTATAGTCCAGACTATAGACTAGACTATAGTCCAGACTATAGACTAGACTATAGTCCAGACTATAGATTAGACTATAGTCCAGACTATAGACTAGACTATAGTCCAGACTATAGACTAGACTATAGTCCAGACTATAGACTAGACTATAGTCCAGACTATAGACTAGACTATAGTCCAGACTATAGACTAGACTATAGTCCAGACTATAGACTAGACTATAGTCCAGACTATAGACTAGACTATAGTCCAGACTATAGACTAGACTATAGTCCAGACTATAGACTAGACTATAGTCCAGACTATAGACTAGACTATAGTCCAGACTATAGACTAGACTATAGTCCAGACTATAGACTAGACTATAGTCCAGACTATAGACTAGACTATAGTCCAGACTATAGACTAGACTATAGTCCAGACTATAGACTAGACTATAGTCCAGACTATAGACTAGACTATAGTCCAGACTATAGACTGGACTATAGTCCAGACTATAGACTAGACTATAGTCCAGACTATAGACTAGACTATAGTCCAGACTATAGACTAGACTATAGTCCAGACTATAGACTAGACTATAGTCCAGACTATAGACTAGACTATAGTCCAGACTATAGACTAGACTATAGTCCAGACTATAGACTAGACTATAGTCCAGACTATAGACTAGACTATAGTCCAGACTATAGACTAGACTATAGTCCAGACTAGACTATAGTCCAGACTGTAGACTAGACTATAGTCCAGACTGTAGACTAGACTATAGTCCAGACTGTAGACTAGACTATAGTCCAGACTGTAGACTAGACTATAGTCCAGACTGTAGACTAGACTATAGTCCAGACTGTAGACTAGACTATAGTCCAGACTGTAGACTAGACTATAGTCCAGACTGTAGACTAGACTATAGTCCAGACTGTAGACTAGACTATAGTCCAGACTGTAGACTAGACTATAGTCCAGACTGTAGACTAGACTATAGTCCAGACTGTAGACTAGACTATAGTCCAGACTGTAGACTAGACTATAGTCCAGACTGTAGACTAGACTATAGTCCAGACTGTAGACTAGACTATAGTCCAGACTGTAGACTAGACTATAGTCCAGACTGTAGACTAGACTATAGTCCAGACTGTAGACTAGACTATAGTCCAGACTGTAGACTAGACTATATTCCAGACTGTAGACTAGACTATAGTCCAGACTGTAGACTAGACTATAGTCCAGACTGTAGACTAGACTATATTCCAGACTGTAGACTAGACTATAGTCCAGACTGTAGACTAGACTATAGTCCAGACTGTAGACTAGACTATATTCCAGACTGTAGACTAGACTATAGTCCAGACTGTAGACTAGACTATAGTCCAGACTGTAGACTAGATTATAGTCCAGACTGTAGACTAGACTATAGTCCAGACTGTAGACTAGACTATAGTCCAGACTGTAGACTAGATTATAGTCCAGACTGTAGACTAGACTATAGTCCAGACTGTAGACTAGACTATAGTCCAGACTATAGACTAGACTATAGTCCAGACTATAGACTAGACTATAGTCCAGACTGTAGACTAGACTATAGTCCAGACTATAGACTAGACTATAGTCCAGACTGTAGACTAGACTATAGTCCAGACTATAGACTAGACTATAGTCCAGACTGTAGACTAGACTATAGTCCAGACTGTAGACTAGACTATAGTCCAGACTGTAGACTAGACTATAGTCCAGACTATAGACTAGACTATAGTCCAGACTATAGACTAGACTATAGTCCAGACTGTAGACTAGACTATAGTCCAGACTATAGACTAGACTATAGTCCAGACTGTAGACTAGACTATAGTCCAGACTATAGACTAGACTATAGTCCAGACTATAGACTAGACTATAGTCCAGACTATAGACTAGACTATAGTCCAGACTATAGACTAGACTATAGACTAGACTATAGTCCAGACTATAGACTAGACTATAGACTAGACTATAGTCCAGACTATAGACTAGACTATAGACTAGACTATAGACTAGACTATAGTCCAGACTATAGACTAGACTATAGTCCAGACTATAGACTAGACTATAGTCCAGACTATAGACTAGACTATAGTCCAGACTATAGACTAGACTATAGTCCAGACTATAGACTAGACTATAGTCCAGACTATAGACTAGACTATAGTCCAGACTATAGACTAGACTATAGTCCAGACTATAGACTAGACTATAGTCCAGACTATAGACTAGACTATAGTCCAGACTATAGACTAGACTATAGTCCAGACTATAGACTAGACTATAGTCCAGACTATAGACTAGACTATAGTCCAGACTATAGACTAGACTATAGTCCAGACTATAGACTAGACTATAGTCCAGACTATAGACTAGACTATAGTCCAGACTATAGACTAGACTATAGTCCAGACTATAGACTAGACTATAGTCCAGACTATAGACTAGACTATAGTCCAGACTATAGACCTAGACTATAGTCCAGACTATAGACTAGACTATAGTCCAGACTATAGACTAGACTATAGTCCAGACTATAGACTAGACTATAGTCCAGACTATAGACTAGACTATAGTCCAGACTATAGACTAGACTATAGTCCAGACTATAGACTAGACTATAGTCCAGACTATAGACTAGACTATAGTCCAGACTATAGACTAGACTATAGTCCAGACTATAGACTAGACTATAGTCCAGACTATAGACTAGACTATAGTCCAGACTATAGACTAGACTATAGTCCAGACTATAGACTAGACTATAGTCCAGACTATAGACTAGACTATAGTCCAGACTATAGACTAGACTATAGTCCAGACTATAGACTAGACTATAGTCCCAGACTATAGACTAGACTATAGTCCAGACTATAGACTAGACTATAGTCCAGACTATAGACTAGACTATAGTCCAGACTATAGACTAGACTATAGTCCAGACTATAGACTAGACTATAGTCCAGACTATAGACTAGACTATAGTCCAGACTATAGACTAGACTATAGTCCAGACTATAGACTAGACTATAGTCCAGACTATAGACTAGACTATAGTCCAGACTATAGACTAGACTATAGTCCAGACTATAGACTAGACTATAGTCCAGACTATAGACTAGACTATAGTCCAGACTATAGACTAGACTATAGTCCAGACTATAGACTAGACTATAGTCCAGACTATAGACTAGACTATAGTCCAGACTATAAACTAGACTATAGTCCAGACTATAGACTAGACTATAGTCCAGACTATAGACTAGACTATAGTCCAGACTATAGACTAGACTATAGTCCAGACTATAGACTAGACTATAGTCCAGACTATAGTCCAGACTATAGACTAGACTATAGTCCAGACTATAGTCCAGACTATAGACTAGACTATAGTCCAGACTATAGACTAGACTATAGTCCCAGACTATAGACTAGACTATAGTCCAGACTATAGACTAGACTATAGTCCAGACTATAGACTAGACTATAGTCCAGACTATAGACTAGACTATAGTCCAGACTATAGACTAGACTATAGTCCAGACTATAGACTAGACTATAGTCCAGACTATAGACTAGACTATAGTCCAGACTATAGACTAGACTATAGTCCAGACTATAGACTAGACTATAGTCCAGACTATAGACTAGACTATAGTCCAGACTATAGACTAGACTATAGTCCAGACTATAGACTAGACTATAGTCCAGACTATAGACTAGACTATAGTCCAGACTATAGACTAGACTAATAGTCCAGACTATAGACTAGACTATAGTCCCAGACTATAGACTAGACTATAGTCCAGACTATAGACTAGACTATAGTCCAGACTATAGACTAGACTATAGTCCAGACTATAGACTAGACTATAGTCCAGGACTATAGACTAGACTATAGTCCAGACTATAGACTAGACTATAGTCCAGACTATAGACTAGACTATAGTCCAGACTATAGACTAGACTATAGTCCAGACTATAGACTAGACTATAGTCCAGACTATAGACTAGACTATAGTCCAGACTATAGACTAGACTATAGTCCAGACTATAGACTAGACTATAGTCCAGACTATAGACTAGACTATAGTCCAGACTATAGACTAGACTATAGTCCAGACTATAGACTAGACTATAGTCCAGACTATAGACTAGACTATAGTCCAGACTATAGACTAGACTATAGTCCAGACTATAGACTAGACTATAGTCCAGACTATAGACTAGACTATAGTCCAGACTATAGACTAGACTATAGTCCAGACTATAGACTAGACTATAGTCCAGACTATAGACTAGACTATAGTCCAGACTATAGACTAGACTATAGTCCAGACTATAGACTAGACTATAGTCCAGACTATAGACTAGACTATAGTCCAGACTATAGACTAGGACTATAGTCCAGACTATAGACTAGACTATAGTCCAGGACTATAGACTAGACTATAGTCCAGACTATAGACTAGACTATCAGACTAGACTATAGTCCAGACTATAGACTAGACTATAGTCCAGACTATAGACTAGACTATAGTCCAGACTATAGACTAGACTATAGTCCAGACTATAGACTAGACTATAGTCCAGACTATAGACTAGACTATAGTCCAGACTATAGACTAGACTATAGTCCAGACTATAGACTAGACTATAGTCCAGACTATAGACTAGACTATAGTCCAGACTATAGACTAGACTATAGTCCAGACTATAGACTAGACTATAGTCCAGACTATAGACTAGACTATAGTCCAGACTATAGACTAGACTATAGTCCAGACTATAGACCTAGACTATAGTCCAGACTATAGACTAGACTATAGTCCAGACTATAGACTAGACTATAGTCCAGACTATAGACTAGACTATAGTCCAGACTATAGACTAGACTATAGTCCAGACTATAGACTAGACTATAGTCCAGACTATAGACTAGACTATAGTCCAGACTATAGACTAGACTATAGTCCAGACTATAGACTAGACTATAGTCCAGACTATAGACTAGACTATAGTCCAGACTATAGACTAGACTATAGTCCAGACTATAGACTAGACTATAGTCCAGACTATAGACTAGACTATAGTCCAGACTATAGACTAGACTATAGTCCCAGACTATAGACTAGACTATAGTCCAGACTATAGACTAGACTATAGTCCAGACTATAGACTAGACTATAGTCCAGACTATAGACTAGACTATAGTCCAGACTATAGACTAGACTATAGTCCAGACTATAGACTAGACTATAGTCCAGACTATAGACTGGACTATAGTCCAGACTATAGACTAGACTATAGTCCAGACTATAGACTGGACTATAGTCCAGACTATAGACTAGACTATAGTCCAGACTATAGCTAGACTATAGTCCAGACTATAGACTAGACTATAGTCCAGACTATAGACTAGACTATAGTCCAGACTATAGTCCAGACTGTAGGCTAGACTATAGTCCAGACTATAGACTAAACTATAGTCCAGACTATAGATTAGACTATAGTCCAGACTATTGCTTAGACTATAGTCCTGACTATAGCTTAGACTATAGTCCTGACTATAGCTTAGACTATAGTCCAGACTATAGCTTAGACTATAGTCCAGACTATAGCTTAGACTATAGTCCAGGACTATAGCTTAGTTAGACTATAGTCCAGACTATAGCTTAGACTATAGTCCAGACTATAGCTTAGACTATAGTCCAGACTATAGCTTAGACTATAGTCCACACTATAGCTTAGACTATAGTCCAGACTATAGCTTATACTATAGTCCAGACTATAGCTTAGACTATAGTCCAGACTATAGCTTAGACTATAGTCCAGACTATAGCTTAGACTATAGTCCAGACTATAGCTTAGACTATAGTCCAGACTATAGCTTAGACTCTAGTCCAGACTATAGCTTAGACTCTAGTCCAGACTATAGCTTAGACTCTAGTCCAGTCTATAGAATAGACTATAGTCCACGCTATAGACTATAGGCTAGTCTATAGTCCACGCTATAGACTATAGGCTAGTCTATAGTCCACGCTATAGACTATAGGCTAGTCTATAGTCCACGCTATAGACTATAGGCTAGTCTATAGTCCACGCTATAGACTATAGGCTAGTCTATAGTCCACGCTATAGACTATAGGCTAGTCTATAGTCCAGACTATAGACTACGTCCAGACTATAGACTACGTCTAGTCTATAGACTATAGTCTAGTCTATAGTCTGGCAAAAATTTTATTATAATTAATCTAAAATTATGTTACAAATTCAGGTGGGCATAACCCGTGTTTTTGCTGAAGTTTTACCCTCACACAAGGTGGCCAAGATCCAGGGCATTCAAAATGCCGGCAAACGAGTTGCCATGGTAGGAGATGGTGTCAATGATAGTCCTGCTTTGGCTCAAGCTGATGTAGGCATTGCTATAGCAGCAGGTACGGATGTTGCAGCCGAAGCAGCAGATGTGGTGCTCATGCGTAATGATCTCTTAGATGTTGTGGCCTGTTTGGATTTGTCACGTAAAACTGTTAAACGTATACGTTACAATTTCCTCTTTGCCAGTATGTATAATCTTTTGGGTATTCCACTGGCCTCAGGAATATTTGCCCCGTTCGGTATAACCCTACAACCCTGGATGGCTTCTGTGGCCATGGCTGCTAGTTCAGTATCAGTGGTATGTTCTTCTTTACTCTTGAAATTCTATCGTAAACCTACTGCTGCCGCTTTACGCAATGCTGAGTATATGCAATATGTAGCCACCTCTAAAGAAAGAGAACCTGATCAATTATCTTTACATCGAGGACTAGAAGATTTACCTAGACGTAGAGCTTCCAGTACGTCTTTATTATCACGTATACTTTTACGCTCTGGTAGCGTTAAAATGGATCCCAATCAAGATTCTTTATTGGCCGAGGAAGATGGTGATTATATACAAGCAAAAATTGTTCAAAGTAAAAATATACAAAGTGTTACCGAAATGCAAAAACTATAGACTTCTATAATAACATTAAAAATCATTTATATTAATTCTAAATAAAGTCCAACAATAAAAGAAGTCATTAAATAAAAAAAAAAAAAAAACAAATATTATTATCATTGTTATTCATTTAAAATTATGAAATTTTTATTTTATTTTAATTTAGTAATAAAATTAATTAATATTCCTTATGTATTTCGAAAAAAATTTCCTTACTTCAGTGGAAAATTTAATTGTTTATGTTTCTGTTTAAAAAATTATTATTGTTTTTCTTTTTTTATTTTTGTTATTAAAATGCATCAAAAAAGTTATATATAGAAGAAAATAAAACTAAAACTAAGCCAATAATTAACTGTGAATATCTTAAGATTGATTTAAAATTTATTATCTTATAAATATATTTTATGTATATTAATATTAACTTTAAAATTAAAAAAACAAATCATTTATAAAAGACCAGCAATGTTTTTTTCAAGCATATGCTCAAAAAAATTAAATATATATATATATATTAAAAGCAAAGTATATTGTTGTTATAAATCATAAAAAAAAAAAAATATTTTTTTATACGAATCCTTAAATATATATAATAAAAAAATCAAAAATAAAGAAGACCCCATAACTAGTAAAATGTTAAGAAAATTTAAAGAAGTTTTATTTCTAAATATATTTTATTTAAATTGAGTTATATAAACAGAGTTGCATTTTAAAGAAAAATTTAGATCAGATTTTTATAAAAAAGACTTGATCGCAACTAAATTTGGTATCGATTTTCGAATTCAGCGTATGGAGTTACGGCGAATAGCGTTCTTTGAAATTTTGCCCTTTATTACTTATTAAAATTTACCTTTTTAATTCTTTTGTAATTTAGGGTTTATTTGTATTTTTGTTTTTTTTTTTTTAATTTAGGATTTTTTTATATTAGCGTTCTTTTATAATCTTACAATTTGCATTTTTTTTCTTTTAGTAATTAGTGATTTTTGTAATATGGCGATTTTTTAGAATTTAAAGTTTTTTGTAATTTAGCGATTTTTTGGTTTTAACGATTTTTTTTTGTAATACAGCGAGTTTTGTATTTAAACGTTTTCTATTTTTATTAAATAATTTTGTGTTTTTAAGCGTTTTATTTGGTAATTTAGCAATTTTTATTATTTTTACGTTTTTTTAATGTAGCAGTTTTTTGTAATTTAGCATTACCTTTTCTAATTAGAGGAATTTCTAGTAATTTAATGTTTTTTTAGTAAAAAAACATACATTATTGCTCGAAATAATCAGAAAATAACTTTTATTGTCCGACTTCTATGATAAAGCTAATAAAGGTTACGGCAACCGATTTGAACAAAAAATACATTTTAAGTGGAAAAATTGCTTTTAAAATTTATTTACTTATATATTTTTTGATAATTTGGAAATTTCTTGTATTTAAGTGTTTTTTTTTTTTTTATTAATTTGGGGTTTTTTTATTTTAAAGATTTTTTTCTAAAAAATTTTTATGTAATTTTTGTTTATATTCTAACGCCTTTTTGAGCTTTTTATGTAGATTTTTCTATCAAATAATAAAAACTGTAATTCTATAGATCGATAATTTCAAAGAAAAACAAAAAGTAATTTCTAAAAAAAAAAATATATATATATATATATATATATAGATAGATAGATAGAGAAGGTAGATGTGATACCAGATAGTACCACATCTCCACCCAGAGACCGATCCCGGTCCATTGTGAGTCCCTTCAACAGAATAGTTGTGAAATAAGAGTATAGAATATATAAAATTGAAAATACAGACTACAGAAAAAGTAAAGTGAAAGATAAAAAGGGAATAGAAATGTAGCGAATCACAGAGGGGGACCAGCAATGCCACCAATCCCCCTAGGGTTAAACCCTTGATTCTCCCTCAAGCAGCCAATTCCCATGACGAAGCCTATGACGTCAACAAGATCTACGTCCCGAACGTCACCTAGCACGTCGAGGAACTGTCTACCCAGCCACTTCATCCTACGATGCTGTAATCGCGGACAATGGCACACAATGTGCTCAATAGACTCGGTCTCATCGATGTCCTCACACAGTCTGCAAAAATCAGAACTGTTAGCGTCCATTCTAGACCTCATCTTCCCTATCAGACAGTGACCCGTTATGGCCTCTATCATGACCCTCAAGCTCTTCCTATTCATGCCCAGGAGAGTGGTAGTGTCTGCCTTGTCCAATACCGGCCATATCGCCCTCGACACCTTGCAGTCCTCCCTACTTTCCCAAGCCGAATTGGTTCTGACCAAGATCCAATCATTGATCTTCCCATAGAAGAAACTTAGTGGTGGTTTCACATATGTCTCTCTCTCCGAGACGTTTCCTGCCGCACCCTGCCTTGCCAGTTCATCAGCCAATTCGTTGCCTGAAATATTGCAATGGCCAGGCACCCAGCAGAGTCTCACCATGTAGTCCTCCATCAACTCTCTCAGTGTCTTCCTACAGGCAGCCACCAGCCTGGATCTCACCAAATGTGTCCCCAAGGCCTTTAGAGCCGCCTGACTGTCCACATAGAGAGTGACCTCGGTACCTCTCGCAATGTTTTGCCTGATCATCTCCGCGGCCCTCAGGATGCCGAGAATCTCAGCCTGAAAAACACCGTGGGGAGTCTTTACCTGTTTACTTCCATCGGACGCGTCCCCAGGTGGCGGATAGGGGGGATTGGGCGAGAGACACTGGATGCACTAATGTACGGTGCTGGAGCCCTCTTCCCTTGCCGACATTAATGCATCCTTTGTATCACACCCAGTCCTGAAAACGGTAGGCTTGCTGGACTGGATGCGATGCATTGATGTATTCTATTTGGTGTTTCCGCCGAAATGAACACATCTCTGACACTGGGTACGGTCTTGGGTCATACGTTTTCCGTGAACCAAATAAATGGGTATTATGCACTTTTAAGAGCAAGGTGGTTGGTAGCAGTGCCGAGGATCTGAATGATTAGTTAGTGCTAAAAGAAACTAATAGTGAACAGCTCCCCTCTGATGCTGATGGCAAGGGTCAGTTGTATTACAGCCTAGTCCGCGTACGCCGTCACTGCGCGAGATGGTCTATTTTTTACGAGCATACTCGTGGGACCAAATAGAAAAGTAAAAATGGAAACTGATAGATTAGGTAATGAACGGGACAAAGGGACAACGGACAAAGAAATCAACACTAGGGTAGAAGAAGGGACGGAAGCTGACTTACGAGTTAGGGATAGGATCAAGGTAGGGGAAAACAAGGACGACGTCGGGAAAAGGGAGAAAGATGAGGATGGGGACGATGACATGGACTTAATAAGACTGCATACGGACATCCTCATTCAACACGGACAACTAATGACCCAACTAACGGAGGAGGACAGCCTGCTGGACTCGGCGGAGGACCCTGTAGGATCTGGAGCGACGGAGGGACTGGAGGACCTGTCTCTTTTATCCGATGAAGAGCATGAGACAACAGTGGTCTCTGCTCTTGACCGGGGAAAAGAAATCGGAACTGGAGTCACTGCGTCAACTCCGGGTAGGAAGCAGGTGAGCTCGACGGGGGCATCAGGCATGCCAAGGCCTACGGCCAAACCTATTGTTCGGCAGGTAGCGGTAGCATATCCAATGGATGAGCAAGCCGCAACCGACAGCCGAACGAATTTTGAAAAGGCGAAAAACGGTGTTAGGGCCTCTATAGCTGCACTAAATAAGTTGGCTAAAAAGGACCCATCGCTGTTAGACGGGCGGGATAGGCATGTTCGCAGGAAACACCGAAAGAGCATCTACAGGTTTGAACGGACCTATGGCTCCATCGGTGACATCCTGGGATTGTCTTATCCCGATGGTTTTAAAGTGGAGGTAGTCCGTGTCTACCAACACTTTGGAACCAAAAGTCGACGCTGTTGCACATTGTGATATTCACAAGCCATCCAGTAGTCCTGTAGCTTCTCTCAAGGGAAGCGACAGGTCGGCAAGGATTGGTAGTGAGAAAAAACTCATGGAGAAGAGAGTAGAAAGGGTAAATCAAGCTCTTGCGAGCCCCGCTAAAGGATCTCAAATAAGGTCAATTAGGGGAGCTCTGCCTGGAGATGAGATACCCTCTACCTCTAAGAAAGCTGGTCATATTCCGCATGACTCTTTTAAAGGTCCCCCTAAGGGGACCATAAAAAGAGTGAGGTCGGGGGATGACCAGCAGATTCCGTCTGCGAAGAAGGTTGGTAATGCACCAAGTGGCCCGCTTAAAAACTCTCATAAGGGAGTAGTGAAGCGGGTAGTATCTGGTGTCGTGCAACCTTCATCGTCCAAAAAGGGGAAGGATTCGTCCAAGTCGGACATTCTTCAAGCAGCAGTCATTGACCGTGCTGATCCAGATGGGAGAATCAGAACGGAAATGTGGCGGCTGATTGAGGACAGACTTATGGACGAAATCTTCCAGGCAAGGCACAGGCCGGGTGAAATAGCCTTCATGGGTGCAGACTGGACAAGGGGCGTCAAGACTGTTGGTTGCGGTAACAAAGGAACTTTTGAATTCCTGAAAGCCGCGATCAACAGATGTGGCAACCTTTGCCCAGATGCGCAACTGGAGGTTATACCAGCGTCGGAATTGCCTCTGCGACCAATAGTCACGGTATGGATTCCACCACCCATTAAGCCGGTGGAAGTCATACTGGGAATATTGGAGGGACAAAATAGGGGGATCAATACAAGTCAATGGAAACTTGTCTCTTCATTGACTTGTAAAGAGAACCAGGGTAAAGATTTCCGATTCGCAGTGGATCGGGAATCTATTAGGAAATTGGACTCATTGGGGGGGGTTGTTACGTTCGGGCTTGACTACATCAAATTTCGCTACGCGAAAAATGATAAAGCCAAAGAGGTTGCGGATGGTGCAGATAAATCTGCATCATTGTGAAGCGGCCTCGGCCGAATTGATAACCTACCTCAGTGAGACCAATGTGGACGTGGCCCTAATCCAGGAGCCTTGGCTAAATGATAATCAGGTCTGTGGTTTAAGGGCCAAAGGATACAAATTGTTCAAGCCGTCCACTGGGGATAAGGTGAGAACTTGTATTTTGGTGAAGAATGATCTTCAGGTAATTCTTCTTAACTCTTTCAGTTATGGTGATCTAACGGTCGTCCAAGGAGAGGCATTGGGAGGCGGTAAACTGGCCTTGGCCTCGGTGTATATGCCCTATGAGGAGTTGGAACCACCAGATGACAGGGTGTGGGCCTTAGCCGAGTACGCAAGACGGAATGGAGTACGTCTATTGCTCGGTTGGGATGCTAATGCACACCACAGTCAATGGGGTAGCAGGGATACTAATAAGAGAGGTGAGTCAACTTTTGATTTTATTATTGCAAATGATCTTTTAATCTGTAATAGGGGTAATACTCCTACGTTCAGAACGAAGGATAGGAATTCAGTAATAGACATCACACTGACCAACTCGAGAGACCTAGTTGAAGACTGGAGGGTAGCCATGGGATGTACTTTCTCTGACCATGGTAGGATAACCTTTAGTCTGAACTTCCGAGGTTCTGAGGGGAAACCTTTCAGGAATCCTAGGAGGACAGATTGGGACGCCTTCGGGCGGGATCTGGGGTCAAGATTGACTGGAACTCCAATGGAGATCTTGTCGAGGGAAAATCTTGACGAAATAGTGGGGAAGGTAACAGGGTTCATTAACAGAAGCTATGAGCTTAACTGCCCGGTGAGCTATCCGGGTAAAAGGAAACAGCCAGTCTGGTGGTCGGAGGAGTTGAAGGCTCAACGGACCACAGTTGGAAGGCTGTACAACAAGGCCCATAGATCTGGTAGGGACGAGGATTGGGGCACCTATAGAGTGTGTTTCAATAAGTACAAAAAGGACATTAGAAGAGCTAAAAGAGCCTCGTGGATTAGGTTCAGCGAGGCCATTGACTCGGTCAATGAACTTTCCAGATTCAGGAAGATACTGTCAAAGGACCCTAGCGTTCCAGGGAGTATCCAGAGATCAGATGGTTCATGGACGGAGTCTAGTTCTGAGTCACTTAATGTACTTTTGGAAACCCATTTTCCGGGTTGCAGGGATCCATTGGTGGAGGAATCAGGTGAGGGAGAACACTTCTTCACGGAGTCCACCAGTGGGATGATTGGAACAGTGGTAAGAGACCTAATAACGGTGGAGAAGGTCACATGGGCGGTGAATTCATTCGAGCCTTATAAGTCACCAGGCCCGGATGGTATTTTTCCGGCCATGTTGCAGAATGCACCGCTGGTGGTCCGTAAACTACTGGCTGAGATTTTTAAGGGGTGTCTAATACATGGACATATTCCAAGGGGGTGGAGAGAGGTTAGGGTTACATTCATACCGAAAGGTGGAAGGACCTGTCACTCGAAACCCAAGGATTATAGACCTATCAGCCTATCGTCTTTCCTCTTGAAGACTTTAGAGAGACTGATAGATCTATATTTAAGATCGTCTGGTAGCTCCAGCATCATGAGTAGTGCTCAACATGCTTACCTGAAAGGTAAATCTGTGGAGAGTGCGCTAAGTGATGTGGTGGGTTATATAGAACAAGGGCTTCGGTATAAGGAGTACACCATGGCCGCGTTCTTGGATATTGAGGGAGCGTTCAATAATATTGAGATTGACGCTATCAAGCAGGCGCTGGTGAATCTTAAGGTACATGACTTCTTGATCGAATGGATAATCCTCATGCTGAGCAGCAGGATTATCAATTCAAGCTTGGGTGGAGTATGCTTAAGAAAACTAGTGACTAGGGGAACTCCGCAAGGGGGAGTGCTCTCACCCCTGCTGTGGCTAATGGCTGTCGATGTGATTTTGCGTCAATTCGACAGTAGAGGACGGAAGATCGTGGCTTATGCTGATGATGTGGTCATACTGGTAAAGGGAAAATTTCTTCCCACAATCAGTGAGATCATGCAGTCAGCGCTGGGTGAGCTGTCCTCGTGGGCTGCTGATAAGGGGTTGGGAGTGAACCCGGAAAAGACAGAGTTGGTTCTGTTTACTAGGAGGTACAAGGTAGAGAAATTCAGACTACCGGTACTATGTGGGACTGAACTGAAGCTTTCAGACTCAGCGAAATATCTGGGGGTGTTCCTTGATAGCAAACTGACCTGGAAGAGGAATGTTCAGGAAAGACTCAAGCGTGGCCTCAATGCCTACTACACCTGTAGAAACTCCATAGGTAAGAGTTGGGGACTCAAACCGAAAGTTGTATATTGGATTTACACTTCGGTGTTGAGACAAATCCTTTCATATGGTTGTTCTGTCTGGTGGCAGGCACTGAAACGCAAGAGCAATAGGAGCCTTTTGTCGAAGGCGCAAAGGTGTGCTTCGATTGGCATTACAGGTGCAATGAGAAGCACACCACAAGCGGCTCTGGATGTCATACTTCATCTCTTACCTATTGAAGAGTTTGTGAGGGGTATGGCAGCAAAGAGTCTACTGAGACTTAGGGAATTGGGACTATTAGGCTCATCAAGAGCAGGTCACTCCAAGGTCATTTACGAGATCAGTTACGGTGAGGTTAATCTGAGCTCTGCGAGGGCATCAGATTACATGGTCACTGAATCGGACTTTGGAGTAGGTCCTGTCGTGGTGATACCTGATAGGGAGGTCTGGTCCGGCACTGAGAGACTATATGAGGGTTGCGCAGTGTTCACGGACGGATCAAAGATGGTCGAGGGTACCGGGGCGGGGGTCTATATTATGGGCACGAATTTGAAGGGCTCTTTTAGACTCCCTGATGAGTGCAGAGTATATATATATATATATATATATATATATATATATATATATATATATAATTGTTCAATAATTTATATATATATATATATATATATATATATATATAATTGTTCAATAATTTTTTATTTTATATATAATGATAGAAAAAATTTCTAATTTAACAATAATAAAAGGTTTACTTCACAAAAAAATAAACCAAAATTTTTGAAAAAAAACGCCAATTTGATAAAACCGGAAAAAAATTGTATTTCAAAAAACAAAGATTTCATGAAAGTATGTACGCAATGTTTATTAAAATACCTTTTTTGAATTCCAAAAAGTTTCGGCTTCAATTTAAAATAGCTTAATTACCAGGCATCTATAATAAAATTATTTTTTACAAAATTTTTTCTGCTAACAGTTACATGCAGCGCCTGATACTAGACTTAGTTTATATAAAATATTTTTTTCAAGCATTTAAAATATTAAAATTTTTTATTTATTTATTTTTGTTGTTTTCAATTAAAGTATTTATAATAATTTATATATATATATATATATATATATATATATATATATATATATATATATATATATATATATATAATTGTTTTTTAAACAAAATTGCTTTATCTTTAGCAAATAGCATTTGAACATTTTATTTAACAAGCCACCGGAATTTCTTTTCTTCTTTAAATGCTAAAAAAAATATTTTTTATCTTTATGTCTAACAAGTTTTCATTTGTAGTTTTTTTTTTCCATACTTTTGGAGTGTAAGTAGTAGTTAATGATGATAAGAGAGATAAAAAATAGAAACTATGTATTAAAATGATTAATATGTACCTAATAAGATTTTTACAGATATAAAAATAACTTTAAGGGAAAAGAGAAGGAAGGGAAAAGAGAAAGAAGTAATAATAAAAATAAATATCTTAACGGATGAAAAATGGAAAGGAAGTTATTAAATTTGTATTAATTTGTTGGTGAATTATTAATTAGTTTCAAATTTGCAATTATTTTTAGGATCTTCTTTTAATCATTTTTTAAATCTTTGTTTTAATTACAGGATAAACATTTAGTTTATCTTTAAACTCTTCTAAATTAACTACACACAAGCTATTTTTATCATCATCATCTAGAAATTTTAAAACCAAATTATTATCCAACTTATCTTTAACAGTTTGACTGCCAAAATCCTCTGTCATTTTTGTACCAATTACTTGCACTGAAAGTTTACGCAAATTTTTCTCTTCATTTTCTAGCCAAAATTCTAAAATATCTTGTTTTTCTATAGAATGTAAAATTTCTATTTTTTTAGCTGTTCTTTGAAATATATACTCCTCACTGGTGATTTCCATCCAATTACGTGACACCTCTTCTTGTAACATTACATCTTTAATTTCCTTCAATTTAATAAGAGAATTTTTAAAATTACTAAAATCCTCCAAAGACAGTTGTTCCAAACGTTCTGTTATGCCTAAACGAAATGCTTCAATACGATCTTCCACCTGTAAGGCCGAATGTTTGCTTTCCTGAGAACAAACATATATTGAATAACTCATAACGCCGTGATTAATTGCGGAAGAACAGCTGACAGAATACCCCAATTGTTCTTTGGTGCGTAAGACATCATAAAGGGGAGCTTCCAATATCGTTAAAAGTAAACATACAATACATTCTTGACGTAAACAACGTGGACCAATTTGATAGAAGTTTGTGACAATGGTATTACAATCTTTGGGGTTTAAATTATGGCACAATATTTTATGACTACCCAAGGGTATCTCTGTGCCTCGATCTTCGATAAAATATTTCTAATAAACAAATAGATTAACAAAATTTTCATTGAAGTAAATAGATAAATACCTAAACTAATGAATAAATAAATATATAATTAAATAAACAAGCAAATAAATAAATTAAATAAACAAGCAAATAAATTAATTAATTAATAAATAAAATAATAATTAAACATACAAGGAAATAAACAAATTTTAGCAAAATTCTCTTTTACCTCTTTTATTTTTCCACAATTCAAATTATCCATAACTGTGTTTAAAACCTTATAAGCCGTTTCTTTTTCCAGATTTCCCTGTATTAGGGCCTGAACATATAGTTCCTTACAAAATTCTTGTGTAAAGTTTTGTAGCTCTGAAAGTGATATATCGTCTATAAATTTTAATCTTTGGGTCATTAGGCAATATTGATCACTTAATATATATGCCAACAAATCCCTATTAAAACATAGAAATCGAGAGAAATGGACGAAATTTGTGTTAAATATACATATGTATGTACATAATTCTTTTATTCAAAATTTTATTAGATAACTTACGCATTGACTGTCTCAGGTCTTATTAGATCATTAAAATAGTTCTTTTGATGTTGTTTCTTAAAAGTTTCCAATTCATTTTCAGTGATAAGATCTTTAGTAGTTATTAAAGCTTTCATTACGATTTCAACTACCATATAAAGTTTTTCATTATAGCCATCAACCTTTAAAAGAATATAAAATTAAAATTTATAAGCAGAGAGAAAAAAACTATTTGCTCTGAACTTTATGACAAAACAAATTAAAAAAAAGAAATAAATTTAAAAAACAATTTATACATGAATATAAATGTCAAAAAAATTAATTTTGTTATAATTTTGTCACTGTCACAAAGTTCAGAATACTGGTATTAATTTGTGTTTGCAATATTTAAATGTATGTTAAGAAATTTACGAGAAACCCTTAAAAATCTATCAAAATATTTGCAAAAAGTCTAACTGAATTTACAATATTTAATTAAAAAAAGCACACAAATGCAAATCAGTTATTTAAAATTGTCATTCAGCTGTTAAAACTGTAATTCAGCAAGAGTTAGAAATTATTGAAAATTTTTGACAAAAATTTTTGCTGAATTGCCGTAAAAATAGCTGAATTATTATTTAAATAAATTTTTTCTAAAAAAAATAGCTTAAAATTATTATCTAGCTAATAAAAATTATAATTCAGCTAATAAAAATATAATTCAGTTATTATTTTTTTACAATAATCAAGCTTAATAATATTTTTTTAAGCTAAATTGTTTATATAATTATAATTCAACTAAGTAATTTCTAAGAAAATCTCAATAATTTTACAATATTCTTATAAAAAGTCTAGCTGAATAATTTTGAAAGTAGTTAGATTTCCTATAAAAGATGACAAAGAAATTATATTTAGCTTTAAAAATTATAATTCAGCTTAGAAAAATCTAATTGAAAAAACATATTTCTAGTTAAAGCCAGATCAAAAAATATTCTTTAAGCTGAATTTGTAGATATAGTAGCTGAATTACAAGTAATATAAATAATTTATCAGAAAATTTTAAAAATCACTTAAAATTTTGGTTAAAAGTCTAGCTGAATTGTAATTAAAATAGCTGAATTCTAATTTTAACATAATTTTTAAAAAGAAGATATTTCAGAAATGATATTCAACTCTTAAAAATTATAATTCAGCAGACATTTAGCTGAATTAAAAGTAAGTTAAGTAAGAAAATGAGAAATTTTTTAAAATCCTACAAAATTTTAGTAAAAATCGAGTTGAATCGAGTTTTCCTAGCATCTAAAATATAATTTTGAATAGTTTTTCTCATAAATTATTGTAAATTAAATTTATGCAGCTATTTAGAATTTTAATTCAGCTGGAATTTTTCTACAAAAATAATATAAAATGTGTTATTGAGCAGTGTTAAAAAGCAGCTGAATTGGTAATTTGCAGAAGTATTTTATAATTTCGATAAAAAATTAAAAATATATCTTTAAAATAATCTAAACTTTTTTAAACTTTTCCTATGGAAAATAATTAACAAATGATGTTCAGCTATTTATAATTATAACTCAGCTTGTAAAAACATAATTCAGCAAAGACTTTTTAGCAAAAATTAAATAAAATCATGTGTTATTGATTAAAAAGTGTTAAAAAAATAGCTGAATTTATAATTTACAATAAAATTTTATAATTTTTACATAAAATTTGCTAAAAATGTTCCGCTGATTAACTTTTAAAATAGCTGAATTGTAATTTGTATGAACTTTTCCTATAGAAAATAACAAACAATTGATATTCAGCTATTAAAAATTATAATTCAGCTGATAAAAATCTAATTCAGCAAGATAGTTTTAGATGAAACGTAACATTTAATTATTTTTCTTATACATAATGTTAAGAAAATTCAGTTATTCAAAACATTAATTCAGCTGTTGAAAATTTAATTCAGATGAATTTTTTTTTTTAACAAAATTAAAATAAAATCATATGTTATTAATTAAGAAGTGTTAAAAACCAGATGAATTGGTAATTTGCAGTAAAATTGTATAAATTCGATAATTTTTTCTTAAATGTCCTGCTGAGTAGATTTAAAAGTAGTTTAATTGTAATTTTTATAAACTTTTCCTATAGAAAATAATTAACAAATGATATTAAGCAAGTAATTTATATTTGAATCGTAATGTTAAGCTATTTTTCTTATAGTTGATGATAAGAAAATTTAATCTAACTATTAAACATTATAATTCAGCTGGTAAAAATCCAATTCAACAAAGACTTTTTAGCGAAAATATGATAAAATGATGTTTTATTGACTTAAAAATTAAAAAACAGTTTAAATTCTTTGATTTTTTGTAATAAATTGTGAAGTAGAATTGCATTTAAAGCAGTTTCACTTATTTAAAATTATAATCCAGCTAATAAAAATCTAATTCAGCAAAATAGTTTTAGTTGAATTGTAATTTTAAATTATTTTTCGCTTGTAAAAATCGAATTCAGGTGTATGTTTTGGCAAAAATTAAATCATCTTGAAGCTAAATTTGGTAAAGATTTTTTTTAAATAACGTAAAATAAAATAAAAAGCTTCGCCTTTAAGGTAGCTGAATTACTTTTTAAGCTACTTCTCGTATAGAAAAGATTAAATAAATTAATTGTATTCAGTGTTTTCTTTTTCATTTGATAGGTACTTACCTCCAACACAATACCCTTTTCAGCACAATAGATTTGATAGTTTATGCCCGCCATTGTGGCTGGATATAACTCTTCTACCAAATGATGATGAACCAAATCAAGATATAAAGAACAAATAATTAAACTAAAATAAAAAAGAAATTAAAAAAATTAAAATTCATTTAATGATCTTAATTTAATTAATACTTACTTTCTGCCACTTTTCCTTATCAAAGGTGATATCATAAAGAAATACATATAGCCATGTGGTAAAAGAAATCTATTATCTTGCCTAAACCATAATTCACAAGTATCTGTTTGTAATAGTTTTTCTGGAGCCTCTGGAATATCTTTTGTGCATTTTTCTTTACAAAATATATGAAAATCTTTTGCTATAAAAGGATTTGTTTTAGGTAAATAAAGTTCTTTTATATTTGAAGTGTAATGCCATAGTTCACACCATTCTTGGGATATTTTCTGGCTGGTGTATTCAGTGCCAAACCATTTCTCTTTTTTATCATAAACCACTCCCTCATAAACATATTGTGAGGTTATGGCAATATTAAAACGGAATTCATTTAAATGTAAAATTAAATTTTGTATTTGATCCTCATCAAATTGATAGTATAGTAGAGGTCCCGTTAAAATATCTTTAGAGGTATAATATTTGCAGCACTTAACTAAGTACTGAACATTATCTCCAGGTGAGATCTCAGAGTCAAAACGAAAATTGGTGGCTTTTATAAAGGAGATTTCTTGATAGATATTTTTAAGCTCAGCAGCTGAATGAAATAATTTTACAAAAGCAAAGGTGACAGCCAGAACCTGGTCTAGATTTTCAAAACCCAATTCAGTCAAAGTAATGTTGATATTGAATAAAGTAAACATGGGATTTGGATCAGAACCCGCCATAACTTGTAAAGCCCAAAGTCTGAAAATGAATTAAATTTTTAATTTAAATTTTAAACTACTTCATTATTAGGAAATATTTACCTTTTTCTTAAATAAGCACACAAACTTCCCTCGCCCTCATAGCCTATTAAATGGGAGAGCAAATCATCAGGTTTACATTTATAGAATTCCAGTGTAGGTGGCAGAACCCAGGTTAAATTCAAATTATTTATATTTGTTATAGGTTTTATAAAGAAAACTTCTTCAAAGAATTCCTTTTTAAATGCTTGACGATAATTGTACTGAGTAAAATCCAAACCCGGCAATTGATTACTTTTAATATCCTTTAAATGTTTTACAGCCAAATGCTCCAAATCCTCCAAAGGCATTTGAGACTGTATACAAGCATACATACGATGAGCACTATAGTGTCTACTATAAAATTCTCTTAAATTTCTATTTAATTCCTGTTCACTTTCTATATCCTCTTTTAAGGATTTCAAATTGCCCCAAATAAAAGCATCATGAGGAAAGTTATCATTAGCCAAACTTTCCATTAATACAAGATGTCTAATACTATCATTATTAACTATTAATTGATATTCTGATTCAACAGCTTCACGTTCTCTAGTCATGGATTCTTCTAGTAAAAGAGGTTCTTTTATCTGAGCCACTAAATGATCCATACTGCTGTCTAAATGCTTTTCAGGTACTTCGAAATAATACATGGTTATTTCGCTATCAGTACAGGCATTATTGGAACCACCATATTTTGTTAGGTGTTTATCGAAAGAATTTTCCAGAGGATATTTTTTCGAGCCCATAAATAGCATATGTTCAAGGAAGTGAGCCAAACCTTGATATTTACGAGGTTGGGCAAATGCTCCCACATCTACCATCAAAGCAACAGCGGAGAGTTTGTCATCAGCTTCAAAAAGAAAAGAAGGAATTTACAAAAACAATATAAAAAGGGTCTTTAAAAGGAAATATAAAAGGAAAGCACTTAAAATCTTAATCTGTATAAAAAATGTGCAACAGAGCAATTAATCATTATATTTTTTACAAGGCACCACCAATTATTCCTATATATATTAAATTCCTATAAAATAAATATATTTTTGTTAATATTCCTTTTTAATTTATTATTAAAAATAATTAAAAAAATAGCTAATTTTGATAAACTTTTGCTAATGACTAATTAATTAATTGTCATTATTTATAATTATTCATTACGTTTTTTGTTTAACTTCGTACATAAATTTCAAGTGGCTTGACATGAAAAACAAGTTTTAAAGAGCCGATAACATTAACTGATAAAAATAAATTATATGAAGTAATAATGCCTCAAGATTAACTAATTTATATCATTTTTATAATGCAAATAATTTTTTATTACTATTCAGCTAGCTGAATTGTCATTTTATCAAAATTTTGTTAAATTTTCTATTTAAAATTCATTAATTTAGCTTTATAATTACCAACTCAGCTATCTGAATTATAGTTTTTCTTTGTTTATATTTGTTTCTACATTTATTTTTAATAAAAATAGATTTTAAAGCTTATTCAGCTGTAATAACAAATTTTTATAATGCAATCCGATTTTTATTGTTATTTAGCCAAATGAACTGTCATATTATTTAAATTTTGATGCAACTTCTTATTTTTTCCCTGAAATTCATTCATTTAACTTTATCAATATCAATTCAAATAGCTGAATTATAGTTTTTCTCTATGTAGTAATTTTTCCCTTATTTGTTACCTGAGTTATTATTTTATTTTATATATATTAATTTTACTAACTAATTTTTATAATATAAACCAATTTTTGTGGTTATTCAATTAGCTGAATTACTATTATAATTAAATTTTCAAGCAATATTCATACTTTTCTGAAAAGAAAATCATTTTAACTTTAAAATCAACTATTCAGTTAACTGAATTTTCTTTATTTCAACAAAATTTATTGATTTTTTTTAATATAAAATCTTTTTTATAGGTATTCAGCTAGCTAGATTATAGTTTTTATTTGTTTAGTGGCTTATTTTACGTCCTTTTACAATAAAAATATGTTTTAGTACATATTCCGATAGCTGAATTAAATATTTTAATTATGGCCTAACTAAAATGACACTTTTTTTATAATATAAAAGTATTTTTATAATTATTCAGCTAGCTGAATTTTCAGTTTTTGCCAATTCAACTAGCTGAATTATAGTTTTTCTTCATCATGATTGATATATTTTCTAAATATAAACAGAGTTTAACACGTATTCAGCTAGCTGAATTACATTTTAGATATTTATTTAAATTAAAATTATTGATTTTTTAATATAAAATATTTTTATACCTATTCAGTTAGCTAAATAGCAATTTTTGCACTCAAATTCTCGTAGAATCTTTTAATTTTTCTGAAGGATTTTTTTCATTTACTTTTAAGCATTTAAGTTCAATAATAAAAAAGGTAAATAAAATAAATGTTTAGCGAAGCCTTCTATTAGACTTTATAAAGTTCAATAATACTTTTGTCTTCATTCCAAATTTTATCCTATTTCTATTCTTAAAGCCTGGACAAATCAGGGCTTTAAAAGTGTTCTATATTTAAATTTCAAATTGAGAAATAAATGGCTTTTGCAAAGTACCAAGGGAAATTCCTTTTTTTAACAAAAATTATTTCTTGCTCAAAAAACTAATTCATGCAACAACAAAATACACAGTAGTTATATATATTTTATTTTTGTGTATTGAAAAAATGAGTAATTTTTTTGAAAATTTAGTTCGAAGTGCCTCTCACATAAGCTTCTAGTTGTATTCTATGACTATGAGCGTATAACGTATGTATGTATGTATGTGTGTATGTATGTATGTATGTATGTATGTATGTATGTGTGTGTATGTACGTATGTATGTGTGTGTATGTACGTATGTATGTGTGTATGTATGTATGCAGGTTTGTAATATTATTCACATGTTTCACATTATTCGATTTAATAGTTAGTTTTTTGGCAATGCAAACAATATGTCCTTTAGAGTTAATATTTCTCATATTCATTAATTGGATACTTTACCGTCCAAAAGTATTCTAGAGTGTGGATAATTTAAAATTTGTTAGCGGCTACAAGACAAAGTTTTTTGTCAAAATACTGTGCGTTCACACTAGACAATTTTTCTTGACAAAATTCTGACTTTGTAATTCTGTACATCGAAATTCTTTTTATTTTTCTCACTCAACGCTTACTTACTAAGAGGTATAGTAATATGAATATGAGAGAGAAATAACAATTACCGAAAGAAAAATTAACTCATCTGAACGCGCTCTTAACAATGGTCTAGTTCGTGATGTGTTACCATATTTGAGGCGAAAATAGAATTAAATATTTGTTTTGCAAAAACAATTTGTTTTTAAATATTTTTTGTAATAAATTATGACAAAATTATTGGAAAAAAATTCTATTCCATTATGAAACACTCATTCATTGATTCAAGCAATGACCTCATATTCACATTTGTTGTACACAATTGCTAAGATACTTTTCAAAAAAGAAATAAATAACATGTATGTTTATACTATGTAAAACTTTTGTTCAACTCACCCTGTTGCTGTTTATTTTGCTCTAAGTTAAAACTTTCTTTTGCTGAATTAAAACCGGTTTTATAATCAGAAACTAAAAGCAATTTCAAGCCATTCGGCAAAATCATATATCTGTATGTAAAATTAAAACGAAAATTATATATTTTTTAACAAATATTAACAATAGAAAATTGTATAGCAACAAAACTTACTTGTAATCCTTTTTATCATTCTCAGACTTTACAGGTGTTTCCAAATATTGTATAGGAGATGCTGGAATTTTAGTATTATTCATCTTGCTATTAAATAATTCCTAAATATCTCACAATGTAATGTGAATGCGAGGATGATTCACTTTTAATGTTATGAAAATTGTTGGTTTTTGTCTTTTTATTTAGGGTTTTTTCCTTCTGCTAGTCAGCTGTGCTAATGTTTTCGATTTAAAAAACTTTTAATTTTTTTTCCTTTATATTTGTCCTGTTTTGTAAAATTTTGTGAATGAATGTGTTTTAGCTGCTATTCGTGTGCAACAAGAGTAATTTTTATAAATGAATGTATGCATTTAACTGGTAAATTAAATGCGTCATCACTTAAGTTATTTCAGAATAATAGAGTAAATGTGCAAGCAAGAGTTGCAATAATTAAGTTTTTTTTTTTTTATAAAAATAAAAGTATGAACAGCTTATTTTTAATTGTAATATATTTAGGGTTCCCAGATATTTTTCGAGACTTATCCAAAATAGCAAAATCTCATCCCAAAAATCCCCACTAAAATAATATCTTTTTTTTGAGATTAGTATAAACTACGTTACTTTTTATTCCATAAAAATTTTAATTTTCAGCAAAGTTTGATTTTTAACCATTAAAAGTAATATTTACCACAAAACCGAATATTCAAGATCGAAAAGATTGATTTTTCACCATAAAACATAATTTTTACCAGAAGAATCAAATATACAATCAAAGTTAGAACTTTTTTAACAAATCGTAATTTTCTCCACAAAACCGAATTTTCACTAAAAATTTTAGTTTTCACGGGAAAATAAATAAATATTCAGAAAACAAATATTCAGCAAAAGTTTGATTTTTCACCATAAAATGTAATTTTCACCATAAAACTCAATTATCATCACATAAACGAATTTTCTTGAAAAAAAAAACAAATTTTTACTACAGAAACGAATTTTCACCAAGAGTTAAATTTTTCACCAAAACACAAATTTTTACTACAAAACAAATTTTCATTACATAATCAAATTTTCACCACATAAACTAATTCTCAACAAAAAACAAAACAAAATTTTTATAGGAAAAAACAAATATTCACCAAAAGTTTGATTTTCACCGAAGAACTGAATTTTCGTCAGAAAAAAAATATATTCACCAAAGTTCGATTTTTCATCATAAAACAAATTTTTACCAGAAAACCAAATTTTCATTACAAAAACCAATTTTGATCATTTGTTTATTTGGTGAAATTTAAATTTACATCAAAAAAAAAATAATAATAATAATAATAAATATTCATACAAACGAGTTTCACCATAAAACGTAATTTTAACCAAAAATTATAAGTTTTATCGAAAAACTGAATTTTTGCCAAAAAAAAATAAATAAATAAATAAATGTTCACCAAGTTAGATTTTTCACCATAGAACATAATTTTCACTACGTAAACGAATTTTCGCTTAAAAAATAGAAAAATCACCAAAAGACGACTATTTATCACAATAACGTCTTTTAATAACGTCTTTTCATCAAAAATTTAAGTTTCTCCCATAATCCGAAATTTCTGCAAAAATCAAAGTTTCTACAAATAATAATAATTTGATTGTTCAAAAGATATCAAAATATTATATTGAAAAATATGGAGCTTTTGACAAATTTGAAAGAATAATAATTTCACTTTGCAAAACATTTTAATAATAAAAAAAAAAAAAAAAAAAAAAAACGAATTGAACTCACTTTGCTCTTCCTCGAACTCTTCCACATTCTCATCATCCTCATATATTTCCTCATCTGTTTCCTCCCCATCTCGTTATTCTCCTTCTCTTCTTCACTTTTAAATAATGTAAAACTTGCTAAACTACTGCTAATTTCACGGCTAGCATCAGCATAATGAGCTTTATAATCAGATATCAGCAGAAGTTTTAAACCATTTGGTAAAATCAAACATCTAAGAAAGAATTTAATTTATTTAAGATAAAATTTAAATAAACCTATCATACTTGTAAGTTTTTTTTATCACATATTAAATTAAACAAAGATGATTTCCTTAAAACAAATAGAATTCTATATGAAAGATTTTTTCTTGATGTTTCTATTATAAAAACTTTTAATTTGTCTTGTATTGTGGTAAAAATTCCGTTCAGTTATAATAAACAAGACTAAAGTCTTTTTAATGATAAATTGTAGTATATACTTGAGTTATTTTAGTAAAATAGTTGAAATATTACTAAACATAAATGAAAATAAATACTTTGCATTTTAAGTAAGTAAGAATAGAAAAAAAATTCAAAACAAGATATTTTGTCATTTTTATCTTATTTCTTTTTAGCATAAAGATACAATTTTTAATTTATTTTTTGTTTTTAATATTAACATAACTTAATTAGAAAATTTAATTTACGAAAAAAAAATTAATAAATAAAAAATTATTTTTTTTTTCGAATTTGATTTTTTTTTTTTTTTTTTGTATAACTCCAAAAAACAAATATCATTTTAACAATCCTCTATGATGTCCATGTTACCACCAGCTGTAGGTATATCACGATCTCCGTTTTCATTATCAATGACAGGAGTTTCCAATTTTGTTTTTGTTATAGGATAAACATGTAAATTCTCCTTGAAATCATTGATATCCACAATAGTGGTAGCATCTCCTTCTCTTGGTATAAACTTCAAATCCAATTTATTAGCCAAAGCATTAAAAAGTTCTTCATTGGCTTCTCCATCGTCATCATCTAATTCAGATTCCATAGCTTCTTCTTCATCATTATTTTCCTCTGTTTCCATTTCTTCCTTAGCCAAAGCTTCATTACATTTTGCTCCCGCCGCATAACCAATAACTTGTATAGATAATTTTCTTAGATTTGTACGTTCATTGTTAAGACAAAAATCTATGATTTCTTGTTTGCTTAAAGTACGCAACACCTCCACTTCTTTGCGTTTACGATCAAAGAGATATTCTTCACAAGTAATTTCACCCCAATTACGGGCCACCTCTTCATTAAGAGACATATCAACTACTTGTTTAATTTTTATCAAAGATTCTCTAACATGTTCAAATTCTTCTTGAGACATTTCCTCTAAAATTTGTAACATTTTACCACGAAAAGCTTCAATACGCTCTTCTACATGAGCAACTGAATTTTTAGTTTCTTGAGAGTTGACAGTTATGGAATAGCCAGCAATGCCATAGTTTATGCGTACCGAAGAGGCTACATAATAACCTAATTGTTCTTTAGTACGTAAAGAATCAAATAAGGGTTCTTCGACAAACATCATGAGCAAATCTAAAATACTTTCTATACGCACCGAACAGGGACCAATTTGATAGAAATTTGTTACTACTGTATTACAGTCTTTGTCGTTTAAAACATTACAACGTATATAATGAGAACCCTGGGGTAATTGCACTGTACGATTTTCTATATATTTAGTCTGAATAGATTATTTTAAATAAGAAATTTAAAATGAATAAACAAAATTTTCAAGAAATATTTTAAATTCAATATTTAATGGAATTTCTATCTGTTACATACCTCCTTTATATTTTGACAATTCAAACTGGTTAAGACGGTATTCATGACATTGTGAGCAGCTTCTTCTGTTAAGTTACCCTGCATTAAAGTTTGTATATACAACTCTTGGGTATAATTATCAGCAAATTCCAACATATCTTGTAGAGTTATCTCATTAAGACATTTGTATTTAACTATTATAGGCCAACGTATATTTTCTACTATACATAAACGAATATCCCTGTTAAGAATGAAAAGAGAAAGAAATTTTAATTTAATATCTAATAATATCAAATTTCTAAATCTTAAATAAAATTTGCTTTACAAAAATATACATCATTTTATATTCCACTTACTTGTTTAGAGTTTTAGGTTTTATTAGAGCATTAAAATATGACTTCTTTTGATGTTTCTTGAAAACTTCCAACTGTTCCTCGGTAATATGTTCACGCATGGAAACCATAGCTTTAGTGATAAGATCAACTACCAAATACAATTTCTCATTGTAACCATTAACCTTAAAAAAAAGAAAACATTTTTAAAACATTAAAAATTAAATAAATAAACAAATAAATAAATATGTCTCTGACTCACCTTCAAAACCACACCCTTTTCAGCGGAATAAAATTGATAACTTAAACCGGCCACTGTGGCCGGATACAATTCTTCAGCCAAACGATATTTAACTAATTGAGCATAAAGAGCACACAAAACGTCACTAAGAAACATTTGAAGATAATTTAAATTAAATAAATTATTTTTTAATCTTTCACAAAACTCTTACTTTTTTGCACTTTGCCTTAACAAAGGCGAAACAAAATAGAAATACATATAGGCATCTGGTAATTCAAATTTATCATCTTGTCTAAACCATAATTCACAAACATCTGTTTGCAATATTTTCTTCGGCGCTAAAGGAATCTCAGGTTTACCATTTTCCAACCAAAATATACGAAAATCTTGTGAAATAAAACGATTTGGTTTGGGCAAATATAATTCCGGCATAGGTTTACAACTTTCCCATAAATCTTGCCATTTTTGTGGCATTTTAATACTAGTATATTCAGTGCCAAACCATTTTTCTTTTTTGTCATAAGTTATACCATCATATTTTTGTTGCGAGGTAATCATAATATTGAAAGTAAATTCATTTAAATGTTTTATAACATTTTGTACTTGTTCCTCATTGTATTCATAATATAATTCAGTGCCTGTTAGAATGTCTTTAGGAGGATAGTATTTGGAGCGTATAACCAGATTTTGCACATTGTCAAAGGCAGGTTTTTGGGAGGCAAAACGAAAACTGGTGGCTTCTATGTTGGCCAATTCCTCATAAGTTTCTTTAAGAGAACCACACTGGGCAAATAATTGTATGTAAGCAAAGGTGGCGGCCAAAACTTCATCTAAATGCTGGAAGCCACTATCGGTTAGATAAATGCATAAATTGAATAGAGAATAAATGGAATTGGTATCAAAACCAGACTCATCAACACCAGCTATTAATTCCAGACCCCAGAGCCTTTAAGAGAAATAAAGAAAATTATTATAATTATTTTCTATTGAAATTTAATAAATTCTACTAACTTTTTCCTTAAATAAGCACACAAACTGCCCTCACCCTCATAACCAATTAGGTAGGACAAAAATTGATCCGGTTTACATTTATACAACTTAGTCATGGGAGGTAATACCCAGGTTAATTCCAATTTACATACATTCTCTATGGGTTTAACAAAAAATACTTCATTATGGAATTCCTCACTAAAAGCTTGCTTATAGTTGTAAACACTAAAGTCTTTTCCTTCTAAATTATTACTGGGTATATCCGAAAAATGCTTCACCACCAAATTCTCTAATTCATCGATAGGCAAACGGGCTTGAACACACAAATACATACGATGACCACTGTAGTGTCTTTGGCAAAATTCATGCAAATCTTTATGTAAATCATCATCATTAATGCCTTCTTTTAGCGACTTTAAATTACCCCAAGTAAAGGTGCTATGGGGATAGTTTTTATTAGCAAAACTGGCCAATAGTTGATCACGTCTAGCTTCGTCATCGTAGAGAGTTTGTTGAAATTCTGATTCAACTGCTTCTCGTTCACGAGTCATGGCTTCTTTCATCATTAGGGGAGCTTTTAAAAGGGCAGTAAAATAATCCATGCTACTGTCCAAATGTTCTTCGGAGACCTCAAAGTAAAATAGGGTTTCCTCACATTCTGTGTTGGCATTATCAAAACCACCACACTTCTTAATATGAGCATCAAAGGCATTTTCTGTGGGATATTTTTTAGAGCCCATGAATATCATGTGCTCCAAAAAGTGGGCCAAACCCTGATAATTTGGTGGTTCAGTAAAGGAGCCCACATCAACCAAAAGCGCAACGGCGGCAAGTTTTTCATCACCTTAATAGAAAGGCAGCATTATTTCTTTCTAAAATCTTAATTTATTTTAAATTTACCTTCTTCGGATTCTACATCAGAATCACTGTCTTCCTCTGAACTAGAACAAGCTGTATTTTCACCATCACTTTCAGTAGATACTTCGGCACAAGAATCTCCCGTGGAATCATAAGAGGAAGTGGTTAAACCATCATGTGGTACTGGACTGGGATCAGAGACCAATAAAACATGCAAACCATTTGTCAAAACTAAAGTTCTAATAAACAAAAACAAAAAATTAAAATTATTCTTAATTTACAAATGTAATACCAACTTGTAATGTTTTTTGTCATTTTCACTTTTATCGGGAATTTCCAAATATTTAACAGCTTCTTCAGCAGTCATCATTGTAAAACTGTTTTTATTATGTTTTAAAGAATTTAAATTAAAAATAAAACGTTGATATTGTGGTGTTAAAGTTTGACTTCTTGAACTTAACAATTGACACGGTGTCTGTTTATTTAAAAACGAAAAAGTTGTCCACGAAGTTAAAGATGATGCTGCTGCTACGCCGGCCGCTGATGTTGTTTGTGTTTGTTGTTGTTTAAACCCGTTAAAAGTTATTATTGTTACAGCTGGATACTGTTGACCTTTTTGTTGTTGCTTACAATATATTTCTCTAAAATTTTGTGGTAATTTTAACAGATTATCTAGTTTATTAGTTTTAAACAAATTCTGACTAGTTAAGAATTTTGTGAAAAAAATCATCAACTTTTTAAGTCACCAAATTTTGCCAAATTACATTTAATTTAGACTTTTTACACACCTCCACACATGCACTCAAGCTTTGTCTTGTAATTTAACTTATAATTTATTAAAAATTTAGTATTTTTTTATACAAATTATTATAATTTTTTGGTTTTATTACTGACAATAAATAACCTAAAATCAAAAAGGAAAATATCGGAATTGAAAATGTCAAAAATTTGTGTTTTCTTTTTTTTAAGAGAAAGAGTTGTTTTTAATAATCAGAGTTGTATAAAAAGGTAGTATTAGTTTATGAGATTGTTAAGCAATGTGGCAGCACAAATTTGGTTAGAAAAGAGCTAATTTTTAAAGAAAAAACTTAAGTTTAATTTTTCACAATATTTCAAAAATAAAACGAAAAATATGGTTTAAAAATGATTAAAAAACATCCTCTCTTTCAAAATTTCCTTATAAAAAACCATGCCAGAAAAAACGCTAATTTCATCACAGATAAATATTTAAAAAATAACTAAAATCGCAAAAGAAATATTTTTTCATAAAAACTGTTAAATCACTAAAATTTCGAAAATTGCTAATTTCTTAAAAAAAATAAATAAAAAACACTATTTTTAAAGAGTTATTTTGAAATTTCAAAAAACGCTAATTTCAAAATTTAACAAAAAATCATTAAAATCTAGTTTTTATTTGAATAAATATATTAAAAGACAAGTTATAAATAAATAAACAAGCAAATAAATTCAATAAATAAATAAGCAAGTAAATAAATAAATGAATGAATAAATAATACAGTAAAAAACACTAATTTCATAAAAACTCACATATGTAAAAAAAATCGCTATATTCTCTAAAATTACAATATCGTTAAAAAACACTAATATCATAATTTTCCCTAAAAACATTGCTTTCTCAAAAAAATAGTAGAAAAGTTTTTAGCTGACTTGAAAAAAATTAAAAATACTTGATAACCATATTAAAACCTTTTGAGAACCCAACTTCAAATAAATTAAATTTAAATATTAAAAACCCATTCAAATGCAAAAACACAAAATAAATTTTCGGGGATTTTAGACTTACACAAAAAAAGAAAACAGCGCAAGTCACATTTTATTTTTATTTAGACTTAAATTTTTTTATTTTTCAAATTATAAACAATTACATTTAATATTAAACATTAATTTAAATGTATTACAATTACTAAACATAAAATAGATAACAAAGAGAGAGAGAGAGAGAGAGACAGGGCTAAACGTAAAACATAAAGAAAATAGGATATACCAAAGGAAAAAACTGGTGAATCTTTCCCAGTTTTTTTTTTCTTTTTTTTATAAAGTAGATAAAAACAAGTTTTTTTTTTGTCATAAAGGGTGCTTTTAAGTAAAATGTTTTTTAAAAAATTGATTGCATTTTTTAAAAGTGCAATACGTGAGGAGTTCTGTTTAAGTATGATTATTTTGGTTTTATTTTCTACAAATTTTTTATAAAACTTTAGTTTTTATTTATATATATATATGGAATACTTTTTTTTTCTCTGTTGTTTTACTAAAAATAAAGAAGTTTTTACGAGCACTTATGCGTTCATTTTTTTTTAGTTGGGCAGTTTATACCAAATTTAAATTAAATGAAAGTGTGAGAGCGTAAAAAGGGATTAATAAAGATTTTAAGAGAGGAGGATGATGGAGAGGCTTATTATTATATGAATATTTTTGTAGGTTAATGTTTTTATGTGTTATTTTTAAAAAATTAATTAAAAAAACGATTTTAATGGAATTAAGTACTTAAACCGAAAATCGTGTAGTAGAGAAGGTAGAAGAGAAAAAAATTTAAAGAATCTTTGCTTTCGAAAGAACTTTGATTCTAAAACCATTAATACAAAATTTTTAGAAACTATTCAAGTCGTGAAAGAAAAACATTTAATTGAAAATAAAAATTCACTTAAAAATTATATTTTCCTTTAAAAACATGTAGTAACCACCACTGGGGTTCCTGACCGAAATTAGATTTAAATATTTAAAAAAATGTCCTTTAGTTTACATTTTTTTCGGAAAATATTACCATTAACCCCTGGGGTCCTAGCAGGGCTGTACCGTAACAAAATTAATTAAAAATTTACAAACTGAAAAAGAAGTTCTTTCGAATTTGTAATAAAATTCCGTTTAGTTATGATTTCTTATCGAAAATAAGCATTAACCCCTAGGGTTTCTCACCAAAACTAAATTTAAATATTCAATAACCCCCTTGGAAAACTACTATATAATTAAACTTTAAAAAAAAATTACAAATTTGAAGAGAAATCTATTCGAAGATGTTACTTTTGGCAGAAAATAAGCAGAAATGTTGCTCAATAAACCGTAGGAGAACTTATTATTTAATCTTATTATTAAAAAAATACGAATTTCAACAAAATAACACCCAAATTACACAATCCCTGGGGATCTAAGCCTTTAAAGACTGAAAAAAAAACTCATTAGGAAATGTGTTACAGAGTAGATATTAGGGTATGTTCTTAATATTAAATTAAAATTTCGGAACTAAATAAACATCTGAGACTTTAAGCTGCTACTCAATTAAAATAAAATTAAAATATAAATCTAGGATTTAAACAAAAACTTTTGAAAAATCTCTTACTAATTGTATTAGGGAGTAGCCCTCAGACGTTAATTGTATTTGAAATCGAAAACTTAATTTTGAAATTAAATAATCCCCTGGGGATGCTTGCATTTCAAAAATGGAGAATTTAAATAAATTCTTCAGGAAATGTGTTACAGATAGCTATTAGTGTATTTTTTATTTGATTTCATATTTACAAAATTAAATAAACACCTGGGATTTTAAGTCCCTAATTTATTTATTGATTTTATTTATTTATTTTATTTTTATAAATATATAAATTAAATAAAATAAATTTTTTAAGCGAAATTACATAAACGAAATTTAATAAACACCTGGAGCTTTAAGGATTTAAACAAATTCTTTTGTGGAATCTCTTATGAATTGTATTAGAAATTCGTTAATTGCCAAATCGACTGTAGAATTTTAAAATTAAATAATCCCCTGGAGATGCTTTAAAGTATTGTGATGGAATTTTATTCTACATTCTAGCATGGATATACAATCCCGAAAGCAGGTTATTTGGAAATAAAAACACTTCAGTTGCCTCAAGGGTTCCCTACAATTCTATTCGAACATTTAAATAACTCATAATTTACCATAATACAAAAGAAAGCCTTTAAATGTGAACACCAAGTCTTTATTTTGTTTAAATAAATTTCCTAGAATTAAATTTAAATTCGTATGTTATTCTTTTTACACCTCCGGGGGGTCTTAATGCCGTCATATTAAAATAGGAATGGTCGAATTGAAATAGTAAATAGCTAATTTATTTTTTAATTCATAAACTTAACACATTTCAATCTAAATAGTAGGAATAGAACCTACTATTTAGATTAAAATAATAATTATCCCTGGACCTCTTGCCCCCTTATTAAAGTTAAGTAAGATTGATTTAATTTACAACATTTATAAATAAATTTGTTTAAATTCATTTATTTAATAATTTATAATCCAATAGGGGCCAGAAAACCCCCAGGGGTATTAAAACAGAAGAATAATTTTTCCTAGGATTTCCCCCTCCTTAGATACTTAAATAGAAATAAACGAATTTAAACTAAATATTATTAACTTTATAAATTTGCAAATTTCGAAGCTGTTTACAAAATAAACCTCAAGGGGGCTTCACAATTTTTATGAAATTTTGTAAAAAGTACTTAAATCATATTTCTTTTCCTTTAAGATTTATGTTTTTTTTTTTTTTTAATTCAATTTTAATTTTTATTTAACTCAAAATAATTTTGGAACATTCTGTTAAGTTTCTTTTTCTCTTTTTGGTTTTTTAATCAAAAAATATATTGTTTTTTTTTTTTTTTTTTTTTTTTTGTTTTAAAATCTTGTTTTGTTTTATTTACTTATTTCTTAAGATGGATGGCCATATATATTATATTTTTTGTTTTAAATATGCAAATTAAATTTTATATATTTTTTATTTATTTAAAACAAATAAAAAAGAACAAAATTATAATAGCATTTAGCAATTATTTTAATTATAAATTAATGACAAAAATTTTTTAATTTATAATTCATTACAAAGTGAGAAATTTTAATATAGTTTCGGAAAAAATTTTTAAAAGAAATAAAATTGTTTCATAAATTTACAAAAATGTGAAAGAGAAATGATTTACGTTTTTTTTCTTCGTTACACTCATATAAATAAAAAGGTGTGAAGTGAGAGAGAAAAGGGATATATATATATATATATATTTATATTTATTTATATATATATTTTTTTTGTTTTGTTTTGGAAATTGTGGAAGGATGAATGAAATGAGTTATTGACCACATTATAAAAAAAAAACATAAAAATACAAAAAAGTGTTTTTTCTAACCCAAACATTTCAAGAAAAAAAGGAAGTTTTTCTTTCTATATAATAAAATTGAAAATTAAAATTGTTGCTAACAATTTAATTACTATTTTTAAGTTTTGTTTTCCCTTCTTTTTTTCAGCAGCTTTATATTTTTTCTTAAGTTTTTTTTTAAATTTTCTACATAAATTGTAAAATAGCTGAAATTCTGCTTTTGTTTTTTTATGTAATTTCTGTTGTTGTGTAGGTTATTTTTGTTTTGAATTTAGTTTCTTGTCTTAATTTTGTTTTTGCTTTTACTTCATTTAATCATTTCGTCATGTGGTTTGTTTTTTATTGAAATTTTGTGGTTCAATTAATGTTTAGTTTGTTTGTTGTTTTATTTTATTTTATTTATTTTGAAATAATGTGTTTTTTTTATTAATTTTAAGTTAAGGTTTGTTTGTTTAGCTAATAATTTAACCGCTCTTGAATAATAAAATTGCCACCTGACCTAAGTAAAAGTATATGAAATGACGTGTTTCATGCGTTACATAGGAGCCAAAATTTCTGCCTACAATACAATGCCATGTGGGGTTGTATTTTTTGTCGAATTCCTTCTTGATAAATGCGGCAATATCCTGGAAAAAGAAGATAAGAAAAAAAGCAAATAAATTTAAAATTTTCTATATAAAAAAAAAGTTTATTTAAAATTAAAATTTAGAAAAATAAATAATTTTTATAAAAATATCACATTAACTAAATTTGTATTCTTTTAATAAAAAGAACAAAATTTAACATTTTTTGCAAATTCGAAAATTTAAATTCAAGTTCGAATTTTCGTTTAAGGTTAAAAATGATAAACATTTTTTAATTTTCTACATAAATTGTAGCATTTAAGTTGCTTTATTAAAAATATGCATTTACAAAATTTCGCACTTTTTTTTGCCAAGTTTGAAAATTCGAATTCAAGCTCAAAAACTTTCGGACGTGGTTAATATGCAAAAAAGATTATTTTTTGTAAAAATTCAATTTTAAATAAATTTATATTGCTGTATTGAAAAATTAAACAAAATTTCAATTTCTTTTGCTAATTTTAACTCAAGTTCGAATTTTCGTTTAAGGTAAAAAAATGTACTTTTTAATGCTTCTATGTTATTTAAATAAAAATTATATTTTACACTTTTCTGAGAATTTAGAAAATTCCCATTTAAGTTCGAAAATTTTCGAACATGTCGTAAAACTTAGAAAAAGATCTAATTTTAATAATGCTAAAACTGTTATTTAATTTTTATTGTTAAAAAAAAGCAAATTGTATCCTTTTTTTACCATGTTCTTCGAATTTTTGTTTAAGATGAAAAATTATGAAATAAATTTTTAAAGCATTTATGTTATATTTTAATAAACTTTTACATTTTTCGAATTTACGAAATTGAGTTTGAAAGTTTTCAAATATTTTTAAAGTGTAGAAAAAAGGCTAATTTTAGTAAAAACCTAACTTTTAATAAATTTATATTGTTTAAAAAAAATAACAAAATCAAAACTTCAAGTTCGAATTTTCGTTTAAGGTGAAAAATTGTAAGAATGTACTTTTTAAAGTATTTAAAAAAATTTAATAAATATTGATATTTTACACTTATTTGGGAATTTCGAAAATTCGAATTTAAATCCCAAAATTTTCGAATATGCTTAAAATTTAGAAAAAAAAAACTAAAAATAAAATTTTTTGACATATTCGAAAATTTTAACGCAAAATCAAATTTTTGTTTAAAGTGAAAAATTATAAAAAAATTTAACAAACTTGTACACTTTGTTTTGCAAAGTTCAAATTTTGGAAATTAATTTCGAAAATGTTGGAAATGTAAAAAAAAAATATTTTAGTAAAAATAATTATAATTTTAGTAAAAATAATTATATTATTAATTTTACATTTATCTCTTTTTGCTAAATTCGAAAACTTGAAATTAAGTTCAAATCTTCGTTTAGATTAACTAAAAAATTAGCTTTATAAAATTTATGATATTTTTCGAATTTTTAATTTAAAAATTTCAAAGAAAATTTCGGAAATTCGAAATTAAGTTCGAAAATTTTCGAAAGAAACCTAATTTAAGTAAAAAAGTTGTAGTTTATTTGAAAATTATTTTTTTTATTAGTGAACATACATTTAAACTAAAATTCCAATATTCGAAAATTTTCGAACATTTTTATAAAATAGAAAATATTTAATATTATTTTAGTAAAAAAATTAACTTTTTATAATTTAAAACGCAAAATGAATGCAAAATTTTTAAGTTAGAATTTTCGAAGATGTATAAATTTATATTATTTTTTTACGTACAAATTTCAAAAATTTAAAAATTTGTATTATTTGAAAATTTTTGAACATGCCTAAAATAAAAAAAACAATTTTTAGCAAACATTTACACTTTACTTGAAAATTATCTACTTTTATATTAAACTTAAATTTTAACTCAAATTTAATTCGAAAAATATACATAATTTAATTTAGATAACGTTTATATTTTAAAAATTTCGATAAATTAAATTTTAGGTAAAATTTACTATTTATTATAGTTTATTTGGCAATTTTTGCACTTTTAGCAATTTTGAACTAATTTCGAAATAATTAAATTTAATCTGGAGAAAATTTAAAACTTTTTTTTACTTCCTTTAAGAAAAATTTTAGGTAATTGTTTGCTCTGATAGACTTTACATTTTCTAACATACTTACACACATACAAATTGAAAAGTGAAGACATTTTAGCGGAAATTAAATTTGAAACTACAAAAGTTAAAGAAGAAACAAAAAATATACTGCTAACGCTAAAAAGGAAAATAGTCATTAAATAACCATTAAAATGTTTTGTTTTTTTTTTTAATAAGATTTTTTTTAGCTTTAAAGCTTTTTTAAAACTCAAATGATATGAGAACAAGATTAGTATTTATAATATGTATAAATAAAAATTTTATAAAAAAGTTCAAATAAAAATTTAAACATTTACTTCGTTAAAACGAAGTAAACCATGAACCTTAAGAAAATGTTTCTCTTTTACCAAAAACATTTGACATATTTGCACTAGAATTTAGGTTAAAAAGTGCGTGTATAGAAAATATAAACAAAGAAACAAACAAATGTGTTTTAATATGGTTATTAAAACAAGAAGATTTTTTCGAAGCAAGTTAAAGATAATTGAAAACATTATCTTTTTTAAACAAGAAAGAATAAAATGAAAACGATTAACAACTAAACTAAATATGCCAAAAAATTGTTAACATAACATAATAAAAAAAAAATTGCTATAAAAAACACGCACAAAATATGTTAAAATATATAAAGAAACCAAATATTATCTGTTTAGTATAATACCCCAAGATATAGGCCTAACCAACTTATCACCAACAATCCTCCCTACCTCCTTTTTAATCATTAAATACAACCCCTCCCATTCCTTATAGCTTTTTAATAACGTTGGAGGTAGAGTGTGCTATTAAATTTTAGCAGGGTAAATAATAATATTGTATTGTACATAATATAAATTTTTACTATAAATATTGATTGTGTACACACAGCCAAGGTATTTATGTAGGTAGAGAAAGAAGATAAAGAGTATATGACAACTTTGTTAATGCATATTCTATAGAATTTATTGATTTAACAGTAGCACAATTTACATTTAAACATAAACGACTAAACCTATATAAATGCATTGTAGACTATATAAAGGAAAGAAAAGAAAAAATAAATTTTTTTATACAACCTATTTTATAATTTTAAGATCGCGTGTTTAATTATTATTAATATAACAAATAACATTTACGATTATAGAAAAAATCAAGTTGAAAGTGTTTAAAACACACGAAAAAAATGAACTTCAAATTTTTAATATATTTTTCTAATGTTAAATTAATTATTAAATTTAAATTATTAACGGTTTTTTTTAACTAACCTTAAATTTAAATTTTGAAATTTAAGGCTCTATTATAAAAATTAAAATATATTTTTTTCAGGAAAATTTTATAGAAATAATTAAAAGTTTTTGTATTTCTAAAATTTTAATTATTTAAAAACTTTTTTCGTTCTAATCTCATATTTAATTTTTGTAATAAACAAACTATAACAAAATTTTAATTGTAGTTTACTTAGGAATTTGTATAGAAATAAACTACAGTTCTTACCCAATAAACCATAGAACGATATGATAGCGAAAACGATATTATATTAGGTGCCGATTCTCAGCATCCTGAAAGCCGCAGAAATAATCAGGCAAACCATTGCGAGAGGTACCGAGGTCACTCTCTATGTGGACAGTCAGGCGGCTCTGAAGGCCGTGGGGACACATTTGGTGAGATCCAGGCTAGTTTCTGCCTGTAAGAAGATACTAAGAGAGCTGATGGAGGACTACATGGTGAGACCCTGCTGGGTGCCTGGCCACTGCAATATTTCAGGCAATGAATTGGCTGATGAACTGGCAAGGCAAGGCGCAGCAAATAATGTCTCGGAGAGAGAAACCTATGTGAAACCACTACTAAGTTTCTTCTATGGGAAGATCAATGATTGGATCTTGGTCAGAACCAATTCGGCTTGGGAGAGTAGAGAGGACTGTAGAGCGTCGAGGGCGATATGACCGGTACTGAACAATGCAGGCACTAGCACTCTCCTGGGCATGAAGAGGAAGAGCTTAAGAATCATGATAGGGGCCATAACGGGTCACTGTTTGATAGGGAAGATGAGGTCTAGATGGGACGCTAGCAATTCCGATTTTTGTAGAATGTGTGGAGACGTCGACGAGACCGAGTCTATTGAGCACATTGTGTGCCATTGTCCACGATTGCAGCATCGTAGGATGAAATGGCTGGGTAGCCAATTCCTCGGCGGGCTAAGTGACGTTCAGGACGCAGATCTTGTAGACGTCATAGGCTTCGTCATGGGAATCGACTGCTTAAGGGAGAATCACGGGTATAACCCTAGGGGGATTGGTAACATTGCTAATCCCCCTATATGATTCGTTCACATTCCTACCCTTTTATCTTCTACTTCTACTGTATTCTATACTCTATATTTCACAGCTATTTCAACGAACGGACTCACAATGGACCGGGATCGGTCTCTGGGTGGAGATGTGGTACTATCTGGTATCACATCAATCTTCTCTATATATCTATCTATCTAGGCGCCGATTATAATATCATATTGTATTGTAGAAAACGCTATTTGTTTTCAATAAAATTAATTAATTATAAAAATTAAAAAGTTTTCAACAAACAAAAACTAGCTGAGAATCAAATATAAAATAATAATAATAATAATAATAATAATAATAATAATAATAATTTGTTAACAGCTTTTTAATACAAAAACCAAACTTTTTAGATTCATAGTTGTAAAAACATATTCGTAAAGGAAACTCACGCACACAAATATTATTATATTTGCATAAAAATATGTCATGTGTAATGAGATTATTATATATTTTATATTTATTTAGAACTTGTTTATTTCAGCTGATTATTGTTCTTAAATGTTCTATTTAATAAATATATGACGATTTTACTATCGTTATTTTTGAAAGTTACGATATTTTTCATTCTTAATTAAATTGTCTCAAAGTCTGATTCGTAATTGAAATCATGCAAGAATCCGAGAAGCATCCCCTCTTAAATTTGCATGTAATATTCAGAGTATATTACGTGAAATAAACTGACAGTTTTCATAACACGAGCGGAAAAACGATTCATCTAACTTACATTTAAAACAAAATTTCAAAATTTGTTTTTGTTTTAAAACAAAATTTCAAAATTTGTTTTTGTTTTAAATGTAAGTTAGACAAGTCGTTTTTGCGCTCGTGTTATAAAAACAGGCAGAAAGACTCATCTAAGACTAAGTTAAAGCGTTGAATTAAAGTGAATTAAAGACCATACAAACACCTCCAATAAATCATAAATAATTAAGGAAATTCAAATAAATTTAAAAATTTATCGTAGTGGGCGGTATATTTTCCCTAATTTCCTTAATCCAACAAACGCATACTCAAATATTATCTGTTTTCCTTTAAAACCAACCACATTCACAATTTTTAAGCTTTAAGGCAATTGTTTTCAGTGTCAACAAACGTAAATGAGTATGTGTGTATAAAACATTGGCATTTAACCAAGGTAATGACAGTGATTTTTTGTCCTCCATTCCCTAATAGTTTGAGGTTAGTTTTGGAAAAAATTAAAAAAAAAATAAAAAATAAATAAAATAAAAATATAAACCAGTCATGGTTAAATTTACCTAAGGTAATCATGTTAGAAAAAAATTGCACAAAAAATGAAAATAAACGAGGAAATAAATTTAGCACAAGTAGAAAAGACACACACATAATAAAAGAACCTACAAAAGAGAAGAGGTAAAACAATTTAGAGTGCTATATTTGGTACGCGCCGAATCTTATAATATACCTTTAACGTGTTGAGATGTGTAAAATGAAAATGAAATACATTACATATATCGAATGTAATTACAAATATATTTACTTATACTATATCTACGTAAACACAAAAAACTTTAATTTTTCATTTTCATATAGAGTTGAAATAGAATAAAGATTTTATAAATCCTTATATCCTTATATACATATATTATAAAAATGAGTTGTAAGTTTGTTTGTTTGTGTATCAATCACGTCTAAATGGCTGTACCGATTTTCACAAAATTTGACACACAGATAAAGCCTGAGGTGTTTATAGGCTTTGCCAGATCTCGATTGTATATCATACCCACATTTTACGCCTACTTTAAAAAAAATCTATTCTTTCACTTTTACACGTTATTAATGAAGCTTTTTATATGAAATTTGACGCACAGATAGTACTTGCACTCAGAACTTCGAAAGAATTAATTCTATTTAGTATTAACTCTCATATAAATTTAATTCAGCTTATTAACAATATAACATTCATTGAAATCATTCTCAGTCTTAATCCTTTAGGTTTAACTTTTCATTAAATTAATTCTCTAGAGAATTCCTTACGGAACGAAAATTCAATTTGATTGAATTTTTCTTTAATTCCATATTATTACAAAATGAATGAAACATTTGTAGCATTAATTCCTTATAAAATTAAATTCAAATTAAACAGCAAAAATTTTCTTTAATTCTGTTTATATACATTTTTTGAAAATAGTTATTAAAAGAGTAGTAAATCAATGGTACTTGCTAAAATCTATACAAAATATCAACATGTTCATGATCACTTAAAATCCACACAAAATCATGATTATTATATCAAGTAAACTTTGTAAAGAAGCTGCATTTAACTGTTTTAAAGATAAATTAATAATACTCGGGATACGATCTCTGCAAGACTTAGGGATGAATCCTATAGATTTTAAATTACCTAAGAGCATATAACAAATAAAATTAGTACATGTTTCATATAAAAATAAATTATTAATGAATTATTAAGTGTAGCCCCCATTACAAAATTAATAAAAACAAGATCACAAATAACTTATTAAATTAATTCTTTCGAACCTGTAGAATGTTATAGGTTATGTTGGATCTTGATCGTATATATCGTATATAAATTTATATATATATATATATATATATATATATACATAAATTTATATATATACATATACATACATATACATATATATACACATACATATACATATATATATATATATATATATATATATATATATATATATATATATATATATATATATATACAAATTGTGGAAATTACAAATGGAATGACTTATATATATCCCTTACAACTGTGGTGAAAGGCATAAGCAAAGTGTCATCACTTAAGCTAGACGTTTTAAATCTCTGTGCTAAAAAATAAATGTGTTGCCTACCCCTAAGAATTTTTTGTTTCACGCACGGATACACTTAAATTGGCTAAAAGGGTAAAGATAAGTGTAAATTGACTAATTTAAAATATAAAGCAACAAGGGGGAATGGTTTTTTATTTGTTTTGTTATAAATTTCAACACGTGTTATATTTTTTTTATTGTAACAAAAAAAAGTTTAGAATAATTTTTATTTAAAAATGTAAACAATAATTAAAATATAAATATTTAAAAAGAGATTTTAAGGTAAAAAATAAATTTGTTATAAAACAGTGGGAGAGCGGGGTAATTTAAACTAAAAAAATATCATCTGCAAATATAAACTTTTAACTTTATGTAAGACTAGTTAGCTTTAATAAAGGGTATATTTTAATCTAAATTTATGCTTTAATTGTGGATATGTATTTAATCTACAATTAGCTTTAATTATGAGATTTAATTTTAAATATTTAATTGGCCTAAATTTAGCTTTTATTTACTTATATTTATATTGTAATATCTCTTCCTCTCACTTATTTCAATACCGCTCCTGCTTTATAGGGTATTTTCTGTTTTAAACCCACTACAAAAAAATATTTAGTATATCCCTTAATAACTGCAATCTAATGTGTATGCAAATAAATCTTTTTACTTGTAATTTCTTTTTTTAACATTTAGTTATTTGTCTATGGATTTTTCTCCTTTTACATATAATTTCAGTGTCACTATATAGAAATTACTGATTTCTTTTCGCTATAATGTTTGGTCATGGGTTCTTCTAATGGCTACAACTTAAAGTGTGTAACGTAGCTACAATAGTAGTAATAATCAATCTACACTCTAAAATATATTTGCATAATAATAAAATGTTACATTGATTTGTTTTTAGGGCAAAATAAATTTTAGTAACAAAACAAATACATATCAAAAAAGGGAATAACTATAAACATATTGAAAATAGATGTAATTAGATCTATGAATGTCACTGAACTTTAATTAATATTAAAACGAAGGGAAAAAAGAAAAATTTTAGGAAAGTCGTTAGTTTAACAAAAATTAAAAAAGAAAAGATCTTGTTTTAGCTATTTTAAAGGTTAATTTAACTAAAATAAACTGTAACTTAAGAAAACGCTACTTTATATATTAAATTTATATTAAAAGCGTTTAATTATGTTAAATCGAAAATTTGGAAACAGTTAATTTAAACATAAACTAATTAAATAAAATTAAACTTAAAATAAACTTAAAAAACAAAAATAAAACTCTAAACTAAAAAAGGTAGTAAAAACCGTCAAACAAAAAAAAAATCGCTAAATTTAAAGCAAAAAGTAAAAAGAAATAATAAATTAAAAAATAAAAACCGGTAAATTAAAAAACGCTATAATAAAGAATAAATAAAAAATACTCAAAAAGATGCTAAAAATTAAAAAACGCTATAATCACAAAAAAATATGAATTAAATAAAAAATTATCCCTAAATTATAAAATAAAACTAAAAATTAAAAAATAGCTAAATTTAAAAAACTAAAAAATATATAAAAAACCGCTAAATTAAAAATGTCAACTGATTTTTTTTTAATTAGAACCAAATTTGTAAAATTAATAAATGCTATAATTATAATAATAAAACTCCAACTTAAATAAAAAAAAAAAATAAGAAAAACGGCAATCAAAAAAAAAGCTAAATTTTACATTAAAAAATAAAAATCGCTATATAATTTTACTGCCTGTTTTTATAACACGAGCGCAAAAACGACTCGCCTAACTTACATTTAAAACAAAAACAAATTTTGAATTTTTTTTACGCTCGTGTTATAAAAACAGGCAGTTATTTTATTATTCATTTATTATTATTATTTTTTTTTAATTAAAAAAAAATACTAAAAATGTCAAATAATCGATTAAAAAAAATTTTTTAATGACCAAATTAAACATTTAAGGAATCAATAAAAGGATTGCCAAAATTAAACATTAAATTAGACTTTCAAATTCCAAAAAATCGATAAATAAAAAAAGCTACAATCACAAAAAATTATCAGTTAAAAAAAAAAAAGTTATTAAAAAAAATATCTAGTCTCACGAAAAAATTTAAAATAAATAACGCTAAACCTAAAAACACGATAATCGGAAAATCTTTAAAAAATCACAATATAAAAGCTCTAATTTTAAAATCATTTAATTAAAAAACTAAAAAATTGTCCAAATAAAAAAACACTAGCTTAACACAAAAAAAAAAAAAAAAAAAAAAAACGCTAATTTTATAAAAAAAAAAATATAAATTTTATATATATAAATAATTTTATGAAAAAAAAAAATCACTAGAGTAATTTTTTTTTTTTCCATAAAAGATATTTTAGAGAACTCATTAATAATCCCCAAATTTATTCAATTTTACCAAAAAATACTTCAAAATTAAATAAAAGTACTGTATCCTGGCCATAAGGGAATGGACTATAGGTAGAATGAATCATACTTTGAGGAGTATAATGGACTGCAGGGTATCTAGAGCGTTATGGCCTAGTCTTAAACCAGTAGATTCGAAGCATCTTCTGGACATGAGTTGTGGGAATCTAAGGACCATTGTTGGCATGATTACTGGTCACCTCGCAATAGGGAATATGACCAGTAAGTGGGACACTGGCGCGTCAGATTTTTGCAGGACGTACAATGATGTGGAGGAGAGCTAGAGACAGTGGAGCACATACTCTGTTATTGTTTGGGAGCCATATCCTGCAAGAACTAAAGGAGGTTGCGGGTGGAGAACTCGGCAATCTTATAGGGTTCGTAATGGGAATAAAGTGGCATAGAGGTAGTTCAGGATTGATTTGATTGGTCCTAGGTTTCACAATTTTCTTATTTTTTCTTATATTTAGCTACCTTTCTTTACAATCTTTTGCTTTATTCTACTAGGATTTTTCTATTTCTTCATCTATCAGCTTTCTCTGTTTTTTATAAAGGGATTACAATGGACCGAATGATATATAGTAGAGAAAGACAACACAATATAGATAAGCAGAACAGTTGAAAATTTATTAAGATTAACTAACTTATCACTCTTTATTAAACATTTAAAAAAAGAAAAAAAAAAACAAATAAAAGATTCTAGTTTCTTGACTTTTTGATATTAACGATTTTAAGATTTTTTTTTTTTTTTTTTTTGCAATTCCCTGTGAAACTTGATTATAAATATTAATGTTATTAACCTTATTTTTTGTATACTATTTTATGATCCCTCATCAACCATAATAATTGAATAGTTTATTAACTGAAGGTTGCTAAAAGGGTTTAACTAATTGTCTAACTGATTGTTTGATTTGACTTACCTTTTCAATATTATATTTTTCCAAGGCTTGTGTCGCACAATCCACAGCATCTTGTTGCATTTCTTCGCTCATATCAGCATTTTTAATAACAGCTTTGCGGTCCGACATATTTGTGGCTTATGTGTGTGTGTGTTTGTTTGTTGGTTTAAGTTTGTGGAGTTTTTTATAGGGTTTTCTTACAAATATATAATATATTTATATAAATTGTTAACTAATAGTCCAAAATAGAGAACTGAAAAGAGATTTGCAAGAAAATAATCAAATTAAAATTGTAAAAAATTAAAAGCAAATTTTCAAAATTAAATTAATTAATTCTGAATTGTTAAAAGTACACGTGAAAATAAAGGAAACTTTTAGTTGATTTTTACTTAAAACATTGAAATTAAGGGAATGTAATAAAATACAATTATATTTTTAAAGAAATGTCTGAAAAATATATTTTTTAGCTTTTTCTAATCCCAGGTCTACAACTGAGATTAGCGATGATATAATATGTGAGAAAATGTCGGCGGAAGAGTAACCATTATGTTTATTTTATGTTAAATCTTAAATTTTTATAAGAATCTTTTTTAAAACATTAAATGAAAGCAATTAAAAAAAAAACATTGTTTTTACTAATTTCCAAAACACACACACAAACAAACTTTCGTATATGTGTTTTTTTTTTATAAGATAGTTGTGTAGAGAAATCTCATCACAACATTCTCATAGTACTTCTTATAATACTAATATTTGAGTCTACTCGTGAGATAATTCTCTCAGACAGCGAATTTGACAGAAAAAATCTTACATATTATGTTACGTCTAGATGGACTGTAAAATGAGAGAAAAGCGTTCCCCTGTCAAATAATACAATTAGAGCAATAATGACGCTATAAAGCAATTTAAAAGCAAAGCTTTCAAAGAATTAATTCTATTTAGAATTAATTCTCATACACATTTAATTCAGCTTAAGGAATTGAATTTAGCATTCTTTAAAATCATTCCTCAGAAAATAATTCTCAGACTTAATTCTTTAGGTTTAACTTTTCATTTAATTAATTCTCTAGAGAATTAATTCCTTACAGAATAAGAATTTAATTTGAATGATTAAATTTTTACTTAATTCCATTACAAAATTAATGAAAATTTTGTAGAATTAATGCCTTATAAAATTTAATTCTACTACTAATGACATTTTTTTTTTTAATTTTTTTCTTTTTTTTAATGCCTTATAAAATTTAATTCTACTACTAATGACATTTTTTTTTTTAATTTTTTTCTTTTATTCTATTTATATATATTTTTGAAAATAAAGAGTCCGTAAATGAGCTGAAATCCGCACAAAATTAAGATGATTACATCAAGTAAACTTTGTAAAGAAGCTGTACTTCACAGTTTTAAAGATACATGTTTCATACAAAAATAAATTATTAATGAATTATTAAATGTAGTACACTCCAGAATTAATAAAAAGACCACAAATATCTTATTAAATGTATCACAGAAATATGTGAGTTTCTGGTAAGGAGACATTTTTAGGAAAAAAAAAAAATAATCCATTAATCGCACGGCACGAAATATGTATACAATAAATATTGCTCGTAGCTTACCATAAAATTGTTTGCAGTTATCAAAAATTTTAAAAACCTGATAATTAAATAATAAAAAATTTAATTGAATCTAATACAAATTGAATAGTTGAAAAATTTTTTAATTCAATTTGAAATACTTTGAATTTGAAAAAATTTAACCAACAATTAATTACTCCCAAAGAATTAATTCACAAATGAATTAATTCCATTATATTTTAAGATTCAGGCATGAAGCCACAGAATTAATTATGATGAATTTATTTAAAAGAATTAGTAATTATATATGGTTTAATTCTATTTTAAGGAGTGAATTAAAGAATTAATTCTTTCGAACCTTTGGATATAACCTTAAATTTAACTCTATGTTTACACGATGATTTAAACACATGATTTTAAATTGTTTTTTTTTTTTTTTTTTTTTTTTGTGAACGAGCGGAATAGAGTTGAAAGAGGGATTGAGAAAAAAAAATCACGTTTTCTGTTTTCATGATTTCTTTTTTAATTCTCTTCACACTCACACTACGTTCACACGATGATTTGAAACCATGATTTTAAATCTTTTTTTTTTTTTTTTTTTTTTTTTTTTTTGTTAACGAGCGGAATAGAGTTGAAAGAGGGATTGAGAAAAAAAATCACGTTTTCTGTTTTCATGATTTCTTTTTTAATTCTCTTCACACTCACACTACGTTCACACGATGATTTGAAACCATGATTTTAAATCATTTTTTTTTTTTTTTTTTTTTTTTTTTTTTTTTTGTTAACGAGCGGGGTAGAGTTAGTTGAAAGAGTGATTGAGAAAAAATCACGTTTTCTGTTTTCAAGATTTTTTTATTTCTCTTCACATTCATTGGTATTTTCTCATTACTTTTTATAAGTTTTTCTCTTTTGAACTGGTAGTATTGCTACAAACAAGAAAAATCAACCCTGCTTATAAGGAAAAAGAGAAAATATAAAAAAATCATGGAACAAAAAAATCAACATGTGAACACAAATAATTTTTGTAGCAACCTCAAGAGAATTAAAATAAAACGACGTCTTAGAAATCATCGTGTGAACGTAGTCTCATTTGTATTTTTCTCAATACGTTTTATTCGTTTTTATCTTTTGAAATGATAGTATTGCTACAAACAAGAAAAATCAATCCCGCTTATAAGAAAAAAGAGAAAATATAAAAAAATCATGTTACTGAAAAATTATCATGTGAACACAAATGAATTTTGATAGCAAATTCAAAAGAGAACTAAAATAAAAAGACATCTTAAAAATCATTGTGTGATCCATGTGTAAGCCAAAAATGGTCCAAAAAATCATTTCCCTATTAATTTAAATGACTAATAATAAATAAAGAACCATTACCATACACAACTAACAGGTTAAACTAAAAAATACTTTCGCGCTACAACAAAAAAAAAACCCCACCTGATACCGGCACAATTTCTCTGCCTTGATATTACAAAATCACACAACGGTTGTAATATAAAACACTAGAAATTGTGTTAAAAATACAAACAAAATCACAACAAATAAAAATAAATAAAGCAATTGGAAACAAATAGCCTGGCGTTTAAATAATAAAAAAAAAATAAAATATTACGTATTTAAGTGGCGGTCAGTCAGCCAGCTAGTCAGGTTGTTTGTTATTTATTATTATCAACGAAAGTAAAAGTAAATAAATTGAAAAAAGAAAAAACGTCAAAATAAATGATTGAAAGAATGCATGGGAAAAAATCGTTTATTAAACATTTGAATTGCGGCTGTCGTATAGAAAAATGCTCTGAACTGTTTTTTTTTTTTTTTTTTATTATTGCATAAGATTAATTGCGGTTAGATTAGAGTTGGTTTTAGTTACAGCAACTAATTTAGGGCAGAGGTTCGTGGATAAACATTTGTGGTTTATAATGGAAAGCAAGTATGTATTAATTAACTGTTTTATAATGAGTGGGAGTACGACGCTAAATCCAGATTAATCGAGAAAGACGCCTACTTCCTGTTTTTATAACACGAGCGCAAAAACGACTCGTCTAACTTACATTTAAAACAAAAACAAATCTTGAAATTTTGTTATTGTTTTAAATGTAAGTTATACGAGTCGTTTTTGCGGTCGTGTTATAAAAACAGGCCATTAATTGATAAAAGCGCCAAACTTTGTGATACAATAATTAAATTTTCAAAACAAAAAAAAAATCATAATCATGAACAGTTTTATTGTTGATTTCAATGAAATAATGAGGAAAAATACATTGTAAAAGTTATCAGATACTAACAGAATGGAATTAATTCTTTTACCACTCTACGACCGCCATTAGTACTATTCAGTGTTTTACTGTAATTTTTTTAAATATTGTAAATATCATTAGGATCTTTTGTAACTGATTTTTCCTATATGTAAAAACAAAATTATATTTTTACAAAATAAAATCTTTTTAAAAAATTACGCTTTTTGGACTTTTTCAAAAATTACTTTTTTGAAAATTGGTACTTTTTAAAAAATTTTATTTTGAATTAGTTTTTTTTGACTTTTTTTCCAAATTGCTACATTTTCCGGAATTTAAAGAAATTTGTATTTTATTTTGAAAATCGGATTATTTTTGAAAATTGATACGTTTTCAAAATTGGTAATTTTTTTAAAAAATACATTTAGAAATTTTTTAAGAAAAACTTTTTTCTTTTGTTTAATTGAATAGTTTTTTTTTCTAAATTAATATTTTTTTTAAATTAGTATTTTCTTTCAAAATTTTGAAAAATAGTAACTCTATGGAAAATTATTCCTTTTTTTTTAATTAGTATTGTGTAATTTGTTGGGTGAATTTTCAAAAATTAGTACTTTTTTCGGACTTTTTTTAAATTTTTAGAAAAACTAGTAGATTTTTGAAAATTAGTATTTTTATTTTTTTGAAAACTGCACTACAAGCTTTTTTAAAAAATTGTATTTTTATCGAAAGTCGGATTTTTTTTAAATTATATTTTTTTAATTAGTATTTTTTTTTTTTTTTTTTTTTTGAAAATGGCACTTTTTTTTAGAAAATTGTATTTCAAAATAACGATGAAAGGTTTAATCTGGCAACTGTCAAAATTGAAACATGACTATATTCGGTGATGCCAGACTTTTTGTCTTAGCAAATTCCTAATATGGAAAATGTAAAAAAAATTTCCATTCACAAAATTTTATAAAATTTGTTTACTCTTTAAAATAGAATTTTTTAAATTATTAAATTAGCTGTAATATTACATTGCTATTAAGAAATAAAGATCAAGTACCAAATTTTAACAACAATTTCACTATTCTGATCCATGTGTTTTAATGAAATTAAACAAAATTTCGATTGTGTTTACTAGCAAATTCTTAAAGGGATAGGAATAAATACCTTATAAAATCTAATCAAAAATATTAGTAAAAAGAAGATTAAATAATCCCAAATGACTAAATTGACTATAATTTCATTAGGAAATAGAATTAAATATTTACGTACCTATTAAAAATATACAAATTTAACAATCACAAAACTTTTAAAAATTTCTAGTTAAATTTTTGTTTATAAAACTAAAAAATCTGCATGAAAAATCCAAAACTCTTTTATCTTTATTTTCCCTTTACTTATTTCGTTTTTTTTTTTTTTTTCAAAAATACCAATACAAAATAAATACAAATACATATTTTATTTCAACAAACAATAAATTATTTTTCCCCCCGCAAATCTTGATGAATTTGTAATTGTGTCTAAGCTGACGTCATCTTTAATTTAAGTTGAATAAATAGTATTTATTCAAATAGCATGAAAACTATTTTTGGCCTAAAATAACGACGAAAAACAAAAAAAAAACTGTTTTTATATCAACCGTAAAAGGTATTCCAACAAATTGTATTTGAATATTAAATTCGAATGAAAACAAAAAATGTATGTATATATGTTCTAAACTAAAAGAACACGTTAGGTTAAAGATATTTTTATAACAAACGCACTTTAAATTCAACCAAATGAATAATTTGAATTGAATCATATTTTTAACAACAGAAAAAAATATTAGAAACAAATGTTGGTCTTTTTTCGTAGCACAACAACCTACTTTTAAGATGTCAAAACAAGGTGTTTTACTAAAATTAAAAAAGTATTTTCCTATTTTCATAAATATTCTTGTTATATTTAACACCTCCTACTTAACAACAATATTTTCTTCACATTTTGTTCACACTAAAATTAACTTGTATTTCATACATGACTTAACTTAGATTTACCGACAAAATATTAACATCATTCATCCTAATAATCACCATGAACACAAAAAAATTGTCTAAATGACCAAGAGATTGAACTTTTTTGCAGTATTTTATTCTTTCTTGATTCTATTGTATGGAATGACTACAACTATGGAATGACTACAACTTCATTCAACACTTGATTGCATACACTTTTATGCTCTTGTCTATAGTTTTTTTTTTTTTTTTCCAAGTTTAAAAATCATTTGAAAAAAAAAAAATAAAAATCATTCAAAATGAATGAATGAATAAATGCATGATGTTATTGTTTGAGAGCAATAGTAGAAGACAACATCGACATTGTCTATATTATTTCAACAATTAGGGTGTGTTTTTTTCTTTTTTTATTGTATTTAGTTTAAGGAATAATAATTTAATTTATGCATAAGTCTTTAACATATTAAAAATAAAACAAAAGATTTTATTTTTAAAAACACCTGTAGTAAAGAAAATGTTTTAACGTATTGAACAGTTATTTTTAAATATTTCCTCTAGACTAGTCAATACTCGTCTCTATATTTTATAATCACAACGTATATTATAGTCTGTGTTTACAATATAGTCTATTATCTACATAACTCTACAGTTTTAGTATATGGTCTTGGCTATAGGTTTAGCTATAGGCTAATTTGCAAATTTGTTTATACTCTATTATATAATTTAGTCTGTAATATATTAAATCTTAAAATTATCACAAAAAATCGATTTTATTTTTTTAGAATTTAAAAGATGACCCGTTCAAATCCCAGCAAACTAAATCCATATCCAAATACGCCAATAGCACACCATTGTGTGGCAACTTTGTAAGTACGTCAAATTTCGTAAATAACGATTTTGTAAAAAAAAAGATCACCTTTTCAATTACTTCATCTAAGTCCAGGATCACGCTAGGCGACATGCACCAGCAACACTCATTGTGTTTGTTGTTGTTACAACAACAAAACAATGGCAGTTGCTGCGGCATTTTACCCAGTTGGAACATGAATAATATTTCCCTTAATTTCGTAAAATCGTTAAAAAAAATTTTTTTTAATGGTACATACTTCAGTTCTTTCGATTATTTACGATTTGATATTATTTATGTAAATGTTCATATAATTTTTATATATTCAGAACTTAATAATTTGCTTTTAGATTCATTTTATTCTCGTCAAAGTACTTTAGATCTAGTTTACAAAAATTAAATTTTGATTAAAGAAAAAACCAAAATGGAAAAGCCATCTCCACATTAGAAAATAAAATAACCAATTTTGGTTAAAAATAACCAAAACGTCAACACTGATAGTAAAAAATGACAAGAAAAAAAAACGAATTTTTGGCACAGATGAAAAAAAATGCATATATTCACACACGCAAGAAAAAAGTCGAGAAAATTCTTTTTTATATAAAAATTAAAAAAACACATTTAACTTTAATTTTAAATTTTTTAAAAAGTAATAAAAAGCTTGATAATAAAAATCCTGCCACTCATTCTAACAAAATTATAACCCTCTTCCACCCGTTAAAACTTGTAGTGGAAAAAAAACTTTCTGCTAACCTCGTAAAACAAAAACTTCCGCCATTTCTTATTTTACGAAACAAAAAACTTCTCTTTAATTATTTTTCTCAATAATTGTTTTTAAATTTAAGAACTGCTTTTAAAATATCTTTTCTGTGCCACCCACATTTTTCTTTTTCTACAATTGTTTTACACTTTATAACTTCTTTTCTTGTTCGCAGAAGAACTCTTTTTCCGTTGTGGTCGTTACCGCTAATCCACCTTGATTTTTTTTTTTTTGCCACAAACACATACAACTCACCGCTTCGAAATTTATTACTTTTGTGGTTGGGATTTGTACCTTTTTTTATAATTTTTTCTTAAATGTCCTTATTTTAAGCGAAGAGAAAATTACAAATACCACTTATAAGTTTAACAAACTTTACTTTTGAAATTGTTTGAAATCAATTTTCCTTATATATTTCACATGTAATTTTTTTCTTTCAAGCTTTTTTTAACATAAATTTCTAGGAAAACTTCTAATTTTTTTACCAAAAATTTAACTTATAAAGGTTTAAAATTGGTATATTGTTTACTTTTTTGTCAAAATGTTGCAAAATTTTAGTTAATTCTTTGGCGCTTAATATTTTAATATTACCGCAAACGTTTGTAACAATTTGTAATAAACTTGTTTCGTATAATTTTTTGCGTGTTGCTTGTACGGTGTTTTTAATATGAATATTTTTATTTAGTGTAGTAGTTTTGTGTGTTTTCTAGTCAATGCAGTAAAATGATTGGATAAATTCAGGCGGCTTCTATCAGGCGACTTCTAGCGTTTTTTTAATGTGTTTAATAATATTGCCAGATATTAATTATAACAATGACAACCTGTAAATCAATAAAAATTTAAATGAAATTATTTAACATACCATTAAATTCAAATAAATTTCTTCAAAATGTCAAAGTAAATAGTTTTATGTTTTAATTTATAGCTAAATAATTGTTTAAATTACTAAAAATTGTGAAATTCGAAATTTCTTTTATTATTTTAATCTGGCATTACTATTGAGTTTAGATATGACAGTTATTTTGCTAACAGCCCATCTACACTTACATAGTGTCTACATTAGACAATTTTTTATCAAGACAAACGTCAAACTTAACACGAATTTGTGGATGGTGGCAACAGTTTCACAAAAACAACAATATGGCGTATTCATTATTGTTTTTTATATATGCAGTTTGACAACTGTAACAACTAAAATAATAGTCAGCTGTTCAACTAAGGTTAACTGATTTTGACGTTAGTTTTGATAAAAATTTGCCTAATGTAAACACTAGGTTAACATTGTAATAAAAAGTGCGAATTTCTTAAGTAAAATGAATATGTTTATTCTGTGGCTGATTGATAGGTGTATCCCCTCATTTAAGATTTAACATAATATAAACAAAATGGTTACTCTCTAATGCCGGGTTATCTCATATACAAATTATATCAACATTAATCTCACTTGTAGACTTGGCGTAAAGTCAAGGTATTGTGAATGAATTGTTGTTGTCTAAGCTAAATAACTATTGTGAATGGTTGAAGATATTGTTCGTAGGCCGCAATAATATTTATCAAGTCAAATTACTAATTCTTCATCGATATTTTTAAAATAGCTATTTTATAAATTAAATATGTGTGATGAAGAAATAGGTATTAAAAAAATAAATTTTACCAATATAATAAAAAAAGATAATCAAATATTATTAATTTCATTAATATTTATGTCAATTTTCAAAATACAAAATATATTAAAGCAAATGCTTTTTAATTTCTTAAGTAAAATAATGCTAAACTTAAAAAAAAAGAATAATTTAAATATGTAATAAATTTCTGAAGCTCCCAAATGATGTAAAAAATTAAAATTTCTTACTTATAAAACTATTCGTCCTACAAATCCTAATTTGTAATTTCTATCAATAAAATTACCAAAATAAACGCTAATTTGATAATGAAAAACGCCAATTTCTCAACATAAAATTAAACAATTTTGAAAAATTTTAGGCTTAAACTATATTTCTTTAAATATTAACAGACAGTACATTTTTGTTCTGAAAATCCATCTTTTATAAAAACTATAATAAACAATTACATAAAAAAATGTTCCGTTCATATTATAGGCATCAAAAGTTTTTTCTAACCGTTAGAACAAAATAAACGATTATCTTTTAGGAATTGCTTTTCAACAAATTTTTCGATTGTGAAAAGTAATCAATGATTAAATACTTATTGTATTTTTTACTTGTTTTTCTATTGAAATTCAAGTTAAACAAGGGGCATTTTAGTAAAACAAAAATAACACAGAAAAAAAGACAAAGCAAACGACGACAATATATAAGAAAATAAAAAAACAAGAAAACGAATAAAAAAGTAAAATAACTCGTAACAACACTGTGTGTGGGGAAAATACATGGTCACAACAGGGTTGCCAAGATCATAATTTGAAGAAAACTTAGGTTGTAAATAAAAAAGGTTCTTTTGATATATTATTTAATTAAAATAAATTTAATTTTGGTATTAATTTTTTAGAATATATAGAGTGGTCAGTCTTCTTAACTTTGTTCGCGATTTCATTTTTCTCATTTGACTAGAAATCCTAAAATTATCATTTCTAGAATAACATGTAGCTGCTTTGGAAGATCTCTTGTTAGAGTGTCTCGTTGCTGAAATTATTTACCTGTTGATCTCCGTATATTTTTTTCCATTCGAATAATGCATTTCGTTTGAAAAGATAAAGATTTTTAGTATTATCTATCTTTATTAAGTGCACTTTGTTATTTACTTTTATATAGCCACAAGTAGTTGTTAAAGATGTTTTGGTTTTTTATTAGCACTTTTACATTTTATGAGTATTAGCAATGTGAATTCAAATAGCTGACCTCAACTAAACAACTAATTATTTTTTTAGTACTTAGAGCTGTCAAACTCCATATAAGCACAATTTTTGCTTACCCGATGAAGTGTCAAACTTCATGTATAAAAAATGAACGATTTCGGCGTATTATTGTTTTTGTCGAACTGCTACCACCTGTTTCATTTCGCCATGGGTATTAATTTGTATTGTAACGCAAGTTTTTACAAGATTAGCAAACTTTTTTTTTCTGCCACTGTTTAATGTTAGAAGCAGTTGTCTAATTATGTGCTTGTTAACGGATATATGTACTTGATTATTTGGTTTTATTTAATCTAAAAATATAATTAGTTATCCTATTTTTTATATAAATAAGTACATAAATAAGTACATATTTTTAAGTTATTAACATATTTAGGGTTTTACTTTGGTAATATATATTTATTGGCCTTATTTACTTGATTTAAAATAAACAAATAAATAAATAATAAATAATTTTCTATAAATAATAACCCAAAGAACTATTATTTTAAATAAATCGGACTTCATTAAAAACAACATTTTTTGTGATAAAAAAGTATAATTTTTTGTGTAAAAAACACCATTTTTATATAATTTATATGTTTTATATAAAATTTTATACATTTAAAAAGGGTTAAATAAATTTTTCGTTTATTAATTTATTTAATTATTTATTTCATATCAAATTAATACTAATTTAATTAAATTATTTAATATTTATTCATGTTTTTCTCCCAAAAAGGAAGTCTCTTCCCCATTTTTATTTTCTCTCCCAAGAGGCAACTTTGTGTCATGGTGATTAACTGTTTGCACACATTCATATACACTACCATAAAATATATTCAAGCAAATAAACACACAAACACATACTTTCCAACTTATACACACTTTTTGTCTCTCTCTGCTCTATGTATTTACGGGTGGTGTTTAAAATTATACTGACAACACTTTGGCAGATACAGAGTTGCAGTCAAGGCGCGTAGACAGCTAAAAATCGTAGTTCACCAGATATTTTATGTCGTTTTAACTGGGAAAATTTATAAAAATATATATTTTTTTTACAACACACCAACAAAAGTTTAATTAAAACATTTTCGGAGAATATGTTGAAATAACAAAATCGTTTCCATAAACATGTATTTAAAACAAGTGTAATAAATTTTACACAAAAAACAATTGGAATTTAAAAAAAATAAAGGAAATTACTAAATAGAAAAGGTCTTTTTGTGTCTGTTTGGAAAAAAATAATCAAATAAAAAACATAATACATAAGAGTTTGTGTGTGTGCAGCCAAAGTGTTGAAAATAAGGAAAAAAATAGAAAATAAATAGGGGAGAAACGTAAGAGGAAAGACGATTAAAGAAAAAGAAGATTAAAGCAAAACGGTATAATAAAAAAAAAGAAAAAAACGAGCATATTAGCTCTTTCCCACTTATCTCCCGCACATTAGAATGTGTGAGTGTGATAGCTGTCATTTCCTAAATGCAAATACAATTATAATAACAACAGCGAGAAAAACAACTTTAGTAATAAAAACATTAAAAAGAAGAAGCAAAAGTAGCACTAATAGAATAACAACTAAAAGGGAAGAGTGCAAATGTCAAGCAAAATTTTTCAACAAAACCAACACAACAACGACAAACAGTTATAACATAAACAACAAAACTAATAGAAAAAGAAGAAGAATTATCGGAAAACTTTAATTTTTGAGAACGAAATATAAACAAAAATGCATACAGAAACTGTATTAATAAATAATATCCGACACCATCAGCAGCAGCAACATTATATGAGCCATTTAAACCATGATCATCTTATGCCCGACCAACAACACCAACAAGAAATTTTTACACACATGTCCTCCACAGCAACAACAACAAATACCTCCCCCACATCCTTGAACCAAGAAGGTCTTTATAATCCCACAACAACAAAACCGCAACAACACTTGACGTCAGAATGTTCTTCACAATACTATACAACAGATGCTGCAACCTCAAGGCTTGTTGGAACTAATATTTGCACTTTTTCATCACCATCCTCCTCATCCAGTTCATCAACTTCATCCAATGATAGTAGTTATACCTGCCCAAATGCTTCAGCAAAAAACAATTCCTCCATAGGAGTAAATTTACGTGTTACAGGCCAATGCAGTCAGGGGGGTCGTAAATATATGGAAGACTACTTTTCTGTAGCCTATCAACAGTCAGAGAATGCCAAAGATTTGGAATATGCTTTTATTGGTATTTACGATGGTCATGGTGGTGCTGAAGCCGCCAAATTTGCTAAAGAACATTTAATGATGAAAATTATCAATCAACGATTATTTTGGTCCGATAATGATCATGATGTCTTGAGGGCTATCCGTGAGGGTTACATAGCGACCCACTATGCTATGTGGAGGGAACAAGGTAAGTGTTTTTGAAGTAATTTTATTAAACTTGGTCTTAATTTAGTTATGTGAGATTCTTCTAGGAGCATTTTTTGTTAAAAAAATGCTTTTTTAAATATAATTTTATTTGATCCAAGTTTAAAAGGAGTTTAACTTTCATTTTTTTAATACTTCCTTTGGAAAGGTTTTTTAGTAAAATTTAAAAAATATAAAATATCCTAACCATAAATAATATATTTATAGATTATATTTAATATTACCAAGTAATATTATATCTAAACTTAGCTAAAATGAATATTAAGCTTCTTTTTATGTTATATTTTAAATATTTTTTAGTTTATTTGAAAGCCTAAATCTCTTTAAAGCAGAAAAAATTTGTTGAAGAATATTCATTTCTAATTGGAAATTTTATTTAAAGTAAATTGAAGCTTATTTAGCTTTGTAAAAGTTAAACATGGTTTAGTGTTACGTCTAAGTAATATTTGGCGGAAATTTAATATTTCATGAACATATTTTTCATTTAATTTTCTTCTAAATATAATTTCCAAATTGTAAATTTAATACTTGCACGTTTTCTGGTTAGTTTCATAAATTAAGATTTAAATTTAGGTTTAGGTAATGATTAAAAAATATTTCATTTAGTATAAATTTTGTAAGAAAAATGTTTGTGTCCATATTTTGTACTTGTAAGATTTAAAGTTAGTTTAGTTTATTTTAGTTAAACTTCGGTTAAACTGTTTGTTAAGAAAAACTTAAGGTTTGAGAAAATATGTATTATTTACATACACATAATTGGAAATAGCGATTTGTAGTTTATTTCAGTTTCTCCTTGTTTATTTAGATAAATATTAGATTTTTTTAAAATTAATTTCCAGATGTTTTCAACTTGTTGAATTATATTGATTTTAAGATTTTTTTTCAAAATTGGTTTGTTTAATTTTTTACCTGCTAGCTGAATAAAATTTCTTATTACATTTTTTAACATTTTATAAGAAAAATAACCTTTTTGAAAAAATAACATTTAAAGATTTGATTTGAAAACTTTTCTAAATAATGAATTTTGAGAATTTACCATAATTAATTATATTCAAATTCAAGCTTATTCCGCCAGCTGAACAGTTAGTTTTTGGATTTTAAAAGATTTTTTATTCATGAAAAATGCAACTAGATAAATAAATATTTAGTTAAAAATTTATTTAATAGTTCCCTAAGAAGAATTACATTTTTCTATATTTAGCTAACTCAGCTAGCTGAATATATTAGTAAATTATTATAATTATTTTTTTAGATATTTAATATTTTAGTGTTTTAATCTTAGCTTAATTAGTCTTTTTTCTGAATAATTCAGCTAGCTAAATATGAGATTTCTTTTTTTTTTATTATTTTTAAAATTTATTTAATTTATTGTTATCAAATTATACAAAAATTTAGAAGTAAATAAAAATAAATGAATAAAATAAATAAATAAAACATGAAAGGCATTTCAGGCAAATTTAGCTAGCAAAAAACACATTTCTGATTAATTCAGCTAGCTGAATATGAGACAGTTTTGTTTTTACTAACAAAAATGATTTAATTTATTTTTTAGCTAATTTAGCTGATGATTTTGTATTTAAATTAATTTGTCAATATATTTCTTAGGAAATTATGGAAAATGTAATATTTCTTATTCATATGAAATATTAAATTAATTTGGAATTTATTAATTTAATTTTTTATTTTAAGAAAAATTTTGTTTCATATTACATTAGGCACATTTCTGATCAATTCAGCTAGCAGAATATGAGAATTCTTCTGTTTTTATTAAGAAAATGTATTAATTTCAATTAACCTAATTAACCAATTCAGTTAGATGAATATGAATTTAAATTAATTTATCAATATTTTTCTTATTGAAAAATGCATTATAGGTTAATTCAGCTAGCTGAATATAAAATAATTTCGTTATTTAGGATTTATCTACTTAATTATCTTTCAAATATTACAAATTATATCGTTGATTTGATCAGCTAGCTGAATATTGCAGTATGTTTGTTTTATTTAAAGTTACAGCTTTTAAAATCTAAAGAAATCTAAGTTTTTAAAGCATAAAGGCTAAAGTTTAATTACAGTTTAAGGTTAAACATATTGTTTTGATTTCAAACTCTTTGTTTTTATTAAACTTCAGTTTACGAAGGTTTAAATATTTTTCAAAATTTAGTTTAAATTGAAACTGATTATTATCAAGTTCCAGTTATTTAAATTGAAGCTTAAAACTGAAATAAATTGATAGTATTTAGGAAACTGAATGTTAAATTTAAAGAAATTATATTTTTAGTTTTATTTAATTTTCCATATAACTGTTAAAATTCATGCAAAGTTCTAAAATTCAGTCGAAACATCACCCTCAATAACAAAAAATATTCCAATAAACTAAGCTCTTATTACATACTTTCTTATTTATACTCTCTCTTACACGCTCTTTGTGTTTATCATCAATATTTTAATTCGTTTTATAATTTCAACAATTATAGTTTCCTTTTTGTATTTTGTGCACTCAACACAACATCTTAATCATAGACCACAACCTTTTCAGCTGAAAGAAATTTAATCATAAGAAAAAATCATTTAATACCCAGCCGAATTAAATTTGTCGTTTCAATTGCTTTATCTGCTGCTGTTGCCTACAAGAGTCATTTAGTAAAGAAAAATACAAAATTTCATATTGTTGATTTAGTTCATGCATATACTTGCTTGCTTAAAAATATCGTTGTCATAGTTTTTTTTTTTTTTGCTTTTCCATACGTTTCGTTTTATATTAGTATGTGTTGTTTGCTACGAAAACAAGCTGACGGCAACTTATACAACAACAAGAAATAAAAAAAAAATCGAATTTCACCACCACCATATAATACTCTACCTAGCATCTGGTTTTTTATTTTCTGCTCTTGCTGCTTCTTCTACTTTATACATTTTCTCTATTTAAATTTTTGTTGATTTTCTACTTTAGTTCGAAAAAATGTTGAAATTTTTTGTATTTCAAATACTCAGCGCTGGTTTTTTATTGTATGTATAATATACAATACCACACAGTGTACAATTTTCTATATTATGCATCATGGGCTTGGTTGTTTAAATTAACATGTACTCGATTTCTATGTTTTTTTTTTGAAAATTATATACACGCCGTTGTGGAAATTAAGGTTGTATAGGAAAAATTATTGATTTTTTTAAAGAAAAAAATTATTGATTTTTTTTAAAGAAAATTATTTTTTTTAAAGAAAAAATTATTGATTTTTTTTTTTTAAGAAAAAATTCAACATTTTAGATTTTTAATAAAATTTTATAGAAATAAATCTATTTTTTTAGTTTTGAAGATTTTATAAATTAAAAAATAATTTAACATTTTTTTAGTACTAAAAAATGTAGAATTAAAAAAAATGTTAAAAAATAAATTGGTATAAAATAATTAAACATTTTAAGAATAAAATAAACATTTTACGTATAAAATATATTTTTTTTGTCACTAGCGGTTATAAGACCTCTATTCTAATTATTTTCTATAAATTTTTTGTCAACTTAACAAATAGTCACGTATGTATAAATTGTGTGAAAAATTGTATAAAAGAGTAGTAGATTTTAGTTGTAGCTACCGAAAAGCAAGAGTTGCCACTTAAATTTAAAAGGTATTAAAAAAATCAATTCAAATCATAAATTTAAAAAAGATAAACGTTAAAAACCTTGAAATATCTTGTATTTAAAGTAAAAGTATATGTTTGTATTGTATGTGCCTTGAACAGAGAGTGGCAACCCTAAATATTGTGAAACTTTTTAGTATCTCTCTTATGTCGTTCAACACAACAATGGAATATTCCCAAAACCGATAATACCGTATGTTTTTTTCTCTACCCATCTACCTACATTTGTACATACCTACATACTAAATACACACTACACATTTATTATAATATACAAAACATTTGGTATTTCTATACTTACTAACTGACTGGTTCGTTTGGCTTATGTACACCACACCAATATACACACCATTATTACCCAGTCAGTCATCCATATACCCAAGAGTATTTAATTTTCAACCATTGCCAGATGAGAATTATTAACGTTTTCGTTTTGTACTTTATTTTCTCTTTGTTTGCTATATAATGTTGTAAAAGTTGTTTGTTACAGTAGTGTTAGTAAAATGTATTTAAAAAATAAAAACTACCTATATATGAATGTTTCAATCGTGGTAGTTTTTTTTTTTTTTTTTTTTTTTTTTTTTTTTTATTAGAGTTTACATAAGCCAGTCACTTTTAGAGCTGTCATTCCCCTAGTATGTATATTGTTAGTTTATATGGAAGTATATATGGAACGATTGTACCAAGCAAACAAATGATTGTATTTTATTGTACATATGACTCAGTCATGGTTATACTGAAAAATATATTTTTTATATATAATATATTTTTTCTTTTTCGCTTTAAAAAGCTAGAGGAAATTTTTTTATATTGTGTATACATATACATACAAAAATATTTTTAACAGTAAATTAGAGTAAATTTTTTAGAAATTTTATATATATATATATATATATATATATATATATATATATATATATATATATAAGAAATTTTTAAATAAAATATAGATTTTATTTAATTTTTCTAATTTATTTGGTTTTAAAGATTAAATGCCACCCTGTTTTAAATTTTGGTAGATTGTTTTGTTTTGATTTGTTGGACTGGTAGGTGTTTTGAATTCACCTCAGTTTAGCTGTTTTTGATTTGTTTTGTTTTTTGAATAACATCCTCTCCTCTTTTAATGTCAAGTGTATTAAAATACACCAACTTCAAACATTTCAAAATAAAAAGATACAACTGACAAACATATAACTTCATTTAAAAAACTATCAAAACAAATAGATGCACATACTGATAAACTTTAATAATTGTATTATAGAAGCGCTATTATTATTTGTTTTGATTATTTTAATTTGCCGCCATATTATGATCAAATAAGTAAACATAAATATATATATATATATATATATATATATATATATATATATATATATATATATATATATAAGAATATTTAAGTAGGTATATATATTTATGACGAGTTTTAATAAAATAAAGATATAATAATATGTTTAATATAATTTAACAATAAAATAATATTATTAATTATAATTATAATTAATATAATTTCCTTTAGAAAAGTAAAATTGCTAACCTTGCAATTTTTTATTTTTATTTTAGATAAATGGCCCAAAACCGCCAATGGTTTGCCCAGCACAGCTGGCACCACAGCCACTGTGGCCTTTATAAGACGCGAAAAGATCTATATAGGTCATGTGGGTGATTCAGGTATAGTATTGGGTTATCAAAATGAAAACGAAAACTTTTGGAGAGCCAAACAATTGACCACCGATCATAAACCCGAATCGGTAGAAGAAAGAACCAGAATAATGAATTCAGGTGGTAAAGTGGTAGTAAAATCTGGTGTACCAAGGGTAGTATGGAATAGACCACGAAATGGTAAGTTAAACAAGCTTAATAATAAAAAATATAAAATTTCATTTAAATTTTCTGTTTTTTATATTTTTTTAGCAAGTCATCGTGGTCCTATACGTAAAAAGACCTTAATCGATGAAATTCCATTTTTGGCAGTGGCCCGCAGTTTGGGTGATCTTTGGAGTTATAATTCCGAACGCAATGAATTTGTTGTTAGTCCTGATCCTGATGTCAGAGTTATACCCATTAATTCTAAAACATTCCGTTGTTTAATATTTGGAACTGATGGCTTATGGAATGTAGTCAATGCCCAAGAAGCTGTCAATACGGTTCGAGACAATGAAGTTATAAATGAGCGTTTAATAGCTCAAAGAGGTGGAGATGAACCTCAAGAGGGTAATCAATGGACAAATCCTAGTAAATCATTGGTAGCTCAAGCTTTACGTACTTGGTCAAATAAAAAAATGAGAGCTGATAATACTTCAGTGGTAACGGTTATATTATATCCTCCTGGACAAGGTGATCATAATACAACAGATGAAACCATGTGTAAAGTAGCAAATCCCCCCGAATTTGTACAACCTGTAAGCTATGGTTTGGAATACACACAAGTAAAAGCTGAAGTGCCGGAATATGATGATAACACCAGCTATAAAGAAATGGCTTTAAAATATTTACCACCTGAAGCTTATCGTAATTTTGATTATTACGCTGATGATTCGGATACCGAAGGAGAAGATGAAGAAAGTGAAGAAGAGGAACAAGAGGTAGCAACGAGGTTGACGAAAGCTCCAGCAGGAGATTTGCAACAGAATACAAATTATTGTATTAATTTTGAGCAAACAAATGTTTGGAATTGGCAAAATAATGATAATAATCATAATTTGCAGTCAATGGCCAGACAAAATGAAGAGGAAGTGGAGGAGGAAGGAGAAGAAGTAGGGGAGGATGACGAGGAGGAGGAAGAAATGGAGGAGGAGGAAGAAGTGGAGGACGACGAGGAGGAGTTAGCAAAGGAAGAACGCTCAGTTCCTACAAATGAACGACAAGTTTGTATAGTCAATTATCAAAACTATGTACATTTAGAGGCCGAAGAAACCAATAATGCCACAGATTCCTATATTAATACCTTTGCCGAATCGTACAATTCGATATTAACAGCCTCACAAGATGACTGTATGAAACTCACGTCTTCAAACTCCTCTCCTTCGTCATCAAGCACTAGCAATTCCAATTCAAATTCATATTGTCAAAGTGTTTCACAATTTCAATTAGAATTGGAACAACAAATTTATCAACAACAATGTATGTCCGAAGAGGAAGGCTATTCTCTGACAAAGCTGGAGACACGAAGAGAACAGCAAACATGTAAAACTATAGAAGCTAGAACAGAAACCACAGCTGCAGTACAAACTTTTAAAATTTTCCCTGAAGCACAAAATCAGCAACAACAATTCGAAGTATATCACCAGGCTCAGAATGGTGATAACTATTATCAACAGCCGCAACATCAAACACAACAATTTATAACACATTTAACGGCCAAACCTTTGGAATTGCATTCTTTGTTGCAGCAAGAACGTGAGGAAGAACAACAAGTGGCCTATGAACGTTTACAAATGGAACAGCATCATCAAAATATATCTGCTTATGCCTGTTTACAAGCCACAAGTCAAACAGTAAACGTCGAAGCAGCAGCAGCTATTTTGGAAGATACAGTTACTGAGGAATATTTAGAAGAAGTGGAGGTAGAAATAGAGGAAGATATAGTAGCCGAAGCTGATTCTTCTGTACAAATCAATGAAATATCTTCTTCCTCATCTTGTGGCGAAGACTCCTCAGGTCATGATGAAGTCTTGGAAACTATAGAAAAAATTGAAATTTTACCCAATATTATTAAAGAAACAATAACACAAGATAAACCGCTTACTAATAAAGAAAAAGAAGCATTATTAAACACTAATAAATATCATACACCCCTAAAGATCTCTAAAAACAGTATTTGTTTAGAAACAAAACCACAAACCTCTACACTTGCCTTAAACACGCTAAAAGCAAGCTTAAATTCTAATAAACGTGGTAGAGCCAACACCATCACCAATAGCTATTTATATGCCAATGAAAATCTACAAAGAATCTCAAATACCAAAAATCAACACAACATATTTAGTCCCAGCAATAAAAGAACAGCCAATACCTCGACCTCTGGAACCCCCGCTGAAAAACGTCGCAGAAGTATGTGTATGACACCAGGTGTTAATATGACACCACCAGCAGCCACCTCAACACCCATGTACCAAAGACAATTGCGTAGTACTACCACCCCTACAGCGTGCACACCAAATGGTAACTCAACACCTTTAATGGATTATGGCAAACGTACTTTGAGAAATCGTAATTCCTTGTCCAAAGATTTGAAAGCTAAAAGTGCCCTTAAGTTCTCACATAATGCTGTAACTCGCAATTTCCTAAGAACCACGGCTGCTAATTTATTGTCAGCCAAACCTTTGCTACTCAATGAACAACATTTAACACCCTGCAATCGTAGAACACTTACAGCATCACGAACTGCTAATCGTTCTGCTATTAAAACCCGACGTGAGAAATCTGGTGTTACTATAAATGGTTCTTTGCAACAAAATAAATCGAACCTACAAAATTCTCCTCATCCGCCACATTTGAATTTAAGATCTAGACAAACAAACGCCGTCGCAAGCTCAAATGTAACCTCCCCTAATTCCTCAAACCTGAACTCATTAAGAAGTCCTCCACCTCCTCCCTCGCCGGCGCTAGCATCTACACCTGTGATAAAACGTGCCTCTTTAACGGAACGCCGTATTTTGCGTAGCATGCATACACGTAGCACCTGCACCAAAAGTTCACAAACTCCTGCCAACTTTAGTAAATCGACGAGAACCCAAAGTACGGGTAGTAATTTGGCAGCACCACCTCCCTCTCCCAAACTAATAAATGCAGCAGCTGCTGTTGCAGCCGCAACAAGAGCAAGATCTTTACTCAATGCCAAACATGCAGCAGCGGAAAATGGTGCTCAGTCTGTGGTGGCAGCAGTTTTTGGCAAGAGATCTAATTTAAGAAGTAATGGTAGCTCACATACAGCTGTTTTGCCTGTAAACATCTCTTCAGCCGGCTCATCATCACCCGCCTTAACACATCAAACTTTAAGGAGTCGTATAGTGAAAAAACGGTAAAATTTTATTAAGAATTTTTGATAAAAATTCTAAAAAATTGGAATTTAATTAAATTTCAAACGAGGGGGTTTATAAAGTATTACTAGATTTAATATTTCCTTCACAGAAAAAGTTTTAATTTATATTCTCAGAAATATTTTTAACTTAAAAGTATTTGAAACTCTTATTTTAAATAAAAAGCTTTTTATTTTTCCTTCTTAAAGTAAATTCATTTGAAATCTTTCTATACAAAGCAGTTGAATGAAATACTACTTTCTGTAGAAAGCTTTTTAAAGTAAAAGCAATTTTAGACTGAGATTAAAATTTTATATATTTCATCAAAAGCATTGATAAATTTTTAAGAAAAAGCTTTTCAATTAAAATATTTTTCCGTAAAAACAATTTCATAGAAAAATTTAAATAAAAGTGTTACATGTCAATTCAAAATAATAAAAAAATAATGGTTTTAATTGAAGGCTTTTTTCCGCTTGGAAAGAAATTAACTTTACCGCTTTGGAAATTGTCTAAAAAAGATCTTAATTGAAAACAGTTAAAGAAAAATCTGTTTACAGTTGACGGCTTTTTGAATAAAGCAATTTTGAAAAGAAATTTAACAATATTTAAATGTTTTTTGCAAGCTTTGAAAAACTTTTTCCAAAAATTTTGAAAAAATTTATTTTGGGTAAATATTTTTATATTTAAGCTAAAATAACAAAAAAAAAAAAAAAAAAAAAAAAAAAAAATAAGAACAAATGATTGAAACTTTAAAGTCTTTCACTTTAGAAAGGTTGAAAATAATTTTTTTTAATTTGTTATAAAGAAATAATACAAGTTTTCAAAAGAAAGCTTTAGCTTTTAGCTAAAAAATCATATTCAAAGCTTTAAATTATTAAGTTTTATTTATTTTAAGCTCTTAAACAAAAATATATATTTTTCCCTTAAAATCTTTTTACACAAAAGACTAAAACTTCAAATCTCTTTCTATTACATTTTTCCTAAATTTTTCAGTTTTTTTTTTTAACAATTTATAAATTTTTATCAAAAATGCTCAGTTTATTTAAAAGCTTTTTAAAAATAATTAAACATAAAATTGCTTAAGTTAAAATAAATAAAAAATCATAAATTTTTTTTAACAAAATTAAAAATTTTTAGTTAAAAATTAAAAGGTTTTAGTTTTTAATTAAAACTAATTATTTTAAAGCTAAAAGATGCATTTTAAACAAAATTATGTAAGGTTTTATTATTAATATAAAACTGATGAATTCTTCATTTTTTTTAATTGTAGTTTTTATATAAGAAAAAGTTTTCTTTTATAAGTTTTTCATAAAAAATTAGAAAATTACAATTTAAATTGTCAAATAATTTTTTTTTTTTTTATTTTAAACAAAAAAATTAAGTTTCTGGTGAAAGCTTTACTGATTTTTATCAAAAAAATTAAGAAATTTTAAAGCTTTTAATTAAAAAATGCCAAAATAATTATTTATTATTTATTTCAAATACAAAATTTGACGTTTTTTTAAGTTTAAAAAAGCTTTAAATAAACATTTTCCACAATTCAAGATTTTAACTTAAATTTATTAAATGAATTGTTTTAAAAGATTTTCATTTTAAAATGAAAATTTAAGTTTTTATATAAAGCTGCATAACGCTTTTACTTGAAATATGAAATTCTTAACATAAAACAGTTAAATTGTTTTAAATATTACATTTTTATTGTAAAGCAACAATAGAAATTTGTCAAAATATTCAGTAAAAAAGTCAGAAACATTTATAATTAGGTACTGTTTTAATTGAGTTTTTTTTAGATTTAAAGCAAAAGTCGGCAACAATTCTGTTCAAAAATGTTTTCAACTGAATTAATGAAAGCTTTAAGCTTCATTTCACAAGATTTTATAAAATCTTAGGTGAATCCTTGTTTTGAAATATAATTCCTAGTAGTACTTTATCAAAAGGGTTAAAAGAGTTGGGTGAAAAAGGCTTTAAAAAATTGCTCATGAATTCTTAGTACAAAATGTCAACAAATTATTAATTTTCTTTAAAATTGAAATTAAGAAAATTATTTTCTTGCAACTAAAGGAAAATTTAAGAATATAATATACAAACATGTATATGAACAAATTACTTATAAATATTTATATAAAAAACTTAATTTATACTTTTTAATAATTTTAATTTTAAATATTTTTAACCAAAATAAGCTTTTAAAATATTTTGTATATTTTTATTACAATAAAAATCGAAATATGTATTAAACTTATAAACATTTAATTTTAGTTTTCTTCTATAATTAGTTATTTATATTTAATAAAACACTAAAATTCCGAAAAAGAAAAAGATGCTATAAAAGGTCTAATATAAAGAAATCGATTTAAACAAATCTAATATTTGTAATGAATTCTTAAAATAAATAAAAAAATAAAATTAAATTAAATAATTTTATATTCTTTTTAATTTTACTTTCTTTTACAAATACTTGTAAATAATTTATTTTATTTTTAATTTTTAATACGAAGAAAAATATTTAATACAACACTAATATAGTTAATTATTACTTGTATTTAGTTTTTATGTTTTCTTTTACTTTTTTAATACTTAAATATTCAATTAATTCAATGTGGTTTAGTGTAGTTTAGTTTAAATTAAAATATAATTATTATTAATTAATCAAAAATTATTATTAGAGATTTATTATTAATAATAAATAACAAGAGATATACTATTTAAATTATATAAATACTAGCGTATCAAAGAAATAATAAATTTCTGTTAAAATAACAAAAAAGTTAAAAGAAATTTATGAAAAATAAATATAAAATATTTTTTCAAAAATGAAAACAAAAAATTAAAATCTAAAAAACATATGTTTTTATTTGTGAGAGAGAATTTGGGACTCCATAAAGGACTTTTGAAAAACATAAGATTAAAAGTAAATTTGGGTGTCTACAATTGAAGCTAAAATGAGATTTTATTTAAGATCAACGACCCTCACGACTTTTTAAATTCCCACTAACATTTTTTTCACTCCCAAAACGAATTTTTCATCAAAATTTTATTCGTGGGTAAAATAAATTTTCACCGCAAAAATAATTATTCACCACATAAATTTTTGAGACGTAAATAAATTTTCACCACAACAGTGCTTTTTTCGTCATAAAAACTAATTTCAACACAAATTTTACTTTTTTCAGCTAACAAAAATTTTTACCTCTTAAGTATTTTGTTTTCACCTCTGAAATATTTTTTTACCACAAAAAAATTTTTCAAATCCAAAATAGTTTTACACTACTGAAAAAAATGTTCACTATAAGAGTATTTTTCACTTCAAAATTTATTCCTTACCTCACAAATATTTTTTCACTACTATAATAAAATTCTCTTCAAAAATAATTTATTCGCCACCAAAATATTTTTCCACAGCTTTTTTACCATTGAAATATTTTTACCTCAAAATTTTTTTCACGACCAAAATAAATTTTTCACCACTAAAATATTTTTTTGTCAAATATTTTCCACCTCAAATATTTTTTCACCTCTAAAATAGTTTGAACAACTAAAATATTTTTTACCACTATATTAATTACTCACTACTAAAATCATTTTTTTTTTTTAACTCAAAAATATTTCTTCACCACTAAAATACTTAAATTTATTATGAAGTTTTAAATTTCCAACACCGTTTTTTATTTAACCATCTGGCATCCCTCTCCCCCAACAAAAAGTCTTGGCGTATAAGTGACATTGTATCATCTACAACATGTTTGATTTAAACAAAATGGTTTGGTTTAGTTTACTAAAAGGTTTGTTGTTGCCAACCAGCCAACCCATAAGATAAAGATAGTCATAAAAAATATAATTTAGCGATCTTGTAAAACATTCTTTTCTTTTTAAAAAGATAATTTCTTTGTCTTTATTAACCCCGGTGTTAAGGTTTTTATTTTTAAATTTTTAAGTTTTGTCAAATGCTACTACAAGCTTATGGAATTTTCTTATTAAGACTATTTTTAACAAAACAAAGAAAATATGCAGCAGCATACATGTTGTTTACAAGAAAACCGGCTTAAATAAATTCTGTAACATTCTTTTTTTTATTTGTCACAGGGGAACTTTTCCATAAAAAAATGTAAAACTTAATAAATTTGCGTTTAAGGTATTTTATTGGCAAAATTTTTAACTTAATCATTTGCTATTCTGTTTAGAATTAAAACCAGTTTGTGAAAAAATAGCAATAATAACAAGTTATAGCTTAATAACATTTATAGACAGTCTTGCCAGAAAAATGTTGCCTCATGTACCCAAACCCGAATTTAAAAATCCCCATTTTAAAATGTGAATCCCCAATTTTGGCCCAAAATGCTTTAATAAAAAATTAAGTTTTTCTTAAATTGAAAATTTATTGAAAATTAAAAATGTTTTATAAAGAAAAATTTAACGAACATTATTTTTAGAATAAATTTCCTATAAAATCTAAATAATTTAAAAAATATCTAAAATTTCCTATAGAGAGAAAATTTATCACTGTTCCCAATAAAAAAAATAAAATTTATCAATAGTTTCATATAAAAAGAAATTTTCAAAAATTCCTAAAAATGGACATTTAATGAAAATTTTCTATAATAAAATCATTTATCTAAATTTTCTTAAAAAAAAGATAATTTTTCAAAAATTTTCTATGAAAAGAAAATGTTACACATTTTTCCATGAGAGAAAATTTATCAAAAATTTCGTATAAAAAGAAATATTATTGAATTTTTTCTATGTTATGAATTGAATTAAACAGACTGTCATAGATTTTTTATTTGGTTTTCGAAAAAAATTAATTGAACACAGTTTTTGATTTGTAAGGAAAATCCAACAAAAATAATGTAGTTTTTCATTAAAAAAATGAATAAAACCAAAAGCTACCAGTTTTCGTTTGGTGTAATAAATAAGTTTTTCTTTAAAAATTAAAATCTATCGAAAATGTAATAAATGTATTATTTAATAATGAATCCGCATACTTAAAAAAATCCTCAAATCCCTTCCCACGAAAATCTTTCCTCAAATGAAAGTTTTAATCCCCAATTTTGGACAAATCCCCTCATCTGGCCACATTGTTTATGGACTGGATCAAATCACGTTGTGGTTAATATTTTGTGGCTTTAGCTGTAAAAAAAAAAAATATTAAAAAAATGTATAAAGAAATAAATACTAGACTAGCAAGTGGGTTGTTTGTTGTTTTCGAAAACAAACCAGTAAAATTCAAATTTTTGTTATTTTGCATGTGATGTCGGTTTGGTGGCAGTATTTCCCTGAATTAGAAAAAAACATAATCTTAATCGAATTGTTACTTTTTCTTTTTTAATCTGATTAGCCATTTAACTAATTAAATCTTAAACTTGCCTCTAGTAATTTTTTGTTATATATTTTTTAAATTTAACTTAATTTTAACAGCACGATTTGTAACAGGTGTTGTTTTAAGCCAAGAGCATTTAAGATTTATAATATTTACTATAGAGAACAATGAATTTATGAACTTTTACTTAATCACGTGAAAAATTTTATATAAAAAAATTGTTTAATTAGCAGTTTATTTGAAAAAAAAACACGACAATTACAAACTTCCGGTTTAATTAACAATATGAAAAAACATATACCGTAATAACAACCATAAGGCTGCCATATTTGGTGAAAGTTTAAAGGATATATACATGTTTATATAAATGGGTTTATTAGTTTGTTTATATGTTTCAGCGTGAACTTCCGTTAGTTTTTTTACTTCGCTATTTATTTACACTATTATGTGAAGGGATTATAAAATGTCAAACAGTGGGAGATATGGCATTGCCATATTGTAGGATAATGAAAAGGAAAGAATAAAAGTGCTGTCAAGTTATGTTATTGTTTTTTTTCTTTTTTTATTTATTTTATTTATTTATTTAGCATAGTAATACAAAGCCTTCAAGGCCAAAATATAAATATATGTTACATAGTAATAATTCTGAGTTTTAAATATAACTGACTAAGTATATAAAATAGTTTCAAAAAGTTATTTACCAAAAATATTAAATTATAATTCATATTGAAATGTATTCGGCTCCCCAGCCATAAAAATTTAAATGATAGATAATATTGTCAGCAACTAAAGAGAAATAGATGTTCATATAGCGGTAATTTTTACAAAAAACGGTAAGTAAATCAGGGGTAATCAAATGCTTCCAGCTAAATAATCCAGAAGTTTAAGACTAAAGACATTGTTAGATTAGGAGAAAATACGAAGTTTATAAGGCAAGCAATTAAAACAGAGTGCAATTCTCACAATAAATGATTTTTCTCAACACAATTTAAAAATTTTTGGAATACACATTTGAGGATTTCTGGAAGAACGTAAAAGTATAAATTTATTACACAAATGAGAAGGAAATCTTTTCTTAATTATGTTAATTATATTAAAACAAAGCCAAAGTACGATATTTCAAAAAATTCTTGAAAGATTAACCAGGAAATTGGTGAACAGGAGAATAAATAGGATTCCAACATCTTATATTATAAACAAATCTAATAATAGCATTAACAATTTATTAAAAGAGATACATCCAGATATTACTGTAAGACAATATAAGACATGTGGCATAAGTATGAGTTAATTTTCGTCCAACACGAAAAGGTGGATACATATTAGTCGAGTAAATACCACAATTTTCCGGATATTAAGTCAACATGACACCCAAACGAGAAGCCACATTCAAGAACCAAACCCAAGCACTTTATTTTCAATAGCAATTTTATTGAGACAAAAATTCACATTAGTAGAGTAGTTACCATCTGGATTAATATTAAGGGAATTATTAGAATACCACTACAAAACACATCGAAGACGATTGTATTCACATTTATTTCAAAGTCCAAACGAGAAGAAAAAACGCCATTACAAAGTAAAAAAAATATCAGCATACAAGAATGTTCCACAAGTAACCGAATTGGTATGTGTATACCAGATCATTTACATATAGAATGAATAAAATAGAACACAATACGGAACCTTGAGGGACACCGGCTTTAATATTGAGTAAAGAAGATTTTCTTCTTCTAAAGTTAATGAACTGTGACCTACCAATTTATTGCGATATTAATTAATTTACAAGATGAATTTGAAAATTGAAATTGATGTTTTAGTTTTCTGAGCAATGTCGAATGACAGATAGTATTAAAGGCTATAGATAAATCAAGTGAAACCAATGCACTCAATTTACATACATTAACGTTCTCCCTAATGGAATCAGTAAGGCTAAGTAACAGTCATGTAGCACTATAAACCTTTACGGAAGGCATATTAGAACTCATAAATTTTGCCATTTTGATCCTTTATAAGGTGTTCAACAATTTTAGATATTGCAATTTAGAAATGGGCCTTAGGTCATTCGGGTTATTAACAATCATAGATTTTGTTTTTTTTTTTTTTTTAATTTCCGTCACTTAGAAGCCATTAGTGGCCATTTACAGGAAATTAAAGGGTGCCATATCATATAAGACAAATGAATAAAATATATATAAATAAAAAAAAAATACAAATCAACAGTCATGCCAAGTGTTGGAATTATGCTAATAAGGAATATATATATATATATATATATTTATTTATTTATGTTTTTTAATCTTATTGCATTTGCAACCATTTCTACATGATTGAATCAAATATTCTGAAAATTTTTAGTAACTAAATAAGTTTTTCAACTTTATTTTTACAGAAATTTCCTTATATTTTACGTAGTTAGCGTTTTGTTTAAGTTCTGGCAGTTGGATGTCATTGGCAGCCATTTATAGGAAATTAAAGGATGTCATATCATTGAAGCCAAATGTAAACAAAACAATAATGATGCCAGATCTTAGTTTAATGCTAAAATTAAGCAGTTTCTTAATCTTAAAAAATTTTAAAGCATTTCTAGAGGATTAAATAGAGATAATTGTTTTGTTTATTTATTTATATGTATGTATATTAAAACAAGCTATTATTTCTATATCAGTTTTACTAACTTTACAAAATACCAACATTATACTTTATATACATGTATTCTTTTACATGGTGGACAAATAAAAGGCAAGTTCATTTATTTTGGCCATGTCATAATCTGACATACCAGATTATACGTAAATAAACAAATAAAGAGAACTTCTTTTATACTTTGAATGAAATAAATAAATAAGTAAATAAATAAAAATAATTACAAATAAGTAAATATTAAATTTTTTTAAGAATATGTTAAAATAAATTTATTTTTTAACATCCTTTGTTAGCTTAAAGATGCCATATAAAAGGAGTTAATATTAAAAGGGATTTTTGGGATATTTACATTTAAGGGATTTTTTCAAGCCATGAAAATATTTTATTTATTTAATTTCTAAATTAATAAATAAATAAATTAGTTATTATTTAATATACCAGATGTGAGATTCAGTGTTTAGCTTAAATTCCTAGTATTTTGTTATTGGGTTTTCCCATGTTATCATGAGAACTGCCACTTTTAGCAACGTCATAACTTCCACTTTAATTAACCACCACCCTTTGCAAAATTATTAAACTTTTAATATTTCACACAAATAAATATGACGTTAAAATAAAAATTCCATCCAAACTTTCTTAAGAAAGTCAATGGCTGTAAAACTTGTTTTAAATATAAACATCTTAAAATAAAAATATTCTTTATTATTTAATTTTGTTGTTTTCTTAATAAACTTATAAGCTTTACAAATACCAAAACAAAAGCATCAGTTGGCACATTAATAAAAATCAAAAAGGAGAAAAAATCACAAAACTGATTTCAAAATATTTGACGTAAATTCATTAATTAAGATAATTATGTTTTAGCGTAAGAAAAAAATCTCGGTGATTTTTTTTTGTAAAATCTTACTAAATTAATATAAAGTTAAAAAGATGTTTTAAAAAGTTTGTTAAATTTTAGATGAATTATTTAAATTTAATTTAGTAAAAAAATATTTCCCGTATTTGCCGGTAATTTCAATTAAAATAATAAAAGGAAGTGTAGCTGTTTTATTACTTTTTTTCAGATTAAGAACATTAAAAAGTTGTTAAAGATTATCTTAAACACATTTGTATCAATATTTAAATAAATACTTGAAAATTTCTTTTTGTCTATATTATTTGGCAAAATTAAAAAATAATATAAATACAAATAAATGCTTTTAAATAGTAATAATTTATTGTGCTCGTTTGTGTGTGTGTGTTTGTTTTTAAATGAAACTAATTAAATAATAATTTTAATTATTGGCAATATGTATTTATTTACCTTTGTTATAAATATTTATTCACTTATGTTAGCGATATGATGCCGAACTAACCCCTAGTCTACACGTAAACATTCTTAAAATTCGCAGAAATTCTATCTCTCTCTTTAAAATGTTACCAATAAGAATAATGTTTAACATAAGTTGTCAAATTTATTGTTATCTTTTAAAATTTAGCCTTTTTAAACAAAATGAGAAGTGAAAAATAATTAATTTTGTTTTGAAAGGACAAATAAATAATAAAAATGCGAAATAAAATTTATATTTTTCATGTAAGTTTTCTTCACCCCTTAATAAAGTTGGAAATAAAATTGTTTTCCCGTTATTCTGGTGACCTTGTTTCTAATGTTAAGAAATAATTAATGTATTTTTAAAAAATAAATATAAACTAATTTAAAAAATATTTCAATTTTTAACTATGGGAAAAAAATTAATTTTTTCTGAAATAATTTTTTTTTTTTTGTATACGCGATTTTTCAAAGTGTTAAGATATATATATATATTTTTTATTAAATAAACGATTTTTCTTAAATATAAGTGATTTTTTGTGGTTTAGGAATTTTTTGTAAAATTATAAATATTTGAATTTTTCTATTCCAGCGATTTTTTTTAATTGAACGATTTTCTTTTTCTTAAATAAGAGATTTTTCTTAAACTAAAGAAATTTTTCTTAAACTAGAGAAATTTTTTTGTGATTATTTAAATTTTAAATTATAATTTAATAAAAAAAAAAATGGGTTTCCCGCCCGTAATTTCAATTAAAGTAATAAACGGAAATATAACTGTTTTATTACTTATTATGGAACGCATACCAGATTTTTCCAGATTAATAACATTAAAAAATGGTTAAAGATTGTATTAAAAACATTTGTGACAGTATTTAAATATGTACTCAGAAACAAGCAATCGTAATATGTTATTTGGCAAAATTAAAAAAATAAATAAAATTATAAATAAATGTTATTTAATTATGATGATTTATTGTACTCGTTTGTGTGTGTGTTTGTTTTTATATGAAACGAATTAAATGATGATTTTAATTATCGACAATAATATGTACTTATGTACATATTTATTCACTTATGTTAGTGATATGATAACGATCTTAAAATCTTTAGAATGTCTGAATTAATGTTGTTTTAAAACATAAGTATAAACTAAATATTTCAATTATTAACTTTGGAAAAAACTGTTTTTTTTTTGAAATGTGTTTTTTTTTTTTTTTTTTTTTGTAGAAACGATTTTTTAAAATGTAAAGATTTTTTTAAATTAAATAAGCGATTTTTGCTAAATATAAGTGACTATTTTTTGTAGTCTAAGCTTTTTTTCCAAAATTAGAAATATTTTAATTTTTCTGATTCTAACTATTTTTTTAAATTAAATGATTTTTTTTTTCTTAAATAAATTTTTTTTCTTAAACTATAGACGTTTTTCTTAAATGTAATTGTGGTCTAAGTGATTTTTTCTAATGTTAGGAACATTTAGATTTTGTTGATTCAGGTGATTTTTTCTTAAATAAAGGGAGTTTATTCATGATTGTTTTACTTTGATAAATAAACATTTTTTCTTAAACTAACATTCATTGCAAATATAAGTAATTTTTGTAGACTGATCGATTCAAACGTTTTTTCTTAAATAAGCGTTTTTTTCTAAAACTTTATATGATTTTTTTTTTGTCCAAGATATTTTTTAAAACGATTTTTAATCATTCGAACGAAAACTTTGTTTCGACTATTTATATGGAAAACAAAAAAATAAAAAAAAAATTTCAAAAAAATTTCGTTCGTCATCGTGGAGCAGGCCGTAAATGTTTTTTTTAGTCGTATATAACTGGCAAGAATTTCTGCAGGATTAAATTAAATATTCTGAACATTTTTAATAATTGAGAAAGTTTTTCAATTTAATTTCTACTGAAATTTCTGTTGTTTTTTTTTTTAATTTGTGTTTAATTTCCGCCCTTTAGAAGCCATTAGTGGCCATTTACAGGAAATTAAAGGATGCCATATCAAATATAACAAATGTATACAAAACAACAGTTATGCCAAGTCTTATTGAATTTGCAAGAATTTCTACATGATTAAATCAAATATTCTGAAAATGTTTAGTAACTAAATAAGTTTTTCAACTTAATTTTTATAAATATTTCCTTATATTTTACGTAGTTAGCGTTTTTTGCTTTAATTTTGTTCAAGTTCTGGCAATTGTATTTATAGTTAATTAAAGGATGCCATATCATAGAAGACAAATGTAATAATAATGGCAAATCTTACATTAATGATAAAATTAAGTAGTTTTTCAATCTTAGAAAAATTTAAGGCATTTCTAAAGGATCAAATAAAGATTTTTAATATCTAAATACAAGTTTTTGTTTAATTTTAACAAGTAAATTTATAAATTTTATAGAAATTGTTGTAAAATTGGTAATTTTTAACAGGATTTTATTAGAAAATAAATAAAATTAAACTTTAGTTTATTTTTTTATTTATGTTAAAATAAAACAAAATTTAGTTTAATTTATTAATAAAAGTGTTTAAATAAAATATGTATGAGTGGGTCTTTTTATTTCCAATTTTTTTTATTAAATTAATTTAAGTTAACTTTTGCAGAGTTTTTAAAGAAATCAAATTATTATTTTTCCAAGGATTTTTTTTCTAGAATTTGAATTAATATTAAGCTTAAAATTTGTCGTTTAATGATGTCTTGTTAAAGAGTCATACCAAGATTTTTATTCGACATTTAGAATTATTTAACCAATTTACATTTCTAAAATTAAACTGAGTCCTTTCTCTTTTTTGGAAAAAAAAATATTGAATCATATATTCGTATTTTTTTTATTTAACAACAAGAAAAATCGCAAAATAATAAACCATTAACCAACTTGGTTAGTTTAGTTTAATAATAATGACAGAGAGAGAGAGAGCCAGTCATAACCAAGGTTCGAAACGAACTTTTAAGTTTGATCACAACTTTAAAGATCGGCTTTCAAACCAAAACAAGAATGTTTATGCATGTGTGTGTATTTGTTTATTATTTTTTTATTAATGTATTTATATTTTTTTATTTTAATTGTTTTAAAACGGCACTAAAAAAAGCACAACCCTTTTTAACTTTTATTTGTTTGACTAACTGACTGCGTATGAGTATGTTTGTTGGTGTCTTGTGTTCTTTTAAAACTCATTGTACGCTAGAGCAAAGTGATCAGTTCTGTGCCTAAGGAGCTACATGAAGCTTGGCTTCATAAGTGATATTTTAAAGAAAAAACATTAAGTAAAAGAAAAATTGAATAAAATAAATTAATTAAAGAAGAACATATGAATCAATTATAAATTACGTGTTTTTTAAGAAAAAAAATATATATAAATAAAACTTAAAGCATTAATTAAGCTAAAGAAAAATTTACAAGTTTTTATAAGTGCTCGTTTTGGTATAGAGATTTCAATTAAAAGCGTGCAAATTTAAAAACGAGAAAGATTTTTTTGTTTATAAAAATAAAGGCAAACAGAAGAAAACATTGAAATAAAAATCATTAAATTATTGGACATAAATAATTTTATTGATTTTTTGTTTAAAAAAAAAGTGTAAAAACAAAGATTTTATTTAAAAAATAGAACAAAGGTGAGTGTTAAAATTTTAAAAATTAAATAAAATTTAGAAAAATAATAATAAACATCAGAAATATTTTAAAAATAAATAAAATAACATAAAATTAAGTAATAAATGCTAAAAATGTTTTAAATAAGGATTTTTATGTGAATTAAGTAATTTTAGGTAAAAGTAGCGATTTTTGTGATATATGCGATTTTTCTGAAATAATAAATTTTTTGGTGATTAAGTGTTTTTTTTTTTTTTTTTTGTTAATTGTATTTTTTATGAAATTTTTTTCTTTCTTAAATTTGAATTCTAATCTGATTTAAGCATTTTTTTTTTAATAATTTTTTGTGATATTAGCTATTTTTCAATGATTTTTTTAATATTTCCTGAAATCAGCGATTTTTTAGAGAATTTTATGGTTTTGTATAAGTAATTAATATTTGATAAAAAAAGATATTTCACACAAATTAATGAATTTTTATATAGAAATTAATAAATTGTTTAAAATATTTAATGTTTTTTTTTTATAAAAATCAATTATCTTTTTTATTATTTTTATGTAAAATCATAAATTTTTAGGGCAATTACAATTTCTTGGTCAATTAGCCGTCATTAAGAAATTAAAGGCTGACATATCAATTATTAAAAATGTAAATATTACAAAAGAGATACCAAAGGCTGCAATTAGGCTACGAATAAAACTTTTAAAATAGATGAAGGATTTTTATTAATAAGTTTTAAATAAAGGAAAATTAAGATTTTATATAAAATATTTTTAAATATACAAAAATAAACGATTTTTATTAATAACGAATTTTAAATAAAGAAAATTAAAGAAATTAACAAAAATAAATATCGAAGGATACATTTTACAAAGGAATTATTATAAGAATGATTAAAAATCTCCTTTGAAACTTAAACATTTTCCTTAAATATTAAATTATAAAAATTAATGATTTATTTATACAAATTAAAATTATCATGAGACAATTACCCGTTTGAAGAGATTTAAAATTAAATTTTATTAAATATAATTAATTAGTTTTAATAAAACTTTAACAAGAAATACTGAGTTGCAATAATTTATTAAAAAAACTATTGTTTATTTAAAAATTCTTAGTGTTTGTTTAAACAATTATTTAAAAAATAACAAACAAAAATCGTGGCATATTTTAATTTTTAAACAAATGTTATTAATTTCACCATTTGTGAAGAATGCTTAGATTTCATTAAAAATTCTAATAAATATGTAAATCTTTTACATTTACATTTATTTCAACGATTAAATCAGATTAAATAACGTGATTAATTTTTTATTTTAGATAATAACAAAACTTAATATTTCTTTGGTAATTTTCATTAAATAAAAAATTTTAAATTGTTAAACAATTATAAAAAAAAAAAATGAACAACTAATTAGGCATAATAATTGAGATATAAACTAGTTAAAATAAAGCAAATTAAATAATTAAAAATAAAACAATTTTTCTAAATTAAAACAAACCAATTTAGGCAATTTTTATTCAACAAAATTATAAAAAAAAAATAAGATTTATTAAGATTTTTGCATTTTTAATTAAAAATGCTTTATTTTCATTATTTACAAGATTTCATTTATTTTATTTATTCTTAATAAATGTTTCCCTCCTTTTTTCTTTAATAGAATGAAAGTTTTTAGTAAAATATGAGAGAATCGAAATTTTTTTCTATTGTTTTTTTCATATTTTTGTTTTATTTTTATAATCTTCCAAATGTCTCTGAAAAATATCAAAACAATTTTTTTCTTATTTCTTATTTTCTACTACAAAGAGTGTAAAATGTAATAAAAGTGAAAAAAAACTATTTTATGACTCTTACTAGTTTTTTGTTATTATTTTTGAGAAAAAAATATAAATAAACGGAAAACTAGTTAAACTTGTAAAAAAGGAAAAAATCGCAAAAAAAAAAAAAAACGATCACTAGATACTCAAACACATGCAGACGAGAATTCATTAATTTTTGTTTCTACAACAGGCAGCAAAGATGCCAGATTTAGCAAGGATTTTGACGATTTTAGGTAAAAAATAAATAAATAAATAAAAGATAAAATTTCTTCTAATCTTAATTTACTTTTAATAAAAATTGATTTATTCTTAATAAAATTCTAATAAAACTTATTTTTTTAATAAAATAAATTAAAATTTAATAAATAAAATTTATTTATTTTTAAAGTTTACTTATTTATTTTTGTAAAATTATAAAATTCATATTAAAAATAAATTTTTAATAAATATTTATTTATTTTTAATAAAAAAATATTTTTAGTATAAATTTATTTATTTTTATAAAAAAAATCGCTTATTTTTTATAAAAGTGAATTTAACTATTTTCATTCTTTATAATAATATCAAAAAACAAATTGTTTGCTCTTTTGCAAAATATTCCTTTAAATTATTTTAAAATTCATCATTATTCTTCGATTTCCTTTTAAAACAAGCTGCCAGCTCCATCTATCAATAACAGTTATAACAAGGCGAAAACCAACAAAAATTAATTTTTAATAAAAATTATTTTACTTAAAAAATAATCCCCTATTTTTAATAAAAATTAATTCATTTTATTAAATTTTAATAAAAATTAATTTATTTTTATTCAAAATACCAAAATAATTATAATAAAGTTTTTTCTTTCTTTGAAAGTTTTGAAAATTAGTCATATCCTTTTAAAACCATCTGGCAGTTTTGGCAAATTAATCACATTTACGCCATGATAAATTATGTGACCCATTCACTACGTTAGCTTTGTAAGCGTTAAAAAAATTATTTGTCTTTCAAACTTTAAAGGAATTTAAGGATATTTTTCGAATATTTTGATATGAAATTTAAACATATTAAAATTTAATAAGTACTACAAATAAAAAATAAAAATAGAACAACAAATTTATTATTTTTTATTTATAAAAAAAAATAACTTTTTATTCTTCCTTTTAAAGTTATATTTTGTTGATTCAAATTTTTTATATTTTAAGAAAAGTATTTACGTTAGCTGCCTATATTAAATGTTATATCATATAAATTTTGAACAAAATTATTAAGCCTTATATAATTTAATAAATTATATATAATTTAATAGTCTCAAAATATCATAAAACAAATTTAATTACTGTTATGAATTTTAAAAATTACAAACAATGATTATAAAAATTTATAAACAAATTAAGTTGTAGCGTAATTATTTAATATATATTTTTACGACAAAATTTTATAACTAAAGTAAAATTTATTAAAAAAATTCCTAAATATTATAATAACATTTAAACTTTCATTAAAATTAAATTGTTATTTTAAAATATGATAATTTTATTAAAAGATCTTATTCAATATTCTTTAACATTTTTTATCTTTAACAAAACACTGTGCTTTCATGTATCATCGTGACTTTTAATATTGATAAATTCGTATAAAACAAAAAAAAAAAAAAAAAAAAAAAACTTCAAGTTTAATAACAATTGTACAAAATATTACCAGTTATAAGACATTGTTAGACAGAGGGAGGTTGCTTGGATATTTTTTTAATTATTAAAAACAAGTTTATATAACGCGCGGTTATTGTAAAATTATTAATATTTGAATAATAAGTTAGTAGACACTTTAATTTACCTTAACACAATCGTTATAATAAGATTCTTTAATAAACGCAATTGTTAAGGCGGAGAGAGTATTATCTAATTTTTAAATTAGAACTTAAAAATGACATAACTAAAAACTACAACAAAAAAAGGCATCTACGTAATTTTGCTTATTTGTTTAAAAAATATATTTTTTGGGAAAGAAAAATATTACCGCTATAGACAAAAAAAGTAAAAAATAAATTTGTGGGATGATAACTTAATACAAATATTTATGAAGTAGCAGGGATGGATAAAAGAGATTTTAAAAATGAAAAACCCAGGGTAGAAAGAAGACCTGACTGCAATATATATATATATATATATATATAGTCTGCTCTATAGTCTAGACCATAGCTCTATAATCTAATAGTCTTTTCAGTAATCTAGACTACATTTCTTAATATATTTGTGTTTTACATCCCTGATATTTGTAGTTAAAGACTATGGATTGCTCTATAGTATAGTGTATAGTCTGGACCATAGTCTGCTTTATAATCTAGACTGTAGTCTTCTCAATAATCTAGACTATATTTTGGACTATAGTCCAGTCAATAAATCTTAATATATATGTGTTTTATATCCCTGTTATTTATAGTTAAAGCTCTTGGCAACCTCAACCAACAAATATACATTTTTTAAGTGTTTTCTCTTGTTCAATTTGTTTAAATAATTTGCGATTATCTTTCTTATAAATACATTTTTGTTTTCTTTTTTATGTAAAACTTTTAAATCTTTTATGCTTTACTTTAATTTATTAATTTAAATAATAAAGAAAACATATTATGTACTTTGAAAGGAATGAGTCAAAAATGCGGTTTTTTATGAATTTATTTACATTGCATTAACACCTGTTTGTTCTCTGTGCCGTTTTGTTATCATACTTTGAAATAGTTTCTGCTTTTTTTTAGAATTTCAAGTAATTTAAGTCATTAAGGTAATATGTATGAACATTCTAAGCTTGGCCAGCCCACATTGAAAGTCAAGTGGAAAAAATAAATAAATATTTACTTTATTTTGTTAAAAGTAAAGTAAGTGTAATTACAGAGGAAAAAAGAATAAAGGAAACAAAAAATTAAGTATTTTTTTTAATAAAAGACAAATTGGTGAATTTTTTATTTTGATTTTAAAGAGATTGAAATTTTGATGATTAATTTGTTTTCTTATTCTCTTTAAGTCATTATTTAATTTTATAAAGTTTTTATTTTAAAAAGATATTTGACTTTAAAAAGGGATGAAGAATTGTGATTAATTTGGATTATTATTTCCTTGAAAAACAATTAATTATTTAATTGTATAAAAAATCTTTTATTTTAAGCAATTTTGTTAATTTTTTCGCTTAAATTGATAAATTTTAACTTTTAACCATCTGGTAGCACTGACTCAAGTTTTATTGTTTATTTTTCTTTTGCAAATAATTACTACGTTTATACACACTCTTACTGCCGTATAAACGGTGAGTTAATATTTTATTTGCAAGTTTAGCAACTTTCAAAAACTAATCGTGATTAGTTGCGTTGCTACTTCTTTTTACGTTCATAGAATTTTCGATTATAATTGTTGTATTTTTCCCATCCGTTACGACAAATAATGAAAAATATTTCCTTATGCAATTTGTGTATAAACAGTGAGTTATTTATTTGCAAGTTAATTTTATTTGCAATATTATAATTTTATACCAGTTTCTGTTGCAATAAAGTGAAAATAAAAATGGAATAAAGATTTGTAAAATTAAATATTAATAAAAAATTTTAATTAATTACAACACATACTTCAAGAAAAAAATATAAATGATAAATGTTTTAAAAAGCTAATGATATGACATTCACTAATTAATAAAATAAAGTACATATGGTTACTTATTATACATACAAATTACATAAGAATGTAGTCAGAAAATTTAAACATAGTAAATAAAAATAAATAAAACAAAATATTTAACAATAACAATAAATATAAACAAAATTATAAAAAAAAGAAATAATTTTAAACATTGTAGCATAATTTTAATATTTTACCGGAAAAAGTTCAGAATTTTGTGAATTTCAATATAATATTATCATAGTCCTGACTTTTTGTATTAAGTAACTTAAAACCGTTAAGTTTTGTTAATTATTATGACAAGTTTTTTTTTTAGTTTATAATAACCAAAGAGTACAGTTTGCAATATTTAATTTTACAAACCGTTATTCCTTTTTTATTTTCACTTTTTCTTCAAATATTTGAGTAGTCTGAACATAGCTTTACTCACAATTAAAAATATTACGAAATGAAAATTTTTCCGTATTACTTACGAAAAATAATCGTAATTAGTGAAACTAATTGCAAATAAAGCGAACGGCGTTATCACTTCCTATTACGTTTATAAAATTTTCGATGTTATTTATTTGCAATAAATAAAATAACTTTTAATTTCTTCTTTTAATGTTCTTTACTTATACTAAGTCAGAGCTGACATTCTATTGAATTTTATTTGACGCTGTTTTCTCTTACAAAACATTTGCAAGATCAAACAACGACAAACAATTTTTATGTAAAACTAGTGGCTACTCAATTTTGATCAAATATTTGCCAAATGTGAACATAACTTAAGAAGTGTGTATAAACATAGTAATTTATTACAAAAAAAAAAAAAAAAAACAACACGTGTTTTAATTAAAGAGCAAAGTTTACAACAACATTTAACATGTTATTATAATCTTACAAAACAGGTGGCAACAATTTATTTCCTTAAATTGTTTACAATTAAATATATTAACATTGTTATTTAATACAAATGGCGTATAATCATAAAAGCTTGACTTAAACTAAATTACTTGAAATAAATAAATTTTCCTAATTAAATTCAATTAATATGAGATAATAGCAACATTTCTTTTTGAAAATCCAACACCTGTTTGTTGTGTTGCCAATTTGATTTTTTTTTTTATTAAAAGTGATTTAAACTTATATTGGCATAAATTTACATAAATTATTTAACAAAAAAAAAATTGTAGTTAGTGGCATCTGTTACAAGAAGTAAGTTTAGAACTGGTCAATGATTTCTTATTAAGTTTTGCAAATTAAGTGCCAGCAAAAACCGGATTTATCTAATAATCTAGCATTGAAGGTGTATTTAATGTAATGTAGTGTTAAACTGTAAACAAATTGCATTATTTGCATTAAATTAACTAAGTTAAAAATATTACTATAAATTGAAATTATATAAATACTTTTTTCAAAAAAAAAAAAAAAAAAAAAAAAAACAATTTAATTCTATTGCTTTTTTTATACAAAAACTGGTTATGTATTTTATATTATTTTATTGTTTTTTTTTTTCTTTTATAATGGTTTATTATTAGTTTTTTATTATTCTAAAATAAAATAATAGTGAAATAAAACATGTATACTAAAAACCTAGTGGTCGAGTGTTGTTAACCCTGAATGCGGTTAACATGTAAGAACTCCCTCCCCATTGTGATATTTAACTGAAATTGAAATACAGTAACAGAAATTATAACAATCAATATTACAACTTTATTAAATGATATTAAAACTAGAAAGAAAGACATAGTCGGTCAAGACCGATTATATGATACCCTACGAGCATAAAAATTCAGGAAGGGGACTTTTATTACAACTGTGGCCAATCTTACTAAATGTAAAATAAAATAAAATAAAATAAAATAAATAAAATGAGAAAGTAAGACATAGTCATTGTTTCTACTTATATAAAACTTATTTGTGTAGAATATTAACTTGATACAAACATTCGTATGGGATTTATTCACGTTAAAGTGATTTTGGGAAGAGGAGTATTTATGGGAGTTATGGTCAATTGTGTAACGATCTTCATAAAATTTGGTACAAAGATTGATATTTGTACAGAACTTCTTTGTACATTAAAATATTCTTATTTTTAAGGCATAAGTGAAAGCGGCGGACTTTTGTATGGGGGCTTCGTCCTTTTATCATAAAAGTCCAGCGTGCCAAATTTCATTGAATTATCTTTAAAATTGCGACCCGGCTTTGTGCACAAGTCAGACGGACGGGTATAATGATTATGACTATTAAGAACAAAGTATTAAGAATATGAGAGCGGATCAATAAGTCCGTGACTTTTCGAACTTCCCTCGTAGTTATATGCAATACTATTCCCATCGCCACCTGTTAATAGACTACTGTACAAATTTTTAGCAAGTGTCGTCATAGGATTTTTCGAGGTCCTTAAAATAGACATTTGTTTGGTCAATAATTTCATCGTTGGAGCTGAATCTCTTTCCACCGAACCATTTCTTTAGGTTTGGAAATAGGAAGTAGTCACTAGGGGCTAAATCCGGAGAATATGGTGGATAAGGTACCAATTCATAGAGTTTTGCCATTGAGACTGCACACGTGTGCACCCGTAAATTATCTTGATGAAGAAGAACTTTTTTCTTGGCCATATAGGGTCGTTTTCTTTTTAAATCCTCATTAAATCGGTTTAATAAGTTGGCATAATATTCGCCGTTTTTTGTTTTTCCTTTTGAAGATAATCGATGTGGATTATCCCGCGTGCATCTCAAAAAACTGTTGCCATCACCTTATTGGCCGACAAACTTACATTGGCCTTCTTCGGAGCAGGTTCACCTGGAGAAACCCATTGTTTAGGCTGTTGGTTGGTCTCCGGAGTACAGTAATGGATCCATGTTTCATCCACAGTTACAAAACGCCGCAAAAACTCATTCGGATTGCGATTAAACAACTCCAAACAATCCTTTGAAGTTGTCACACGTTTACGTCTATGGTCAATTGAGACAACTTTCTTAAACCCAGCTGATCATTTAAAATCGAAACCACACTGCCATATGAAATGTCTATGGTATCAACAATCTCACGCACTTTTACTCTTCGATTGGCCAACACCATATCGTGGATGTTTTCGACATTTTCGGGTGTACTGGCCTCAATTGGCCGTCCAGAACGTTCAGCGTCATTTGTACTTGTGCGACCACAACGAAAGTCAGTAAACCACTTTTTTACCATTGAAATCGATGGTGCAGAGTCCCTACAGTATTTATCGAGCTTTTCCTTGGTTTGATTGACGGTTTTTTTTCGTAAAAAATAATGTATAATGAGCACTCGAAATTCACTTTTTTCCATTTTTAGAAAAATACACGAGGTTGAATAGCTGTTAAACGCAAAGTAAATGACAACAGTTGCTCAAAATTTGACAGTAGTCTATTAACAGGTGGTACTTGATGGGAATAGTGTTGCAGTTCGAAAAGTCACGGACTTATTGATGCGCCCTCGTAGTATTAATATTCATAAATTATGAAACTTATGTTTAAAAATACTAACAACTTACAAACTTGATTTAATAGATTTAATAATAAATGTGAACAAAATTGTATGTAATAATAATAACAATAATAATAATAATATTATTTAATAATAAACTTCAGATTTTGTTGAAATATTCTTAAAAAATACGTTTCTATTCTTATGATTAATTTGTTAAAAATATAAAATTTGATTAATTCCATCTAATATTTTTAAATTTTAATAATTTTGTCTTTGTTTTTAATAGTTCAACGAGATTTCAGATATATTTTTAGTTTATTTACATTTTTATAATATGGCAATTCAATAAAATGAAATTTCTTTTCTTTTGTTTTTGTTTTTTTTAAAATTTTTTCAATAAATATCATTAATTTATTATTTTGTGGCAATTTTTGTTATTTTTTCTTTTTAAATCTTCTAACCAAGTGGCAGCTTTTGTTTATTTTTCTAAAGAAAATAGTGCTACCATATATTTTGATATTGCCAGATGTTGCTCATTAAACAAGGACATATTATGACAATTTTTCAACTTTTTGTGGTGAAATTATACAAATTCTTAATCTAATGTTGTTTATAAATAAAATAACTAATTAAGTTTATTTTTTTAGTTTCAAAAAAGTACGCGAACAATATTTTGCAAACATTTGTATGTTTTTGTTTATAAACAACAAATTAATAATGTCCCATTGTTAGATTTTAAAAATTAAATGTTAAAATCTAAGAACAATTTAATATCTTTTTTTTTTTTTTTTGTTGCTTAAAATTAATAAATCATTTATTTTATTAATTGTTGCAGTCTAAATCTTAAATTGTTGTTAAATATCTCTATCTGCTATAAATAATTGTTTTAATAACTATTATTTAAATTCTTTACAAAATTTCCAATTATGGAAATTAACTCATTCTTGCTGTTGTTTTTTAATAAATTAATAATTACCAGCCAAGCTAAGAGGCATCGATTGCATGTCAAGTTTACATTGTCAAATTTAGCATTGAGATATGACATTTTTTTTTCAAACAATAATAAAGATTTAATAAAAACTAACAATAAATTAAAAATTAACACATAATTGTAATTGTTTAAAGTGTAAATAAATAAATAAAAGAAAAATTATTATTTATAGTAGATTATTATTAAAATAAGTGAATAGATTTCTCTAAATTTCAATTTCAAAGTGTTAATTTTTAAAATACAAATTACAAAAAATTCTTAACAATAAAATAAACTACTGGTAAACATTTTATTTAATAAACTAATAAATATTTGTATTAGTAATAAATTGTAAACAATTTTTATTATTTTTATTATTTATTAATTTATTTTAAATTAAAATCTATTAATCTTTATGATAGTTTACATTAAAAACAACTCAATTAGTCTCAAACCATATAAAAACAAAATTTCAATGTCAAGGTTTTGCAAAAATTGACGGTTTATTAACTTCTTTATAAGTGCGTGTGTAATTGAAACGCATGTATGATTCTCTTTTTAGCTGTTTAGCCGGCATTCAAGTTGTGGCAAAATAAAAATGCAGTTTTAAAGGGAAATACCCAAACTAATGTGTTTTTTTAACATTAAGTAAAAACTGGTTTAATTTATTGTGATCACAAAATTATGCGTATGATTCAGCTTTACAGAGAGACTACATTTGCATATTTAAGATAAATTTCCACTAAAGGGGATTTTTTGAGAGATTTAACACGTTTAAAATAACAGTAAGTTCGTAGAATTGTAATAGTTGTTTTTATTAATTTGTATTTCCCAGATTTTTTTTATTCAAAACACTAATTGAATATTAAATTTAAAAATTTGGCTTAAAACAATTTAACTTGTTTTTTCAATATCTTGTCTTGATTAATTAAATTTAAAGTGGCCTTTAAATCTTGTAAAAATGCCAATTCTTATTAAAACATAATTATTGCTTAATTAAACTTGGTAATTAACTAGTTTATATCAAAATTATCGCAAAGCAATTAAGAAATAAAAAACAACTTGAAAATTTAATTTATTTAAAAAATTGTGATAATTTTTTATTGAAAAATACTTTTAATAGTATATTATTATAAATTAAATATCTCCCTTATTTATTAGAATTTTTAAAAAGAATTTTAATTTCAAGATATAAGCGTTTTTTTTTTAATAAACGATTTTTTAAGTTATCCTTATGGTAACATTTTTACAAGTTAAATAAAAAATATCAAAACAAAACGATCACTAAAAATCTTCCATCCAACATGCTGTTTTCAAACTGCAACATGTCTCTAACACAACTGCTATTAACACAAGCAGCTAAAGATTTTATTTGTGTTTGCCTCCAATCAGTATGTTAAAAGAACGCTTTACCTTTTTAGTTAACACGGAAGAAAATTTTTAAAAACGTATAAGCCTACAACAAGAAAACAGATTGCAAAAAAACACAAAAATACATTTTAAATTAACTTCATAATGGGCAGCTCTCATATATAACAAAAACAATTGCCATACTTTATTCTTTGTAAAACCTCACACATGTTTTTTCGTTAAATTGAGCAATCTGGCTGCATTCTTTGCATAAACAAGTTTGTATTGTTTGTGAGTGTTTAACTCTTAACTTGGCAGCATTGTTTCTTTCTTATTAATGATGATGGGCACGAAACGAAAATAAATAGTAAATCACAAAGACAAAGAGAGAATGACAAAATGAAAAGAAAGAATTGAAAAAAGAAGTGTCGACAGTGAAAAATGGCTTTCTTAAGTAAAGAAGTTAAAAAATTACAAAAAATCTAAAATATTAGTAAATTAAAACGTGTATTTATTGAATTTATCCCATAAACTAATAAAATAATATTAATGCTTAAGAATATAATAAAATATTAAAGAAAACAGCAACATTTAAATTAGTGTATAGAATCGGAGTTCTTTTTTTTTTTTTGTTTCGTTTTGTGATGGAAGAAAATATTTTTTGTGTATAACAAAATTTCGTAAAAAACTTTTTCCAACCATCAGCCATACAATTGACGAGCAGAGGAGTGTAATTTTTTTTATAATAAATTGTGTGAAAAATTTACAAAGAATTTAAAAAGGAAAAGAAGATTTTTATATATAAATAATATATATAATAAAAAAATAATAATAAGAAATAAATAAATATATAAAAGCCATGACTTAAGAAAGCCTAAAGGAGATGTGTGTTAATGTCTTTAAGATTAGTTATCATTAAACAACCACCTAGAAAATAATTAAATATAAAAAAATAGGAATCTGAACAAGAGCGCCCAATATGTCTTCAGCAACTATAACATTGCCATCATCAGCTACTACAACTTCAGCGGCGAGGACTTCATCATCGTTGTTGTCGTCATCGTCGCCAACAACATTTTCAGCTAAAGCAAATTTATCACAAAACTTAACAACAAATTCATTTAACCAACAACAGCAGCAACTTAATTCACAACAACATTTATTAACAAATTCAAATACAACAGCAGCGCCAGCATTAACATATTTACATTTACATGCAATTTATCCTAAAAATAAGCGTAAATATTATTATAATAATAAAATCTACAAGGAACGTAGAAAACGTCACGTTACAAACGATGATGGCATTAATAGTTATTTAAGCTTAATATTATTAGTAACATTTACGAAACCTTTAAATATGTGGTATCGTTTTATAAAAAGTATTATCTTAACATCTTCATCATCTTCAGCAAGAACAATATCACCTACTGCTAACACAAGAGTAACACAAAGACTTTTTAGTAAAGGTTCTAATATAAAATCTTCATCCACCTCCTCTACATCCACAACCACCTCCACCCATACCAACTCACCCACCTCCAAATCCTTAAAAAACACCTCCCGTTCATCACCGTCATTATTGCCATCATCATCGTCACCTAGTAAATGTATACGTGTTTTACCACCCATAGGCACAACAACCTCATTTTTTACTTTATTAACCATTATTTGTCTGGAGACAATTTTACTTTCAACCATGTCCAGTTGTGCAAAGACTTTTTACATGCACTGGAACACTTCGAACAGTATATTCCGCATTGATAATACCGATCATATAATCGATGTTAATAAGGGAAATTTGGCCTTTGAATTCGATCAGGTGCACATCATATGCCCGGTCTATGAGCCGGGGACATTTGACAATGAAACGGAAAAGTATATCATTTATAATGTCTCTAAAGTGGAGTATGAAACGTGTAGGATTACGAATGCGGATCCGCGTGTTATTGCCATATGTGATAAGCCACAAAAATTGATGTTTTTCACCATAACGTTCCGGCCATTTACACCACAACCCGGTGGTTTGGAGTTCCTTCCTGGTAATGATTATTATTTCATTTCAACATCTTCGAAAGATGATCTTTATAGACGAATAGGCGGCCGCTGTTCTACCAATAACATGAAGGTCGTGTTTAAAGTGTGCTGTGCCTCAGAGGAAAAGAATAAAACCACTACCATAACGACGGGTGGTGCGGGTGGCTCTGGTGGTAGTGGAGCAACCTCTACTACAGCGGTGGGTAATGCAGTGCCCACTGATGCGGCTGGTAACAGTGGCGAAGATATAACAAATCAGAACAACCAACAGCAGCCACAACAAACTAATCATCCTCATCATGGCAACAATATAAATACAATAGGCATAAATGGCATTAATACCGGCATGCTACCCAATGGTGTTATGACCAACAATGGCGGCATGAATGGTTTAAGTAATAACCAACATAATGGTTTACAACTGAATCCCATAATGAATAGTCCTAGTGGAAATGTGGCCACCTCTATAAATACCAACATAGATCAGTTCAATCGCATACCCATGCAACCCAACAGCATTAATGTGCTAAGCAATAATTTAGGCAATGGCCTGAATATGGGTAATATGGGTCCTGGCATGAGTGGCAATAATGGTTTGGGTCTGGGTTCACATGGCGGCTCAGGCATTATGCTAACACCTGGCCATAATGGCATTAATATGATAGCTGGAGGTGGTAGTACGGGTGGTATACCTGGCATACATCAATATCCTGGTCATGGCTATCATGGTCAAACGGGCATTCGTATTAATAATGTTCCCTCAACGCATCATACCAACTTAAAGAATATGCAAAACAATAACAACGATAATGATCATCATCACTACGATAAGCATCCAAATGAGGTTGTAAAAAATGAAGAACTAACCTATAATAGAGCTGCATCTTCAATGACTTCGGCCACAGCATTATCCTTTATATTTCTGCTAACCTTAGCCACACAGATTTGCTACTGGGTTTAAAAATACTTTAAGGTTTTTTTTGTTTATATATATTTTTTTAATTTTTGAAAATTGATTATTAGTTGATAAGATGTTTATCATCTTTTATATTAAATGTCAACTTACACTTAACACTAAGGGCCGGCCGCAAAAAAAAAAAAAAAAAAAAAAAAAAAGGCAGCTTAAAAGTGTGTGGTTTTAGCTAAAGCAAAAGCTAAAGGAAACGTGGAAATTACAATGAAGAAAAGAACAGTTTGTACATTTTAAGTCTATTTTATATAATAATAAATATAATTTTAGTTTATATCATAAAACAAGAGTAAAAGAAAATAAGAAAAACCAACAACAACACTTTTTGTAATTTTATTAATACAAATATTAAAGGCCTAACCATAATTAGATTAAGTTAACTTAAATAAATCATAAACATTAAAAAAAAACAACAAACATCAACAACACTAAACATCTAAAAACAAACAACAAAACGAATATTAAACATCTGAAACCAAGAGCAAATTGTATGTATTAATAACAATAACAACACTCAACATACATAACTTACACATAAATAAACACTCAACAGACAAATACATACTCTTTTTTTTAACATTCATCATTTATACACTACTTACATTCATACATACAATACATTTCTCATTTATACTTTAACTCTCATATACACACATCCATACATGTAAACAAAAAAAAATATATATGAGAAGGAAATAACCATAACAAAAAATTGAAATAGTAAGAGTTCTCAATTATATAATAAAAATAATAAGTTGTACTTATTTTTTCTCATCCATTGTCATCAAATTTTTCGTCAACTTCTTAAAGGCTTTTCTTAAAACTCCAAATTTTTTATTACACTCTTGTTTTTTGGCAATAAAAATAAACTGTTCTTAGGATTGTAAATAAGAAACGATTTAAAAGATTGAAAACTAATTTTAATATAATAAAACTAAATTTGATTTTTTTTTAAGATCTAAAAGGATTTTATCGGTTTTTTTTTAACATAAAACCATTTTTTGAAATTTAAGAAATATAAAAAAATATTTTTCAGAAGAATTAACAAAAATCTTTTACTACATTTTTAAAAGATAAAAGAAGTTCAAATTTTAATAGAATTCAAATTGTTTAAATTTAAAATCTTTAAAATTACAAAAAAATCAAATTTTATTACTTTTTTACTAAAAATTCAAAATAGATTTTTTAAACTTTCTAACTAAAAGCAAATTTTAAATTTCTTTTAAATAATTGTAAATATTTTCAGAATTTTATAAATTTTTGTTAATTATATGTCCTATTTATTTTTTTTATGAAATTTGTTTTATATTTTCGGCCCTTTTTATATTAATTGTATATTTTGCCAATAATTTTTATAAATTTCTAAATAAAAATAACTTTTATTTTATGTAAATTCTTTTTAAAATACTACTTTATAGATTGGTGTGGCAACACTAGCTTAAAATGTCAACGGCTTTTGACATTTTGGCTTCAATGCCTCTCAGCTTTTGAAGCCAAATGTATTAAACAAAATGTAGAGGATATTAACGGCTTTTAAAACAAATTATATATATATATATATATATATATATATATATATATATATATATATATATATATATATATATATATAATATATTAATTTAAACTTTGTACACAAAATGAAGTAAAAAATATATTTATTTATTACACATTTTCCCAAAAATCAAAATTTAAATATTTATTCTTTGTTTTATAATTTTGTAAAATGATTTGTTTTAAAAGCCGTTAATATCCTCTATATTTTGCTATATATATATATATATATATATATATATATTTAATAAGTTTGGAAAAGAATTTTGAGAAAACCTCTAAATCTGGCAGCTTTGTTTATACTTAATCCCTTGTTAATTATATATTAAACCAGATTTAACTAACCATACAAAAAAATATTTATAAAAATTGTTTTATTTTTTCGAACAAAATGTAATTTACATTTTTTAAACAAAAATGTAGTTTTTTTCTTATTTTTTTATTTTATCTTTTAAACTTTTTCTGGCAGCTTTGTTTATATTCAATTAGAAATTAATTTTGTTAAACCATGTTTTACTAAATTTTGACAAAAAAAGAAGATTTATGTTTTTAAAACCAAAATATAAATTGTATTATTATTTATAAAATTCCCCCATCTTTTAAACTTTGTTGTTGAAAAATCATAAAACCAGTTTGTTTTTAAAAATCGGCAAGAGGGAACTAGAAGGTGGATTCCAAGAAAAGCCTTTAGAACTTAAAGTATTAAGAAAATAAAGACAGAAACAAATACCATGTTAATTTTACATTTACGAAGTGAATCATCGTAGTCAACTTAAGTATAAAAAAAATCATTCAACATTTGATAAGAAAGCAAAATAATTGAATTTAATAATAAATAAATAAAACAAAAAACACATTAAATATAAAAAAAGATGTAAACAGTTTTTAAAGAAAAAAATAAAAAGAACAGAAAAATAAATAAAACACAGATTAAATTAATAAACATAAAAATAGACATAAAATATTAAATAAATAAATGAAAAACTGACGATTTATTTTAAGTTCAACAAATACTATTATGGGCATTAAATAGATAATACAAATTATTTATTGACTTACATAAAAAACAAAACCATAATGTGAATAAGTTTAATAAAATTTAAGGGTTTAAGCTAGAACCCTTAATACTTTATATAAAAACTTTTACATTTTCTCATATAATCAACAAAAACCCATAATAGTTTAAGTTGTACTTTTTCTGCAAGTCAAGTTTTCGTTAATAACTTAAAAAACGAACTGAAAGTAAAAAAAAAAAAAAAAAACAAAATAAAAAGTATGCAAGAATGAAAAAAATATTAAGTTACATTTTAATATGAAACTTAACACAGTAAAAATTAAGTAAAATAACGAAAACAATTGATACACACACATTTACACTCACACATAAACACACATGCAGACTTATTAAAATTCACCTTCTTTAAAAAAAAAACACATTGAACTGAACTAAATAAATAAGTGAAGTCCTCTAATCAGTATTTAATATTTATTGGTTAATCTCAATTTTTTGTTTACAAAAATTAAAAAAAAAAAAAAATCTGGCATTATGTAACTATTTGCTAAGAAAAAGTTGAGATCCTTAGAACTGTTTTATATAAGGAAGAAGAAAAAGATCAAAAATTTGTTTTTTTTTTTTTATTATTAAAAAAAAAAACAAGTTTTTGTTTTAGATATTAAAAGTTAATACATCATTTCCTAAAGAGATTTGGGAGAAAAGAAAAGAAAAAAAAACGGATTTAAAATGTAGATTTTATGAAAATTTATAAAAATATTTTTATACTTTTGATTTTTATTTTTTTTTTCATTTTTATTTATTTTAAGTATTATTTTCCGATTAAGAACTATTTAAAAATCGTTAGTTTTGTGAAATTTCTTTAAAAAATAGAAAATTCGTTGAAATTTTAATTAATTTTAAGCATTTTCTATTTCCATTTGTTTTCGCAACTCTGTTTAAGTTTAACGTCGAGTCTACACTAGATAAATTTTATCAAGACAAACGTCAAAAATCGGCGAATCTATAAAGGATGACCGCAGTTAAACATCTATAAACATAAAAAATATTAATGAATTCGCCCCATTGTTATTTTTGTACAACTGTTGCCACCTCCCAAAAATTCACGTTGATTTTGACGTTTGTCTTGAAAAACGTAATATAGTGTCTACATTAGAGATTTTTTTATCAAAACAAACGTCAAACTTAACGCGAATTTGTGGTAGGTGGCAACAGTTGCACAAAAACAACAATATGGCGTATTCATTATTGTTTTTTACATATGCAGTTTGACAACTGTAACAACCAAAATAATAATTAACTGTTTAACTATGGTTACCTTGTATATATTCGCACTGATTTTGACGTTTGTTTTGATAAAATTTTGCCTAATGTAGACACTAGGTAACGTTAAATCTATACTAGACAAACGTCAAATTTTTATCAAGACAAACTTCAAATTTTTATCACGATAAAAATTTGCCTAATGTAGACTAAGTTTGTCAGTATTATTGCAGCGTTAAAACAAAATTGTCAGCGCTCGAGCACTGACATCTTTGTCTTCGAGTTGCTTGAGAAAAGACGCCATTTTGATTTTTGTTGGTACTTTTTACATAGTTTATTATAATATACTATAATTGATAGAGATAAAAAAATTATCTGCAATTCAGGTAAAAATTTGACGTTTGACTTGATAAAAATTTTTCTAGCATAGACTCGACGTAATGTAATAACCAAATGACGGGAAAATGTAAAATCCCTAATTAATTTGCAAATTAAGCAAAATGTGACATTAAACTTTAAATTTAAAGTTTTTGCTTCTTAAAAGTAGGAATTTTTTATAAAAATAATATAAATCCTTGTTTTTACTGAGGGTTTTAAACGGAATTTTAAATATTTATTGGAAAAGAAAGATAATTTAAAAATATTTTAAAATTTCATTAAAATTAAAAAAAAATTAATTAATAAATTTGTCTACATTTTTTTATATAATTATTTTTTATTTTTTTTTTATTATTTTTCCAAATCACAAATATTTTTTAGAAAATTTAAATTTCATTTGAATATTTTTTAAATAATTTTTCTTTTTTTTATATTTTATTTTTGTAATTAAAAATTATTATTTTAATTTCTTTAACATCTTAAAAAAATACATAATAATCAAAATCTTTTTAATTTTATATTAAATTTAAATTTTTCAAGTCACAAATATTTTCTAAAAAATCGAAATTTATTTAAAATGTTTCTTTTTTTTACAATTTGTTAGATATTTTTTAAATTTTTTTACAATTTTAAAAGTTTAACTGTGTAAAAAAATTGTATAAAAAAAAATACATTGGTTAATTTTTTACTTTTATTTTGTAAATTCATTTCCATTTTCTTATTTTTTTGTGGAAATGGTGGTTTTGTTTTTATTTTTCACCAAAAAAGGAAGGTGTCTTTTAATACATAATTAAACATTTAAAACAAAAACAAAAAAAAAATGATGTAAAAACATTTTAAGATATGATTAATAAGAAAAAATAAGAAAACCAATTAAATTAAACATAAATAGGTATTAAAAAAGAAAAGTAATTAAAAGTAATGAAATGATATTATTTTATGTTCAACAAATTCTATTATGGGCAACTTGAAGGAAGAAAATAAAAAATACATTTGACAGAACTTAAATAAACAACAAATTTTCGTTTATATTTAGAATTCTCTTTCTATCTATTTCTATTACTCAAAACACTTTTTCATTTGTTTACATAACATTAAACTCAATACAACAAGAATTAATATTAAAATAATTAATTAACAAATATAAAACTAAAACTCTCACTCACTTAACTTAAGTTGATGATTTATACATACATTCTTATATAAAAAACTGCCTTTAATTTTTAGGCTTACATTTTGACTTTGACAACAAACATTAATTTTGTGTTCCAATATCTCTCTCTCTCTCTCTCACACACACTCTTTTTTATTAAATATTTGTATATTATTTTCTATTTATGTATTTTGGCCTAAAACTTAAGATCCTCATTTTTTAAGCAACTTTTCACTGTCTCGAATATGGTAAAAGTAAAATTTAAGTTATTTTTAAATATAAAAAATATCTTCTTTTTGAAGATCACCACCAGTTTACCAATATTATGTTTTAAGTAAAAAAAAAAACAAAAACTATTTAAAGAAAAAAATACGTTCAACTTAAATTTCTTAACGTCCTATAAAAGAAACATAAATTAAAAAAAAACTTGCCACAAGAAAAAAAATTATAAAAAAATATTAAAAAAAAAACGAAAATAATAAAATCCCGGTGAACTTTTTGTTTAATTTTAAACTTATTTATATATACCCCTTTTAAACAAAAACAAAATATATTAAATTCCCCCTGATAACAAGAAAAAAGTAATAATAATAAAACAACAACCGAAATAGCATAAATTAAGCTTAAAGCATTTCATAAACTGGGCTAAAATTTAAGTAAAAAAAAAAAACATAAAAACAAAACATAAAATGTAAATTTAATAACAAACAAAAAAAAAAACAAAAATTCAAATAAATCAATATTCTGAAAATAAATATAAAATATCCGTATTATTTCTCAAAAGAAAATAAATGGATATATTGTGGGCATAGATAAAAAGATTTAAGGGAATAAAGAAACAATTTTGTAAACTCTAAACGAAACTATAACATTTAATTTACTCTAGACTATAAATTAAAATATAGACTAGAGTAAACTATAGAATAAACTATCGAGTAGACTACAGGCTAGAGTCTATTTTATAGACTAGACTATAATCTGTACCATGGTCTATACCTATAGCCTGTACTATAAACTAGATTATAGTCTGTACTATAGAGTAAACTATAGTCTGTACTATAGAGTAGACTATAGTCTGTACTATAGAGTAGACTATAGTCTGTACTATAGAGTAGACTATAGTCTGTACTATAGAGTAGACTATAGTCTGTACTATAGAGTAGACTATAGTCTGTACTATAGAGTAGACTATAGTCTGTACTATAGAGTAGACTATAGTCTGTACTATAGAGTAGACTATAGTCTGTACTATAGAGTAGACTATAGTCTGTACTATAGAGTAGACTATAGTCTGTACTATAGAGTAGACTATAGTCTGTACTATAGAGTAGACTATAGTCTGTACTATAGAGTAGACTATAGTCTGTACTATAGAGTAGACTATAGTCTGTACTATAGAGTAGACTATAGTCTGTACTATAGAGTAGACTATAGTCTGTACTATAGAGTAGACTATAGTCTGTACTATAGAGTAGACTATAGTCTGTACTATAGAGTAGACTATAGTCTGTACTATAGAGTAGACTATAGTCTGTACTATAGAGTAGACTATAGTCTGTACTATAGAGTAGACTATAGTCTGTACTATAGAGTAGACTATAGTCTGTACTATAGAGTAGACTATAGTCTGTACTATAGAGTAGACTATAGTCTGTACTATAGAGTAGACTATAGTCTGTACTATAGAGTAGACTATAGTCTGTACTATAGAGTAGACTATAGTCTGTACTATAGAGTAGACTATAGTCTGTACTATAGAGTAGACTATAGTCTGTACTATAGAGTAGACTATAGTCTGTACTATAGAGTAGACTATAGTCTGTACTATAGAGTAGACTATAGTCTGTACTATAGAGTAGACTATAGTCTGTACTATAGAGTAAACTATAGTCTGTACTATAGAGTAGACTATAGTCTGTACTATAGAGTAGACTATAGTCTGTACTATAGAGTAGACTATAGTCTGTACTATAGAGTAGACTATAGTCTGTACTATAGAGTAGACTATAGTCTGTACTATAGAGTAGACTATAGTCTGTACTATAGAGTAGACTATAGTCTGTACTATAGAGTAGACTATAGTCTGTACTATAGAGTAGACTATAGTCTGTACTATAGAGTAGACTATAGTCTGTACTATAGAGTAGACTATAGTCTGTACTATAGAGTAGACTATAGTCTGTACTATAGAGTAGACTATAGTCTGTACTATAGAGTAGACTATAGTCTGTACTATAGAGTAGACTATAGTCTGTACTATAGAGTAGACTATAGTCTGTACTATAGAGTAGACTATAGTCTGTACTATAGAGTAGACTATAGTCTGTACTATAGAGTAGACTATAGTCTGTACTATAGAGTAGACTATAGTCTGTACTATAGAGTAGACTATAGTCTGTACTATAGAGTAGACTATAGTCTGTACTATAGAGTAGACTATAGTCTGTACTATAGAGTAGACTATAGTCTGTACTATAGAGTAGACTATAGTCTGTACTATAGAGTAGACTATAGTCTGTACTATAGAGTAGACTATAGTCTGTACTATAGAGTAGACTATAGTCTGTACTATAGAGTAGACTATAGTCTGTACTATAGAGTAGACTATAGTCTGTACTATAGAGTAGACTATAGTCTGTACTATAGAGTAGACTATAGTCTGTACTATAGAGTAGACTATAGTCTGTACTATAGAGTAGACTATAGTCTGTACTATAGAGTAGACTATAGTCTGTACTATAGAGTAGACTATAGTCTGTACTATAGAGTAGACTATAGTCTGTACTATAGAGTAGACTATAGTCTGTACTATAGAGTAGACTATAGTCTGTACTATAGAGTAGACTATAGTCTGTACTATAGAGTAGACTATAGTCTGTACTATAGAGTAGACTATAGTCTGTACTATAGAGTAGACTATAGTCTGTACTATAGAGTAGACTATAGTCTGTACTATAGAGTAGACTATAGTCTGTACTATAGAGTAGACTATAGTCTGTACTATAGAGTAGACTATAGTCTGTACTATAGAGTAGACTATAGTCTGTACTATAGAGTAGACTATAGTCTGTACTATAGAGTAGACTATAGTCTGTACTATAGAGTAGACTATAGTCTGTACTATAGACTATAATCTGTACTAGACTGTAGTTTGTACTATAGTCCGTACTATAGTGTAGACTACAGTTTGTACTATAGACTAGATTATAATCAATACTATAGTCTGTATTATAGTCTAGCTTACACTTTAGTTTTTAGTCTACACGTTAGTCTAGTTCACACTGCAGCCTGCTGTTGATTTTTTTTTTTTTTCAATATAACATAGAAATTTTGGTGGTTTTATAGTTTTTTACACATTTTTACAAAGTTTTCAGGTTTTAATACAAGAATTAAAATGTGTAAAATTATCAAAATTAAGATCCTTTTTCTAAGTTGTGATTTCAATGATTTTTAGTTAACACCAAGAGGAAAGGGTTAAAGTTTATTCACCCAAGGCATCGTTTTCTAGAAAAAAATATTTTTTCTCTTTAATTTATAATTTCAAGATCCTCAACCACATTGTTTGCCATAACGCATTTTTTAAAATCCAACAACGGTAGGGGGTTCAGTTCATTCACCTAAGCGTCTTTTGTAAAATATAAAAAAATCTATATGTAATTTCTTATAAAAAATAGTAGGTAGTATGGCGGAGAGAAATCATAGAAAGTTCTGTTTGCTGCCATTAGCAAGTCGAAGCTAAAAACAATTTTTAAATACCATAAAAATATAAATGAAAACAGGTTTAAAAGAAATAACTGCAAGAAGAAAAAAATCAATCCTTTTTACAATATATAAGCCCTGACATGTTTCTGAAACAAAAATGTAGAAAAAAGTTTAGTTGCGTAAATATAGGGGTGAATTGCAGCAATCTTGAAATGCAGTTACACTGGCAATAAAATTGGCTACTGGTATGGTATCTTTACTAAGCAAGAAAATGTATACTAAACATCTTACAAAAACGTAAGTATGATTTTTTTTTGCAATCTAAAATTACAATTTTTATGTAAATAATTTTAGATTATATTCATAACGTTGCTAGTGTGAACCGCCTTAAATGCGTAAACGCATTATTTTTAACCCTTTTTTTTTTATAAAAAAACGGTATTGTTAAGAAGTTTTATTATTTCTGTTTTCTACACACTTTGTTCTTGTTTTGTTTTAATTAGACTTGATACCCCTTTAAGCATAATTACAAAAAAAAAAAAAAAAAAACATTTCAAGCAATTAATGTATGCTTCTTAACATTTTTAATTGTTTTATTTTTTGTATTAATAATTATTGAATGATATAGAAAATGAAAGCGTAGTGTGAATAAAACAACAATAAACATGCAATTTAATAAATACATAAAAACAATTTATAACAATAACACTAGAAAAATATAATTAATTCAACACATGTATCTAACAAATTGTGAAATGTCTAATGTTTTTCATTTTAACAGCTTAAAGTATTTTTGATTTAGTTTTAAAAACGTGATCTGCAAATTGAAAGTTTCAAATCATTTAATCAACATTCAAATTTAACCTCTCGTTTGAAAAGAAATAATAAGAAAAATAACAGTTTTCCCTTCATTTTGTTTGTTTTAAATAATAAGTGTCATTAATGTTTGTTGTTGCTTCTTGCTATTCTTGTTCTCTTTTCATAGTAATAAGTGTAGTAATGGTGTTGAGCACAATTATAGTGTAATAAGGAAGTGACCTCGTAAGCCCAGCCGATTTACATACTACGCGAAACTGTCAAACTGTTTTTTATTCGTATGTAATACTTTTTTCCGCGTTTATTTGCTCTTCTTCTTTATTTTCTCACTCATTGTTCATGGCATTTTGACATTATGTGTAGTGGTTTTACATTAACAAAGTACAAGCAATTGTTTTTATAAATGTGCGGTCACTATATAATTGCATTATGCGTACAATAGAAAAACACACTGTATGTAGTACAACCATGTTTTTTTCGCCAGAGTTCCCAATTTTTTCGAGTCATATCCTCAAATGACAAATGTTCATCCCCAAAAATTCTCACTAATATACTACCTTAATTTTAGAGATAGTATAAACTATGTTTCTTTTTATTTGTACTATCCATTTTCTTTTTAGACATGCAGATTTGTTCTGCTAAAAAGAAAATTCCCTAAATATTAAAAAAAATTGGGTTTTATAGAAATATTAACATTTGTATCAATAAATAAATAATTTACCGAATATTACGTTTTTATTTCTTCTTCAAAGGTATGAAAGTATGATTAATTAAGTTCCATTGATTTAATTATTTTTGATACACTTTCTTGAAAGCTTATAAATTCTTGTTTACTATTGCAGTAACAATAATGGAGCAACAATAGCTCAAACATTACCCTCATAGCCAATCCGTACAATAATCATTTTATTGCGAGGATTTTAATTATTATTTTTTTACTTTATGGTACCATATTCAGTATATTCTTCACTGGACTGTTATTGAAATAAATATAGGTTTATCTTACTGAAAACTTCATATCCGGCGGAAAATTATTATTATTTTTAATTTTTCTTATGTTAAAAAGATAAATTATAAAAATAAAATAAAAATCTTCCAAAAATCCCTAAACCTTAAAAACATCCCCAATAAATCCCTTAATCCCTAAACTAAATTTTTCATCCCTATTTCTAAAAAGAAATCGCTGAATATGACAACACTGTTTCCAGCAAACGTACAACAACACCACCACCAAAAGCAGCAGCAACAACAAAAATGTGTGTCATGTGTTTGCCAAAGCCATATTGTTTTTGTGTGTGTGTTTGTTTGCTTTTTGTGATTTTGCTTCTTTTCGGTTTTTGTTGCCGAGCCACCATTACAATAAGCAGCTGAACAATGTTTTTTTCTTGGTAGTAGTTGGTGTTGTTGTTAAGGAAGTTTAAAGCTAAAAGGAGGTGAAAATTAAAACACACAGGCATTAGCAAACAAATGTCATAAATCAATAAAAATTCAATGTATTCAATATACGGAAAAGGAAAAAAGGTTTTTAAAAGAAAAATAATTTGAAATAAAAATGCTAATTAGAAACCTAAAAAAATAATAATATTTTACAAAAAAATCCAAAATTTGTCTAGCAATTAAAATATACATATGTATTTATGTATGTAAGTACAACGTATAATTTTTCAACCAAAACTTTGTACTTTTTTAGTTTTTTCATTTTTTTTTCAAATCTTAGTTAGAGTTGTTTTAAAATTATAAAATCAAATCTTTTTCTAACCATTTTTTTGTCTTGGAATTGTTATAAGCTCAAACATTTTGCAATTTATTGCAATGTAACCTAAAAATTTTCAAATTATTTAAATACAATTAAGAACTTAATAATTTTTTTCATAAATTTATTCGTTTCTAATTAAATTCTTTTTTAAATTTCCAATTTCAATGGAGTTTTTATATGCAGTTGTTATAACTTAATTTTTTTTTAGAATTTATTGCTATAAACTTAAATTTAATGAATATAAATTAAAAAATCAAGATATTTTTTTCATAAAATGTCTGATTTTTTTAATATTTATTTATTATATTGAAGCCTGAACATGTTCGATTAATAAAAACTTTTTAAAAGGATTGTAGAAATTATTTTTTTTATTTTCATCTTATTTTTATTTAATTTTTATTTTATATTCTATTTTATTTTTAATTTTTCTTTCTTTTATTCTTATTAAATTTTTATTTGTATTTAATTTTTATTTAATTTTTTATTTATTATGTTTATTTTTATTTAAATTTTATTTAATTCTATTTAATTACCTGTTATTCTATGTAGAGCGAAAAATCGTTTCGAAATTTTTTATGAAAAACATCAACAAAATTTTTAATTTATTTGTTGTCTTCCATACTATTTGTCAAAACGAATTTTTCGTTCGACATAGAGAAACAGACATTATGTTTTTAATTAATTGTTTTATTATTCTGTTTTATATTATTTTTATAATACTTAATTTTCTTTAAATTTCATTTCTTATTCCTAAATTTATTTAAAACGTTAAAAAAAAGAACAAAATAATTTAGGGTTTTTAAAAATGTTTAGTAAATTGCATAAGAATCGTCATTTTATTTACAAATTCCCTTAAAAACGAAAAAACAAATCCTTAAAAACTTTAACTTAAAAGACTAACAGGAAATGACCATCTTAACCACACCCTTGAAAAGCTGGCATCTCTCAATTATATACTGTTAAGAACAGAACTTTTAAAACTATGTAACAGGTTCAAGAAACAAATAAAATTATACAAAAATACCACAAAATAGTTTAAAAATTAATTTATTTATAAAAAGGAATAAAAATCCTTCTAAAAAAGTTCATTCAAATAAACATAAAAGCATTTTTTGTTCTTTAAATGCACTTTGAAGGCATTTATCATTTATGGCAACCTTTTAAAACCACAGTCCTTTTGAATTATTTTGTAAATGGCAACTCAGCTTTGCAGCCTTTTAGCAATAGTATCAATTAAACTTTTTGAAGAGAATTAAAAAGTGCAGTCCTTTTACAACCTTTGATGACAAAGGCAACATTTAAAAGCAGTGGCAGTTCTTCCTTTTACATAGGGTCTACATAAGAGATTTTTTCTATCATAAAAATGTCAAAATCTTATCATTATAAGAATTTATCACGTGTGGACCAAATTTATTTATTTTATTGCAGCGTTATTATATAATTGTTAGAGCTTAAGCGAAGATAAATTTGTTTTGCTATCAAACGTCATTTTATTGTTTTTTACGTTTAATTTTTTTTTAAGAAACAAAAACAACATAACAACACAAACAACATAAATTGCAATGAAATTAAAAAAAGAAAAGACGAAAAAAAAAAATCATTTATTATACTAAAAAAAAGAATTGCAGGAGCTCTGCCGACGTTTTGTTACTTGTTATGATAGAAAAATCTCTCGTGTAGACTCGACGTTAAGAAGATTTTCTAATAATAACAACTTTTGCAATAGCAATTATATGGGCTTTATAATAAAGTAACTAACCTTGTGAATTTAAAAACTTTTAAAATAGTATTTTATTCAACTTTGTAAAGGTTTTTACAGTTATACTATATTTTACCTTATATACTAGTTAATTAAGATTAACATAAATTTTTAATAAGGAACTTAACGTTAATACTTAGATGATAAAATTATTAAATAAGTATATTTTCTCATAAAATCTATTAAAAAAGGGAAATACTTAAATAATTTACAAAATCATTTTGAAAATTATATTGACTAATCAAGCGTAAATAAATTTTTTATGTTGTTATTTATGCTGGTGGTAAACAAGTTAAATTAAAAAAAAAAATTATTAAAACATGTTTACTACATTTTTTTCAATACACGTGTATATATTTCTCTTCAAATTTACATAACAATTGCTACTAAAAGTCTAATTTAAACTAGTCAGAGTATTTTTAAAAATCAAGAATAAAGAAAGCATCATTAATTTTGCTAAAGAATTTGAATATACGCGTGGTATGCTTACTATTTATTAATAATCATTTTTTTATTATTTGGTTCTCATATTATTATTATTATTATTATTATTATTATTATTATTATTATTATTTTTTTATGTATAATCTTTTTATAATGAATTTTGTATTTTAAATACGAATTTTTAGCTTAAATAACTAGCCGGCTAAGAATAATTAGAATGCCAAGAATATACAAAAGAAATATACATACGTATATGATGTATGAAATTGATTGATTGATAGTACTAAATAAACGAAAAAAAAACATTAATTGTTGAAGCCAATGGCTTGTGGGAATTTTAAAAAAGTGTAAAAATTTTGCTTATTTTTATGGTTTTTATTTTTGAGTGATTGGGCTTATTATTTAACAAAAAAGTAAAATAATAGTAATAATTTAATGTTTTAAAAAGTTTTTTTTAACACTAAAGGAGGAGCAAGCTAATTATTAAATTATTTAAATTTTAAAAATATACTTTTTGATAGCTTTTTATATATCCTTTAAAAGTTTAAAAAATAATTCACTTGCTTTATTTTTATAATTATTATAAAATTGCAAAATGTAAGTAAAAAAACGAAAATTAAGAAATCTCCCTTTAAAAACATTTTTAAAGGAAACATATGGCCACCTTTTGTTTTTCAATAACATGGCATTCTAACACCAATGCTTTTCAAACAATATAGCATCGTTTATTTTGCAAATGGCAGTCCTTTAGAACTTTTTTGTAGGGGTAGCTTAAACATTTGAAGTTTTTTTAAGCAGCTAGATTTTTTAAGAAATCAGTTGACGGATTTATAGTGCAGTGGCAGCCTTTTTACAACTAATCCTTTTTAAAAATAGTTCATCAAGGAAATTTATTAAACTTTTAACTTTCTTTAAGTATTTAAGTAATTAACAGCCTGTCCCACGATGTCGAACAAAAAAATTTCTAATTCGTTTAACATTTAAATAGATTTCCAAGCAATCAAGGAAAAAAGTTTGCTTAAAGTTGCATTCACATTGTGATAATAAAGTAAATGTTTATAATGTTAAATTGATAGATCTGGCTACTTTATATTAGTTAGCTTACCTAGAATAAAAAATATAAAGCAGACTTTTAGGCGTAAATTTATATTTGATTTTCTTAAATAGAACAGGTTATTTTAATAACTACACTAAGAAAAATTATAAGTATAAAGCAAATTTCAACTATTTTTTTTTATTAAAATTTAAGCATTTTTGGTGAAATATACAACCTACATTTTTAGTAATTTCTTGAAATAAATTAAGTTAAACATTTTTAGCACTTTAACATTAAATTTAGAAATTTTTATACCCCACACCACCATAGGTGGTTGGGACGGCCGTCTGGTTGGCTGGCTGGCTGTCCATGTAAACCTTGTGCACAAAGTACAGGTCGCAATTTTGGAGATAATTCAATGCACAATGGTGTGGGGTATCATATGGGCGGGCTTGACCGACTATATGTTTCTTACTTATTTTTTTATATTGTATTTTTAAATATTTGTTTAATTTTTTATCTTTTATTACTTTAAGCTCCTCATTTTAAGACAAGATGATGCCAATACTCTCAAAACTCAGCAACTATTATAGTGTATATGTGTTAGGTGTCCTAACGGTGGGCTATATATTGGGCGAGTTGGGTCATTATCTCATTGGCGTGACATCCAAACAGACAGCCATGGAATTGGATTATGGTGATATAGCGTGTCAACAAAATAATTCAAATTTCCTAAGAACTGATGTTCCCATTCAATGTGATGAAATTAAAAATGAAACAAGGTAAAATAAAAAATACATTTAAAAAAAATAGTTTTTTAAATTAAGTAATTATAAAAAATAACTTTTTCATTTTTATTTTCAGCTGTCTGGCTGTTGATTTGAATGGCACTGCTTATTGTGAATGGAATTATAATGGTTTGGGCATTGAATACCAAATATTAGCGGGTCCTACTTTTATTCTAATTTTCACCATTGCTGGGGTTTTTATGGGTATTGCTGCGGATAAATATAATCGCGTTAAAATGTTGACCGTGTGTACTTTTATATTTGCGGTGGCTATTGTATTGCAGGGTACTGTCAAGGAATATTGGCAATTGGCTTTATTGAGAATGATAATGGCAGCAGGGTAAGTTGAAATTCATAGTTTAATTTTTTCTTTTTTCTTTTTTGAAATGTTTGCTTTTAAAGAAAAATTTTTACTTTTATATATATTAAACTTTTATTAACAAATAATTTTATAAAGCAAAAAGGAAATGTTCACTATGTGACAGATTGAAAATAATGATATCTTATAAGATTTATTAGAATACGTGTACACCTTATTTAAGATTTAACATAATATGAACAAAATTATTACTCTCTTCTGCCGGTGTTATCTCACATATTATATCAGCATTACCTAGTGTTTACATTAGGCAAATTTTTATCAAAACAAACGTCAAAGTCAGTGCGAATATATACAAGGTAACCTTAGTTAAAAAGCTGATTATTATTTTGGTTGTTACAGTTGTCAAACTGCATATATAAAAAACAATAATTAATACGCCATATTGTTGTTTTTGTGCAACTGTTGCCACTTTCTACAAATTCGCGTTAAGTTTGACGTTTGTCTTGATAAAAAAAAATCTCTAATGTAGACACTATGTTAATCTCCGTTGTAGACCTGGGGTTAAATACACTAAACTATTAAACTTAAAAAGCTTGCAGCGTTTAAATAAAAGTAAAAAAATTACCAGCGTTGCCAATAAATTTTTCTTTAAAAACTTAAAAAATCCCGATTTCTTGTAAATTCCTTTAAAATAATTAAAAATCTCTTTAAAAATGAATAATTTTTCCTTTTCCTTTTTTCATTTCAGTGAATCTGGCTGCAATCCCTTAGCCACTGGTATTATGTCCGATATTTTCCCCGAGGATAAACGCGCGCTGGTTATGTCCATTTTCAATTGGGGTATTTATGGTGGTTATGGTATTGCCTTTCCTGTTGGTCGTTACGTTACCCAGGCAAACTTCTTCGATTTAGGCTGGCGTGTTTGCTATTTAGGCGCTGGTGTTTTGACTATTTTAATTGCAGTTCTCACAGGCACTACCCTCAAAGAACCCGAACGCAAAGTTATAGGCGACAATGAAATGGGCAATAAAGATGGTAAAAAGGTTAACCTCTGGTCCGTGTTGAAAAATCCCGCCATGATTATGTTAATGATAGCCGCCTCCATTAGACATTCAGGTGGCATGACATTTGCCTATAATGCTGATTTGTATTACAGCATTTATTTCCCTGACACCGATTTGGGTTGGTGGCTATTTGCTGTAACTATTGGCGTCGGCAGTGTGGGTGTAGTAGTGGGTGGTGTGGTATCTGATAAGATTGTGGCCAAAATGGGTATACGATCAAGAGCTTTTGTTTTAGCCATTAGTCAACTGATTGCCACCTTGCCAGCATTTGGCTCAGTCTACTTTGACCCTCTGTGGGCCATGATTACCTTGGGTGGTTCGTATTTCTTTGCTGAAATGTGGTTTGGTATTGTTTTTGCCATTGTAGTGGAAATTGTGCCATTGCAAGTACGTTCTTCAACCATTGGTATGTTTTTGTTTGTTATGAATAACATTGGTGGCAATTTGCCCATTTTTGTGGATCCCGTAGCAAAGGCAATTGGCTATAGAGGTGCCATAATGATATTCTATGCTGGAATGTATGGCATAAGTAAGTAATTAATAGTTGAAATTTAACAAACATTTATTTATTTTTTATTTTTTTTAATTTTATTTCTTTCTTAAGGTTCCATACTCTTCCTTATTACCTGTTTTATGTTGGAAGGCAAAACTCAACCTTCTGCCGAGGAAAAAGCTGAAAATGGTATAGAAGTTCATGCTAGACAAATTCAAGGTCATGACAATTCTGTTTTCTCTAATGATGAACCACCCGCATATCCTAATGGCAATGGCAAAGCTGCTGCTTCAGCTGTACCTAATCATTTACAAATGTTTAACAGTAATTCCAACAAACCTCAAATACAAGAGAGTAGTAGACTGTAGGATATTATTTACAATATATAGTATTTCAAAATTTGTTAAATCTAATATTTTGTTTAATATTTAAGCTCATTAAGAAAAAGTACTCATTCCCCAAACAAAGTCATTAAATTTCATTATAAACCTCATCTTTAATAAAAATGTACTTAAGGGTCACATTTAGTTTATTATTTGTTTTTTGTACCTTTCATCAAAACAAGTATTACTTGTCTTTAAAAAAAAAATTAATATAAAAAAGTATTAAACAATTAATTTTAAAATATTAAGCCATTTCGTAAAAATAAACCACGAAAAGGAGTTAACATATTGTTGTAATTGTTATTAAGTAATTGCTTTTATAGAAAACCTTAAAATATATAATAAAAATAAACAAACAAATGTTGTTTTAATCGTATAAACCAAGAAATAAACTTTTAAAATGAAAAAAACGTTAAAAAAAAACATATTTATTTAACACCCTGTTAAATATTAAGGGGTGGCAGCTTTTAAAATCTATAGACTGAGCGACTCTTTAATAAATGTAAATAAAAAATATGATACTTTTTTTATTTACATTTGTTATTTGGAAAATAGACAAATATAATAAATGTTAACTGTTTATTTAATTATTTAACAATAAACTAGCCAATAAATACCAATTAAATTAAAAAACACTCATCCTCATTTAACCGGCTTTTATTTGTAACCCTGCGTTTGTATTTTACAAGACAGCCATTTATATATTATGAATCATCTTGTAACAGTTTGTTGGTTAGTGTATTTGCTAAGCATGACTTATTAAACAAGGTTGCCATTCATTTTGGTATGAAAAACAGCAATTGAATAATTTATATATATGCTGTTTATACCAAAACAAAAACTAATCGGTTTTTGAAAAATAAAATTTCAAAAACTACATCGTTTACATACCATATTTCTTCCCAATGTAGTTTTTGTTGACATTTATATTTCTTGGATTTTAATAATGTTACCACATTGTATTTTATAAGTGTTTGTATTTGTAAAATTCTTGAAACTTTATAAAGCCCCAGTAAAAACTTTTTGGTTTTCGGAGTCTCAAGATAGGTAATTCATGTTAAACATAAATGACGTTTTTTATTTTAAAATCTTAAAACAATGAGATTTCTTGTTTAAAAATTAATTATATTATAATTTGGCTTTTATTAAAAATAGTAACATTTACAATTCTTTTATTTAAACCATATGGCAACCTCCATTACAAATTATGTTTTATGTATTACATCTGCCCCAACTTGCCTCAATTTTTTATTAATTTCATTGTAAATATATGTATTTTAATACTTACCCACCACTTCATATTTTATTGTACACATTTCAAATATTTCCTTTTTTATACTTACCTCAAATATTATCCAGTATAACACTTTCACATAAACAAACGACTACTTACTCAAAAAACACCCATTAAAAAATACATAAAGAAAGTGCACACACACACCACAATCTTTACCACTGCTAAACAGACCAGGAAGAAAAAAAACCAACCAACCAACCGAGTCAATGACAGCCAAACAACTGAATTCTTTGCTTGTAGTTACACTCATATTTAAGCATTTTTTATGGGCTGCCACCAACAAAACACAACTGATATTCACGGCGAATTACAACGGCAATAATTGAATTGGCTTTGAGTGGTTTGTTTTGAGAGATTCTAGTCGTGTGCGTCGCCGTCAACGATGACGTTGTATAGCAGGCAAACGAAGAAAAATTGAACAAAATGACGCCTTGATATCATATTTTAACAATTACTACGATTCAGTTGAGATTTAAGGTTTCCTCATAGACGGACGTACGTATTATTTTAATTCCTGTTTTTTTTTTCTTTTTTTCATTTTTACTTTTGTTAAATATTTTTAAAGTTTGTATAACATAAGGAATAATAAACTATGTATAACACAAAAAACAGTAGCACCAAGAAAAGTAAAATAAATTATTTCCGTAATTTAGTGTCACAAAAATAAATTGCGTTGCAAACATTAAAGAAAAAAAATGGTGAAATGAAGCAGACCTTATTTTCTTTATACAACCCGAAGTGTCTTAACATGAACAAAATTACATAAAAAATAATTAATTTATTAAAAGGGTAACTATTAATTTATGCTTTAACATAGAATTAATTGAAACAAACGTGAGCTAAATTATTTTAAAGGAAAAAAGCCGAGTTTTTTATATTTTGTTCTTTAAAAGTGTGTGTGTTTGTTCTTACGACATGTTTTTTCTTTTTTTTGGTCATACACATGCATACATACATATACATGATACATACATTTAGGTAGAAACGTCAATAGTTGTTGCTTATAGTTGCCAGATGTAAAGTAATTGCAAAAACGTTTAATTAGGATAAACAAAAGTATTTAAATAATTTTAATTTATTTTTTAACACATAAAAATTATAAAAAAATTGTTGAAAAAAGCACTCTTAAATTATATTAAGGTGTTCACAATATGTTTGTTATCAGATTATATAGTTTTGTTACAAACAACAAAATACATTACTTATTTAAATTTATATTAGTTTCTAACACTATAAATAAACAGGTAATCACATAATCTATAAGCAAAGTTGGTTATTTTTTTTTAATGAACTTTGCTGTTTATAATATAACCACATAATCAAATAACCTGATAAACAACCTATCGTGAACAAGTTATTAATTTCCTAGAAATGAACTTAATTTGAAATATTTTTATACATTATTTCTCTTTAAATATTTATGGCATATAATCGTTAAGGTTAGTTCGATTATAGAGTAATAGAGATTTAAAATTTCTTTAATTTGTCGGTAAAGATTAGAGATTACCCTAGATCTTGAGGACCAAATAAGAAATTTTTCTTTCCGCAAACATTTTCTTTGATGAATTGTTTCTGATTTACACTTGACTATAAGTAACGGGGTCATATTGCAACATCTAATCTACCACACTTCAAAGCTATTCATTTGAGAAACGAAGAATTTATTGATCATGGCTCTACAAATATAGCTTAATTGAAAGAGCATCGTTTTTTCAACAAGTAAAGACCAATGATTTCGCCAGCCCATGGTGCCTCAAAAAATCATTCTCGACCGAATGTCTAAAGTTAAAAGAAATAATTGTCAAGAGATTTTCGACGTAAATCGATAGCAGAAGAGTGTTCGGACTTCCGTTTCCAAGGGAGGATTGCACGGACCATTCCGGAGCTATGCCATCTAAAATCACAATATTTGTATTAACCATGCAAGGCTACACTTCGTTGAATCGACTACATGATTTTTAAAATAATAATATAAAAATAAGTGTGGCCTTTCAATGTTAAAATATTTAACATATAAGTTAGACCATATCTAAACGATTACGTTCCATTTTGTACAGTTTCAAAGGACGGACGGCATAGACCTCTCGGATGCGGGGCTATGGTGTCTCAAAGTAGGAAAGTTGTGTCAAAATATTTTTGAAATAAATCGGGACATTTCTAAATATTTACGTTCCATTATGTTCACAAAATGTCATGAAAATTGGAGTTTCAGATGGATTACCTAGGAGCGGGGTTATTGCGTCTTAAAGTAGAAAATACATGTTAAAATAGCTGTGAAATAAATGGGGCCATTACCAAGTTGTTACGTTTCATTTTGTACGTAAAATGTCAACCAGGTATAGCAGCAATTAGTTTAAAGTTTTAAAGGGTTGGGACATTTCTAAATGATTACATCCCATTTTGTTCATAAAATTTCATCCAGGTGTAGCAGAATAGTATTCAGATTGTATTTTTAGAGGGCGAATGGTACGGAGTCCCTGGGAGCGTGACTTATTACGTTTATACACAGTTCTTATTTGCAAATAAAAGTGTAATGCGTTGCCGTATACTTTTTTTTTTTCATTGTAACTTACGAAAACAATTCCCGATTAACGGACATATTTACAAATAAGGTCTTAAATGTTGGAAGTTTTTATTTATTTTTTTGTGTTTTCAAAAATGTGACAAATATTGAAAAATATTGTGGAAAAAAGAAAAATAAAAAAAAAAAAAATATTTATAAAAGAAAAACAATATTATTTTTTTTAAATATACTATCTGTGTGTAAACTTTGAGTTCAGTATTTACAAATGACTTTATTTGTAAATAAGATGTGTGTATAAACTAAGTATATGATGTCCCAAAGTTGGAAATTTTAATTTCAAAATATTTAAATAAATTGGGATATTTCGAGGTGTAAAAGAGTTACATTCGGATTGGAATTTTTTGACAACGGTTGGTTCGGGCCCTCGGGAGCGCAGCTATGGTATCCCGAAGTGGGAAACTTCCGATGTTTTTTTTTTTAGAAATTTATTCGAATTGCTAAAATGTAAAAAATGTTGGAATCCCATAATTCCTAAGTGAAAACGAAAATCCCAATAAAGAATTTTTAATTATTGCCATAAATCAATTAATTTAGGTTTTAAAGAAGATAACTTGAAATATTTAATGATATTATTGACAATATGCATTAGTTAAAGAAAACTAATGTGTCATCAGGTGGCAACGGCTGCTGACTGAAAATGGACGAGAGATAAAGCAACGAGTTTTAGGGTGTGGTTCTAACGAGTTATTTCAATGGCGAGACTTTTAAAATGCGAACAGACTAATTTTGGACATTGAAGAGAGCACATTGAGTTAATTAATTTTTAATAGTAAGTGTTTTATTGATTAAATTAAATAAAAAAGAATCAGATTTTTATTAAAAAACCTACATTAATTTAAAAAAAAAAAAAATGAAATCGACCGTAAATATTACCTAAGAACTTTAAGAAGTGAATAAAACATAAAAAGCAGGTTTTTGTTTTATAGGTTTAATCATAAAAATCAGTTACGAAATCAAAAAAAAAAAAAAACTCTGGGGTGCATAAATTTGAGATTCCATAGATTCCCCTAAGACGAATGTTGGGTTTATCTTCAAAACTTAAATTAATCCATCTCTGCTTTAATTTTAAAATTGTATATTAATCTGATTAATCAGAAAAATGACAAGAATTTTCTAGAAATTGCAAAAATCGTTATTATTTTCATATAACAGCAAATCTGGCAACATCCTTATTTGACAATTATGAAGTGATGATGGCTTCGTTGCTCTTTTTTTATTGTTGTTGTAGTTGTTGTTTTAGGTCGGTGATACACATAGCAACTGTTGTTGTTGGTGTGTTTTTCTATACATATACACAATGTGTATTTGTAACAAAAATTCTGTTATACACATCATTCCCTACTAGTTAGTGTTGTTGTTCCTGGTGTTATTGTTTCTGCATTTTTTTTTCGGTATACAACATTTTTTTCCATCACATCACACCCTGCTTTAACTGAGTGTGTGTCGTGGTCTTAATAAATTTACGTAATACCTAAATTTATTTTATTTAAAAAAAGCTATTTCGAAAAAAAAAAAATTGTGCAATAATGTAAAACATTGCATTTTTTAAGAAAATTATAAATTTAAAAGTTAGTATAAAACTATAAAGTAATAAATATGTTTGCAAATAACTGGTAAGTATTGCAAAAAAAAGAAACATTGGTGAGGACATGAAAAGATGTTTGAAAGTTTTTAACTATAAAATGCATACATAATTAAAGTGTTATTGGTTTTATTAAAGTTTCTTTTTTTTTTTTGTAAGGTTAATAATTTTATGTGAAAAATAAAAAGGAAACTTAAATAAATTAACAAGATTTTGTTGTTGAGGGTTGCCCATAAAATGTGTTTGTGATCTTACCAGAAGGATGGGAAATAAAGGATTTTTTAAACATTTGCCAGTTACATTTTTAAGTGCTATTGATTCTACACAGTCTTGGTATTAATTATATAAAATAAAATGTTTTATTAGGTAGCTTCTAGTATGTTAATAAAATAACAAACCCTAAATTGCTAATAGTGTGTAGTCAGCGGTACAGCAGTTCAATAGCTCTGGCCTGGAAAACAATTCTAGCGCCATTGTAATTATTTCTTAAAAATCTCTGTATTTATACATATTTACACAGAAATTTTTCTTGCTGCAATTCTGAGTTCGTAAGAGGGAGAGAGAGAGAGAGGAGAAGAGAATACTAAACATTTATATTCTCTTTACATCTCTCGCCTACCAAATCAAATTGAGGCAAGAAAAATTGCTGTGTGTGAATTCCGACTAAGTGAAGCCAGTCTTGAATCTTTGAGCATTTCTCTTCTCGCACGCACTGGTTCTAAAAAGGCGAAACTATGCAAGATGACCTCAGTTAAACAGTTGCTTATGTTTTGGTTGTTAGAGTTGTCAAACTCCATGTATAACAAATTTTTACTTATTGGCAGAAATTTCAAACTGAATATATAAAAAAGTAATAAATGTGTTTTCGCAACAGTGTTTTTAACATCGCCTAATTAATTAATTAATTATGCAGTTAATGGTGGATTTTTACACAATTATTAAATTAATATGTTGTCTTAAATCGGTTTCTGAAGCTACTCGTATCACCTAAAAAGTTGGTGTTGCGAAAACGCATCTGTTTTCCGAAAAAGTGTTATTAAGCTATGTATGTATTCTAAAGGTAAATAACCTTAAATGTGAGCTATAAAATGTTAATCACAAAAATTTTCTGGGTCCAAAAATGAAACGATTTCTGAAATATTCCCGTACCAAAAATGTCTAAACGTCCAAATCTTCTGAATTTGTTATCACAATTACAAAAACAAAATTGATGTCAAATTTTGTAAAGTTATGTCGACGGAATCGGGTAGTGGCCGCAAATGGGTTAATCCGCAGATTATATGACTGTGTGATATTACTGTCAAAATGAATACATAAAAAATTTTGGCGTTTACAAACTCTATATAACAAAAAATACTTGAATTTGCCTGCATTCGCTTTGCAATTTTGTTTAGCATCATTTCTAAATCGATTGTCGATTAAGAGTGAGATAAAGGGAGTAAGAAAAATGAGAAACTGCAGACACTGATACTGAAACGGCAACACCGACAGAAATTACACCACAATGGCAAGTTCAATTCGCCTGTATTTGAATAAAAGGCAGTTTACACCAGTGATTGGCATCCATAGTCCTTAGAAGCCGAGTGTAACTCGCTGTTTCATATACACGAAATAAGTTATTAATCGATTTCATTTGTATCTTGAAAGATTTTCCAAATATTTTGATGCAACACATTTTGCGGAAATTAAAATAGTTCTAATAATGATCTATTCCTAAACGCATTGGTAACTTAAATCTATTATGAATTTCTTCAGTATCATTAAAATTCGATAATCGCATTTCTAAATTTGTGCTACTTTGGTTATATTCCATTTACATTTGCACAAAATCTAGTTTAAATGAGATTTTAATCGAAATCTACATAATTGGATATTACTGTAGAAAGAGAAAAATTTTTCCCAAAGAGTTTACAATATTTGACTGAGAGTGATTCTTTGGATTTATTTATTTACTTATTTTTTTAATTTCGGTTGCTGTCAAGAGCAAAATATGCATTTTTCTAACTTTAAAACTCTGATAGTTTTCCTCTATCTATAAAAAATAATAAAAATATACGGAAGTAGAATTTGATAGTCATATTAGATGCTATGAATTTTTTCTTTACAGTTATTTACGAAGTATTCAAAAACTTTACAAAATAATTTATAAAGATAAGTTAATATAACTCCAAAAATCAATAAATAAATAGCGTTAAGAAAACTAATTTTGGTATTCATTATATGCAAATTTATGCATATAATTCAAAAATATGAATTTTTTGTAAAATACTTGTGAAATATGCAAAAGCTTACTTACTAGCGTAAAGCTTGAAAACTTGCCCAGCTTATTACCCTAATTTTAAACTTTTCTTCTATCTCCTCGCAATATATGCATAGTTAATTTCATAACTTATAGGCTGAAATTTTGTGCTGAATTCGGAAAAACGTGAATCAAGTTTTCAGTTAGTCAATCATATATTTATAGCTTTGAGATTTCTGGAATAAATGGTAGCTTATATCCTATAATTTGCTAAGCAATAGCACTCAAAAAGGTCTATTGAAAACATTATGATATGATTTCAGAACTGCGGGGCAAATAATAGTTCAGAAAATGTATGTTCCTATGGATTTGTGTATGATTTCTTTGCTGTAAATTTAAGGGACGTTTGAATCTTATAAATTATTATTATAATAATAAATAATAAATTATTATATATAAATTATTGATTAATCAAAACGTTAATATTAAAAAATAAGAAAACATTTTGTTAACATCTTTTGGCATCTTTATTAGCTCTGTTCCACTACCTGTCAAACTTGAAAAGTTTTAGTCAGAAAGCGTATTTGTATTTTGTTGTAAGACCTGCAAATTTGACAAATACTGGAACAAAAGCAGAAGCCAGCAATTTACATTACTGCTAGCGGGTAACTACTTATGATTCGGATGAAAAACGCATTAAATTTGTAAATGTAAAAAATGTAAAAGAAATAATCAGTTTTACTTACGCATCTCATAAAAACTACTAGTTGAATAAGTAGTTACTTACTTGGAGTCAAATAATGAGTAAACAAAAATTGAATTGAAATTGAATAAAAAATTGGCTTAATTGAGATTTGAACATAGGCAAAAATTTTCGTACATGTTCCAAAAATGTCCACGTTTAATTTGTGCGCGTCGCTAATTATTTTCACATACAATTATAAATTTTAAAAATTTGCGAGGAAAAATATGGATTTTAGTCTGGGGTTGAACGTACCACCTTCTGTTTGCTATGTAGACGCTCTAACGAACAGAGCCATTGCAGAACTAAATGAATTTGTTATTACCTATAACGAGTTGTTCCAAAACTTAAAGAAATGAGAAAAATAATGCCAAATCATTGCTGAATAATGAGGCTAGTAAGCAGTAGTTACCAAAAGTCAAAAAAAGTATCATAAATATCTACTGCCGTTAATTTCTATATCTACTGATAAGCCTGTATATTTACTCCTTGATTATGAGATAGTTCCAACTATGACATCCAGATATAATGACGACATGTATTATAGAAGACTTTTGGATCATAACAGAGTCTTACAAGAAAGGTTGAATTATGAATTGATTCCGATCAGATTTAGTAAAGGTAATTTAAATGGAAGTAAAGTCAAACAATGCAGAATAATGCCCAGAATTTCTATCGGTTGATTGCATTGTTCATAAGCTGAACAACTTTGAAGAAGCTAATATTAAAAGTCAACTTCTTTAAGTTTATGACTGTTAGAATTTCTTAACAAAAAATGGCTTGCAAGTAAACTAGGTTATATTATGAACATTAAAAACAGTATTTAATCATTAAATTATTTAATATTTAAATGTGAAATAATCCAGAATTTAATCTTAGCAAAACTCAGCCAAGGAGATTAAGTAAACATATTAAATATATAAGGACTGCACACGAAAAAATCCGTGCACACTTTAAGGCTTATAACTTTTATTACACGTGACAAAATTTGTACTATTAATTTGCTTATATTTGCTACTATTCTCAATAACTATGTGCATAATTTTGTTGTAATAGCATAATTAGTTTTTCTTAAAATGAAAGTTTAACAAAACTCATGTAAACGAATATTTTAAATTTATAATTAAGACACATGTCAACAATTGCTAGGAGTGCAGGTGAGGTGGGAAAGTCAGTTTTTTGAGTAATTAAAAAAAAAATTAAGTTCATGATCACCGAAAGGAACCTTGATAAATGAAGAAAAAATTGTTTTACAAACTGCAAATTTAAATTTTAAGAGAAAATCTCTACATCTCTGGATGGAACGTGACTGACTTTAAATTTCTCTGTATCTTTTATCAGAAAAGTTAAAAAGCTAAACAACTGACACTTTTAACGAAAAAATGTACACAAAGGAGTGCCATCAAAGAAAAAATGTACCATCTTACTGTAAGAAAATATAATGAATTCTAATTTGTTTGGCCTCATTTATCTTCTCATTATTACAACAACAAATTAACTGAAACTAAACTATTCAGAACTCAGTCCATTTGAAATGTATTTGATCATATTAAAATAACATTTAAAGAACATTTGAAGTTGAGTAAAAAATGTAATAGAGTCAAAAAAAGGAAATGGACACATTACAATAAAAAATTAAACGAAAACTCTTATTTAGGGTATTCCAGAAAATATAAAATATTTTATTTAAAACGAAATATAATGGTCTTTAAAAAACAACATTTCAAAAAGATTGACCCATTGGTTTCATTTTTATAAGCTGAATTGTATGCACTAATTTTTTCGTGCGCAGTGCTTAAATCCAGGAGAACTTTAATTTCAATCTTAGTCATAGATCAGATTTAAAAATTATGTATCAAGACATCATAAAATATAAACAAGTTGGAGAATCTCCAATTAAAAAACAACTCAATTAATAAATTTTGAGTCCAAGAGCTGAGAATGTAATTAACAATAAAACATTCAAAATTGTTCCTGCTATATATTTGATGGTATATTTTAAGATTTAAAAATACTGCCGAATCGAGAATACCGATGGAAGGATATGAAAGTAATATTTGCATAAAGTGTATCAGAATCATGGAAAAATCCTTAATGAAAAGGTTTTACAAAGTTACTTATTTTTGAAAACAAAATGTACATACCTACTTTAAAACGTAATGAGACATGCAAAATGAAATTGTAATGCAAATAAGCTCAACTCACAATGTGTATCTAACACCTACCTGTGTTAGATTGTTGCCAATTTAGCAAATTTAGCGATTTTTAAACGCATTTTGCTAGGAAAAATATAATTTAGCTATTAGCGGGAAATCTAGAGATTTTTGTTTCTTTAATTTTAAAGCTCTTGTACACATTTATTTAAAAAATTCAACTATAAATTCAACTAATTTTTTCATAACATAATTTCAATTCCATTATCAAATATTAAGAACTAACACAACATTAGAAATAAAATACAAGTATTTTAATAACATATCTTTTGATATATAGCTTTTTATATGTTATTAGCTATGATATTTTATAAGTACATTATTAAGTATAAACATTATATCTGTATATATCTAACGATATGGAAAAAAAATCATGTTCTTTCATTTTTAATTACAAATATAACAAGAACTATTTCAGATGATACATACTGATATTTGAAATTAAAATATCTATAGTCTTGTAAGAAAATTAAAAATTATAAACTATGAAGTTTGTCCGTAATTTCGCAGACAAACCTTTTTATAAAACTTATTCTGATACCAAAATTGTGTATGATTTGATTATACAGAAAATAAAAAAGTGACTGATTTTGATAAAATATTATTGAGAAATAAAAAATTTTTATAATTATGGTGTTTATATTTATTATTTTTATAATAAAATATATGTATCTGTATGGAAATTTACGCCTCCAAAGATATATATATATATATATATATATATATATATATATATATATATATATATATGATAAAAAAAAAGAAATATATATATATATATATATATATATATAAATCCAAAATAGTATTAAAAATAGTGACAAATTAAAATTGTTATAAATATGGGAATGTCGAAAACGTATTTTCTTTTATATATGTAACTCCCATTTTATTCAATCCAAGAAAAACCTAAATTTTTAAATTAACAAGAAATTTTGCTATTTTTGGGAAACTCATGGGCTGAATTTGAAAATAAACAGAAAATTTAGCGTTTTATAGCTAAATGTTTGAAGGTTTTCAAAATTTAACTATTGTCTAGCTATATTTTAATCTAATGTAGCAATATTTTTTTTTTTTTTTTTGAAAAGTTGGCAACAGTGGTGGTAATAGTAAATTTTTTAAACTATACACACAAAACAAGATATTTAAATGCTATGAAATGTGAATTCCACTCAAATGTGTGAGGGGGAGGATGAATATAAATCATAGTTTATTTTGTTAATTGATAACAAATGTTTTAATATTTTAAAACAATGTTAAAATTGCACGAAATTTATTAAAAAGTGATCATTATGATTGAATTAACTAAGAAAATGGCATGTTTAAGTCTGGTTTAAATTCAGCGATGAATTTGACAAACTGATGTGTATGTATTAAAACCGTTCCGTCCCTGACTACTAACAAATAGTCACGGCTTTCAGACTATTTAAAGAAACAAAACGTTTCAATTTAAACATAGTTGATTCTTTGAAACATTCTTGAATTAAAATATTCCATTTCAGATAACTACCAAATAACAAACGCTAACCGATTAAACAGTGCAATAAGAAAAAATTGCCTCAATAATTCCAAAGGGTTTTTCAAAGTTCGAATTTTTCGGAGCCCTTTTTTGAATATGATTGGAAATAAAAATTATTTAAATAATTTAATTCAAATATTATAATATGTTGTTATTGTTTTATAGACTACTAACTAGCATTGTTATACTGGATTTTTGCTAGATGTCACTGTCTTTTTACGCCCATTTTTTCATAAAATTGTTTACTTTATTTAACTTGACCTTATGTCTAAACTACTGAACCGATTAAAGTGAAACATGGCATATACATATGTATATCCTAGAAGGAAGTACTGTCTAATTACTAAGTACTTTTTCTAAGAAAGAGTTGTTTTGCTTCTTAGTAAGCAAATATCATAAAAAAATTTTAATGATAGTGGTGAAAACATATCTTAGTATAATACAAGTAGGCGAAAAAGAAGCGTTGTACGCATACAGATTAAAATTTATAATATTCAATAATATATTTTATTCCTTGTGTATGTCAGATATAATGTGAATTGTCTTAGCCTTGATGCTGCTAATAGCAACATTGATTTTTACTAAAAGTGGGCTAAAAACTGGGCGTAGCATTCAATTTATATTTTAGCCCGTGGTTTTCTTCCAAAAATATTTGATATATGTGCTGAATTTAATTTTAACTTTAAAAAAATAATTGGTTACAAAATGTGGACGTGGTATTTTTTTTTTATTTTATGTCCTATATTTCCTTTCGGAGGATGTACGATATATGTGTGCAAAATATCTGTTAAATCGGTTGAATAATGTGACTCATAAAAAGTGGGCGTAAAAATGAAAAACTTACATAATATCTTTGTACTCTATAAAACAATAAACAGCCGCATGTCGCGTATATTGACCTTCCACCATAATTTTGAAAAATCCTTTGGAGATTTAATTAATCTGATAATATACTTAAATTTCGCGTTGGGATCATTGAGACGGTATTTGATGACCTAAATTTTGTGGCATAATGTTATATAATGATACAATCGAGAAAATTAAAAAACTGAATATTTTCGTAGACAAAAAACTTCTTAGGAAGCATTTGTAGGCCTTGTTGGATGTTTAAGGGTGGAATTTTTTTCAAATACATTTATCTTTCACTTCATTTATGCACACTTCTTAGTTTTTAATAAAAGACAAATATTTACGAAAACAATTTCTGATTAATGACATTTGCATATAAGGTCTAAATTATATATTACTCAAAAAAGGATACGTACTAAAATTGTTTTTGTTTTCGATGAAATTTTTTACTAACACATACTTAAATTCTATCTAACACATTCTTAAATTCTATTCTATCTCCCTCTCTTTAAAATGCTACATGTGGACCAATAAGAAATCTATTGCGCAATTTATTTCGCAGTAAATGTTTAAACACAAATTTGAGCAATAATGTTTAACATAAGCTGTCATAAGCTTTTTAACAGAAAAAAAGGTCAAAGTGAAAATTAATGTTGTTTTAAAAAGAAAAATAAAAAAATGCAAATATATATATATATATATATATATATATATATATATATATATATATATATATATATATATATATATATATATATATATAAAAGAAGTTTAATATAAAGTTGGAAATAAAAATTTGTTCACATTATTTTGCCGACGTAATTTCTTATATTAGAAAATAAAAATGTCTTCCTGTGGACGTAGAGTCTACAGTTTACGTAGAGTTATATAGTTATTAAATTGATCTTCAGTCGCTTTTTGCACCAAGATTGGTGGTACTGCATTATTTTTAGGAAAATCTGCTGTTTCTCCATTGTTTCAAGTTATAAAAGCATTAAAATTGTAAAGTCTGTCATTCCATTTGTAATTATAACATTTATATTATGGCATTTATAAATCCTCCCCCGATAACTTAGATTGTGTTTATATTGTATATAATTAATTACATATATCAAAAATTTTGCTATTGAAAATCGTTGCATTTATTTTTGTAAGGACCTGTTTCAGATACGAACTACATTGTTTTACCGATCGTTCGAAAATTTATTTTATAAATTTATAGCTTCAATTATATCGGTCCATTATTTCTCTATACAACTATATTATAAGATGAACTGCCAAAAATATACACATATACGAAAGTTTGTTTGTGTTTGTGCATGTGCATTTTGAAAATTACTAAAAATATATATATATATATATATATTTTTTTTTTTTTTGTAAAATTGCTTCCTTTTAATGAGTGTTTTACATTAAAGGAAAAAAAATATAAAAATTGTGCTAAAAAGTGCGAATTTCTTAAATAAAAAGGATATGTTTACTCTGTGGCTGATTAAAAATTATGATATCTATCTTATAGAATTTATTAGAATATGTGAATCCCTTATTTAAGATTTAACATAATATAAACAAAATGGTTACTCTCTTCTGCCGACGTTATCTCACATATTATATCAGACCTGGGGTTAGAGTGTTATTTCTGTAGTTAAAGTAATGCTCACTGAGACAAAAAAAAAAAAAAAAAAAAAAAACTAAAAAAATAGCTTTAATTAATTTTTCATAAACATAACTATGTTGTTTCTGTAGCGAAGTTGTGCACGTTCGTCAAAACGGGAAAAAATCAACATGCAAAAAAAAATCATGTTGAATTTAAAAAAGTAATGAAAAATTTACAAAAAATTGCCAAAAATCACCAAAAACGAGAAAAAAATCATCAAACCGCAAAAAAAAAAAAACACTAAAACGCAACAAAAATCTCGGAAACTTAAAAACGACGAAATGATAAAAAATCACCAAACAAATTCTAGATAGTATATATAAATTTTAGATTGTCAAAAATAACTGGAGTCCCGCCATTTTGCTTTTTCTTATTAAAATAAGATTTGCCAGATCAACTATTTTGCCATAAGACCATTTCTGCATTTTTAATAAGAAATCGACTATAATTTTCAAATTAAAGGTCAATTTTTAAAATCTTAATACGGTTCTAAATTTTATTTATTCTAAAATTATTGCAAAAATAGTGTTTTTCTCCCATAAAATAATTTTTCATTAAAAAAACGTTATTTCGAACCCAAACTAGGGTTATCTAAATCGACTTTCGAATAATCGAAGAATCAACTTTTTGTTGATAAAAGTCGAAATCAACATTTTAGTTTGAAAATTGTGGAAAAATTTACTTTCTTGTTCCAGATAGACAAAAAGTCGAAAATAGTCGAAAAAATTTAATTAAAAGGGAAATGTTTCTTAGCAGTTTTTATTTCAGAACTGTTGGAAATACTATCATAAAAAAAGATAACCAGCACTTTCATTGCATATATAGTGTCTGTTAATTTATCAATATATTTATATTTCTTAAGCTTAAGTCAAAAATGGAAAGTCGAAAAATCGATATTTTAAAAGTTTAAAAAAATCAAAGTCGAATTTTTGTTTCAAATATAGAACGTTTAATCTGGCAGCCACACAAATAACTGTAATTTTATGCCAATCACATTAAAAATTCTTATAAATTCTTGATATTCTTGATATTGTCATAAATAATTTTCCACTAATAGTTTTTATTTTAATATACTATACGTGTTATATGCTTTTTAAATAATAATACTAAATTTTCAATACCGATTAACTCTATAAAATCCAAGACATGTCAAAGAAATGACGAGCACCCAAAACGAAACTCACGAACACCGAATCACCCGAACGACTTAAAACACACTCAAGCGAATTAAAGAAACAAAAGAAACGGCTGCTTCTGTCGCCGGCTGTCACCTCTGCTCGCAGTTGCCGCGCACAGCAAAAAACCACTCAAAATCTGACGTTATTAACTTTTTTTATACTTTACTTTTTAGTTGCAATTTCGCGTTCGCCTGATAAAGTTTTGAGAAAATGTTTGCACTAATTTTTTAAAATTATTTAAATAAATTAAAAGATTTTGTTGAAATTTTTAAGTTATTTGTTAAAAGAATACTTTTTGTAATAAAAATCAAAGAAAAAGTAAATAAATAATTGCAAAAAATTAAGTGTTAAGCTAAATAAAAGAATAATTTGTGTGTGAACAAAGCAAAACCATGTGGTTTTTATTTGTCAGTAAAGAAATTCAAGAAAAAATGAGGTACCACTATAAAAAGAAAAAAACAAGCATTACATAGTTAAGATAAAGCTCAAAGGCTTTATGTTATACAAAATTTGGATTTATTATGTGTGTATATGTACATTTGTTTATAGCTTTTAAAGTATTAATTTATATTTTATTTCTTATACGGATTTTTTTGGGGTACATAATTTAATAAAATTTGTGTGTGTGTGATTTTTTTTTCTTTGCCGGCAGTGTTTTTGTCGTAGCCGATCATAAAAGAATTTTTTCTTTGAGTTTTTGTGTTTTTCTTTGGCAGTGTGTTGTTGTTTTTGTTGTAAACAAACCCCGAGTTTATGTTTTGCCAAGTGTTGCCAATCATTTTTATATTATATCTGTTCATGTTGAGAGACCAACCGTTTTTATTGTTTTTGAGTGACAGTGGCTCAAATAATATGGCAACAAATAATAAATATACAATTTAATTATTAGTTATTATTTTGAAATAAATATTAAGTTTATATACATTTCTTATTTGTTAATAAAAGTGTAATTTTTAATTGTAACTTAATAACTCACGAAAACAATTCCTGATTAGCGAAACTATTTACAAATAAGGTCTAAAATGTGTGTTTTCGAAAATGTAACGAATATTAGATAATATTGTAAAAAAATTAAAAGAAATAAAAAAAGATGTTGTAAATAACATCCGTGTATAAACTGTGTTCAGTATTTAAAAAGAACTTTATTTGTAAATAAGAAGTGTGTAGAAACTAAGTAAAAGATTAAGTAATAATTTATGGAAGGAAGATAATTAAATTTAATAATGTATTTTAAAAATTACATAATCACAAAAGATATTTTGAAAAATAAAACCAAGGTAAATTCAAACAGGTGACCTCAATTAATCAGCTGATTACTTTTTGTTGTACTCAGAACTGTCAAACCCTATATAAGCACTATTTTTGCTTATCCGCCGAAGTGTCAAATTACATGTATAAAATATAAATAGTTATAAAAACTCCTTCCACTTGTTTCATTTCGCCGTGAATAAAACAAAAATTGACAAAAAAAAGTGTTTTGTGTGGAAATAAAAATATTGTTTTTTAAAGATTTATCTTTTAAACTGACTAAGAAAATTTTGTGATCAAATCTTATTTTATATAAGAAAAATATTGGAAATCGGTTTCGAAAATATGCAGGAATTATTTATATTGCGTTATACAAATATAATTAAAAATATTTTTTTCTTAAAAATTAAAAAAAAAAAAAATTAGCTTTTATTTAATAATTTTAATTTCTTTTTTATCTTTTTAGCATCGTTTTATTTTGAAATTATTTTTAAAAACTATGTTTTACTTAAATAAATAAATACTTAAATAAGTATTACATTATTAATTTTACACAAAGTATAAATTAAAAATTATTAATAATAAAAAGAGAATAATTTATAAAAACTCAAAATGACTGAAGCACAATATGAAGCTAAATTTAAGGATATGCAAAAATACGTACCCTTTATACAGCGAGTCATAGATCGACTTAAAGTTAACAATGAGCAAATGGCCGATAATCCGCGCAAAGCGCAATTAGAAAAAATGGAAAAACTACATGATTTGCTAACAAATAAAGTGAAAAAGTAAATATAAAAAATAAAATAAATTTATAACAATTTTATTTATTTATTTATTATTATTATTATTATTATTAATTCTTTTAATACATAAATTTAAACTAAGTTTAAGTTTTCAGCAAGCTTAAAGAATGGGAAAGTAATGAGATCTTATGTTAGTAAACTTAAAATTTTTTAAAACAATCATTTCTAACAATTTAAAAAAGTTTAATCAAGTTGTAAAGTTTTTGTTTATATATATTTAATCTTTGGTTTAGCCTTAATTTAATCTTTGGTTTAGCCTTAGTTATAAAAATTAAGCACTGTTAACTTTTCTTTAAAATGGCTTAAATTTAACGAAAGCTTAAAATGTAGATAAAATAAGATTTAAAGTTAATTTCTATTTGTTCTAAAGTTAAGTGTTAAACCTGGTTAAAAAATTAAATAAAAATGCTATATACAGCATCACTAAAATTATTACAATTTAAAACGAGTTTAATACTAAACCTAGATAAATTATGTTTTTATTTTAATAAAAAATATAAAAGATTAGGTTATAAAGGGCGGCGTATACACGCCTCCACCCAGAGATTATCCGGTTCATTGTGATCCCTTTGTAGGTAGATAAGGTTTATGCTTTAACTAAGATTAAAAAAAAGTATAAAACGTTTTTCATCCCAATGTTTTTCAAAATTTGTTTTTTAATTTAAGTATCAAAGTTGAAACTCTGGAGAAATGTGAGGGTGTTATTAAAAGATTACAAAACAAACTAGAAATGGTAAGTTCATTCTTTTAAACTATTAATTTAAATTATATTTTGTTTTAAATTGCAATTAAAAATATTTTTAGTAAAAGATGCATTTCTTTTCAAAATATTAATTTTAATAAATTTAGTTTATTTTCATTCTTTTTCTTTTTAAATTTTAATTTTTTTCTTTTATTTTTTATTTCTTTCTGCTTCCAATTTGCTTTTTGCAATGTCCTAAAGCAAACTACTACCTTACAGAATGAAGATAACATTTTAAATAAAGTGCAACTAAAACAAGCAACAGAACAAGCTGCCTCCTTGAAAATTCTTAATATTTCACAAACCGAAGAATCGTCGGGGCCTGCTAGTCCGCCTCCTGAATTAATAGAAGATGTTTTAGAACAACCGGTAGTTATACCCACTGAAAGACGTTGTTCTCCTATTTTATTAAAAGAAAAAGTAAAACAGTTAAAGCAACTAGTAGATCCAACTAAAATAAAAGACTCTCCAACACATTCCACCAAAGAACAACATTTTCAAAATTTAAGAGAAAAAGTATTTACATACGACAATAATCGTACAGCCCCTAATAAACACCAGTATAATAATCAACATCATAGATCGCATTATGATGGCCGCTCAACAACATCCCATAATTATCATCATTCTAGCCGACCAAATACCCCTTTACATAGAGAAACACCTGCCTCCGTACCCCAAAAATTACAAACTGTTAAAGTGGTTATAACAGAACCTTTACCGGCTCATGTAAAACAGCAGCATTTTCCTTCCTCTAATAAATATTTGCCTCGATCTTCTATATGTCATAATAATCTCAAAACTTTACCACAAGTATCACCATTAGCGTCCAAAAAACATGAAGATAATAATGAGGCCTACAGTCCAGAAGAACTATGGGAGGAATACAATGAATCCCATAATAAGCCTATTAATCCGATACATTCTGTTTCCCCAGTATTTAAACGTTTAGGAGCAAAAGTTCCCGAAATACCTCTACTGGCAAAAGAAACAACAACCACAAATAAACCTTCAGGACGTTACACACCCATACCAGACGTTTTAAAAAGTCCTCCACTTTCTGTTAATGATATTAATAATCTTTTATTAGAATCGGGTGTTGATAAAAATGATATTTCAGCCATTGGTACTAGAAGACCTACAAAACAAGAGCCAGATCATGAGAGTGCATCTAATAATTCGTTTGAATTGTTGCGTAAGAAATTGGCTCATACGGTAAGAATGAATTCCCCAATTTTGGAAAGTTCCAAACAAAGAGAACATAAAGGTGAACGTATTAGTGCAACTACCAGCAATATAACACAAGAAAGGATAGCTTTGAAATATAATCCTCATCCTCGGCAAGAAAGATTACAATCTGTGTCTTCCACTGATGGTAGTGAATGTAGCACGCAATCCAAAGTCAATGATCCACGATTAAAAATGAAATTGGCAGCTTCGCCGGGTGGACCAGCACCAGTATCCAATGTTAATGTTTTGCCGACCATAAATCTTAATGATCCCAGATTGAAGAAACAAAATTTCCCCATCTTAACAGCAACACCTTCACCTTTAAGGAAAACCTTATTAACAACACCTCCCTGTCACACTTCAACGCCTATAATGGGTTATCATCAACAGCCACAACAAAATTCTATGCATTTTGGTATCCGCACAGATCCGAGAATATGTAGACAAACGCCAAATACTCCTGCCCGTAGACTGAGTATAAGTCAGCCTCAATATAGTTCAGAAGAAAATTGGGATTCAGATGAGGAAGAAAAACCCAAAATTTATGTAAAAACAGATCCTAGATTAGAGAAAAAAAGAGAACCACCTAGACCAGAGCAACATAGACCTGAAAGTAGAATTGAAAATCGTTTTGAAAACAAATTTGATAGTCATGCTAGAAGCTCTACTCCAAGACCTACTAATTTTAATAGAAATAGTCTAGGTCATACAAGATTTTCTGGCGAAGCTAAAGCTGATAAAATACCTGGTCCCCGAAATAATTCTGAAGAAAATTGGCCTAAGGATAATGAAAGCCCAGCCAGTAATAAATCATGCCCGCAAATTATTCCTCATCCCCAACATAAACAAAATAATTCCAAAAATTCTAAAAAATCTAAAAATATATGTCAGAAATTGGAGCCAGCCACAACTATAACTGTGCCTAATCCTCCTAAATCAGATACCGAAGATGATTGGGATTCAGAACCAGAACAAGCATATGTTAAACCCAAAACATTGCCAATTCCAAATACCTTTGAAAAGGCGACTCTACCACCTTTCCATAACTATAATTCACCTCAGACGTATGTAAGTCCAATACACTCAGTAGGACCCCCACCATTAGTACCTATTCTATCACCCTCAACATCTTATAAACCTACACCTTCTGCTCCTCAATATCCCCTAATGGGTGGCCATAACCTAACATTTCCTTTGCCAAATCCGGCTGCTAATAATCGGTTTAGTTGTGCTGCTGCTTTAAATGATAATTCTGAAAGATTTAAGTATTTTGAAGCTAAAAAACAAAAATCTGAAGAACCACGAACATATAAAGAATTCCGTGAAGCTAAAGAAAGAGCTTTAGCTCAAGAGGCTGCTTTAAAGAAAGCCGCTGATGAGGCAGAAGCTAAAAGAAGAGCAGAGACTATAAAGGAGCACAATAAAGAGAAAGAAAAAATTGAACCAGCACAACAAAATGATAACAACAGACAAACACAAAAGGATTTTAATAAAAAGTTAGAAGATAAGAAATTTAATCATAAAGAAACTTTCAAAACAACTATAGACAAAGAGAAAAATGTTAATTTGGCGGGAGAATCTACTTTAGATAAAATGTATAGAACACAAAACTTTTATACACAATTTCCCAAAGCTAATACTAGTTTTAAAATACCCAAAAAGAGAACCGAGGAGAAACCTAATGAAATGGAAATTGAAAAAGGAAAAGTTAATAAAACAGAAACTAAAACAAATGAAGCTGTTAAAGATGAAAATAAATTGGAAGATAAAAAAACTGTCTCATCTTTAACATCAAAAACTTTAGATAAATTGGAGCTAAAAAATAATGAAAATAATTCCTTAAAAGTTAGTGAAAGCAAGGAAAAATCAAATGAGAATTTAATGGAAACGAATATAGATAAAATCAATAATCGAGATCCTAGATGTAGAAATAAATGTTCAAAGCAAATAACACAAGAAGAAGAAAAAAATAAAGAACAAGATAAGGAAAAAGTTGAAGATAAAGATAAGGATAAAAACAAAGAAAAAGTTGAGGAAAATAATAAAGAAAAATCTAAAGAAAAAGTTGAGATAACTGTTGAGGAAAAATTAGAACAAACAGGTCCAGAAAAAAATGATGATAAGAAAGAAAATGAAATCGATGAGGAAAAGAGTAAAGAAGATATTGAGGCATCAGCTAAAGCAAATGAAAATCCTCAACTTTATGGCGATATCATTATAACCTCCGCCGAAAATGAATTCACCTTAAAACCGCAACAAAATTTAACAGCTCTCGATAAATTTAATAAACTAGCGCAATATTTAAATCCCAAACCTCAACGTATACTTAAAAGACGTAATACCATGGTAGTTTTTGATTCAGCACCCCTGGTAGATAAAGAGAAATTGAAAAAAGCTAATGCCATGCTGTTTGAAGATGTGCAGGAAGAAGAGAAACGTAAGCGTAAACAAGAAGAGGAAGAAAGACAAATCGCTCGACGCAACAAACATCTTGAGGAAATGTTTAAAAAAACCGATGATAATTGTACCGTATCCACACAAAATATAATAACGGGTAAGCGGCGTACCCGGGCCACTATTAATTTTAATGAGACAGTAAATGCCATAAATGTATTTAAACATAAAACTATTAAGGATACTTCCTTAAATTCCTCAATTTCCAGTACAGGAGGAACACAACAACCAATACGAAGTACACGATCAAATTTTAAAATTAAACTAAACAAAATAGATTTGAAAGAGAAAGTTATTAAAGGGGCAAAAGAAGCTCGAGAAGCTGCAGAAGAAAGTGAGAGTGAAAGCAAAGAAATAAATAAAGCTACAGCTAATAAAGAAGGGCCAAAAACAAAAAAATCTGAAGAAAGCGATGAGGATACTATGAAAATGGCAACAAAGAAAGCTGATAAAATTAAAGCAAAAAGAAAAGGTACGAAGGGAAACAAACGTCATCATCATTCTGAAGAAGAATCCGAATCCGAAGAAGATGAACCAGAAGAGGCAGGTAAAGGTATAAAGCAGACTAAAGCCCAAATGAAAACAAAAGCAAAAGCATACAATACTAACAAAACAGCTAAAGAATCTGAAATAGAGAAAACCGAAGAAAGCGAAGAGGATTCCGCGGAATTATTAACAAAGAAAACAGATAAAATTGTTAAACAAACACCTCAAAATAAAACCAAAACACAGGAGGCTAATAAAAATTTAGAACTAAAGGAAACTAGCAACAAAACTAAATTAGTGAAAAAGATCAAAACAGCCAACGAAGTTTCAGCTGAAAATGAAACCAACTTCAAGCCTATTCCCCCCGAAAATGAACATCAAAATTGTGCCGTCTCCTCAACCTCAACAGATAGTACTTCTGAAGATTTACCAATAGAAACTTGCAGCTCTTCCTCTTTACGAAACACCAACTCAATGAAAAAAGAACTAGATGATAATGAGCCCTCCAGTACAGCCAATAAATCTCTTAATCCCACACCCACCCCAGAAGCCAATGTTGAAGTATTAAATGAAATTGTTGATAAAATACTCAAACCTAATAGTGATCGTGAACATGTTTTAAGTTTATTGGGACAAATTTTAAGTGAAGAAAAATTAGGTCTTATAAAATCCATAATAGAAACCAGTCAAAAACAAAATGAAGAACAAATAACACAACAAAAAGAAATGAACGAAGAAGAATCCCATAAAGCAAAAGAAAATGAAATCTTAGCTCCAAAAACTCCTGCCAGAAATAATAAAGAAAAACAAAAAGAAGATATCCATGAAATGGAAGAGGAAGAAGAGCTAGAACAAAAACGTTTAAAAACTCTCAAAGAGGCAGCAGAAGAAGGAGGTAAGAAGATGCCTGTGTTAAATAAAAAGAAACGTAGTGAATTGGATCGTTTAAATGAGGATATAAGAGATATGTTTATATGTGAGGGTGTCTTAACCGCAACTGGAAGAAGAATGTGTACTATAATGGGTAAAGAAGTAGGAACAGATAAAAAATCCTCCGAAGCGGAAACATCAAACAAAAGAAAACCTAATGTACGCAGCAATCTAAGAAGATCATTAAGAAGTTTAAAAACTCAAGAGGAAACTGAAGAAGATGATAATAATTCTTTGGATACCAGAAACTCCGAAGTGTCTTTGGAAGATTTAGAAAGAAGTACTAGCAATGAGAGTACTCCTCAAAGAAAAATGCCCGTTTTAAAACCTCATACACCCATTAAAATACCAGAAGAAGTTGACATTATTAAAACTAAATCTAAAGAAACAAATAAACGTAAAACTGATAATAAATTTTCTCTCAAACCAAAAAAGGCTAAAATTAATGAAGGAGACAGTGAATCAGAGGAAAAGGATTCCGAAACAGAAGCTGAAGAGGAAGAGGAAAAACTAGAAACTGAAAAAGAAGGTAAACCTATTAACTCTGTTATAGCCATAAAAAATAACAATGTACATTGGCATAATCAATCAAAATACACCACCTGGTGTATGATTTGTGAAAAACGTTTAAGTGCCATGACTAGTTCAGTGCACTATAAGACTCATCATGGTGAAAACTATATATCACGCATGGCTCCTGTTTTGCTACAACAATTTAAGCAAGGCAAACTTAATAAACCTATATTTGGTGTGAAGAAACAAAAACAAAACTCTTGGTTCTTTAGATGTCCCTTCTGTTTGAAATATTTCAATACTCCTCTTACGCTATGGCTGGAACATTTTCTGAATCATACAGTAGAATTTCGTTATGAATGTTCTAAATGTCATCGTGGAAATAATCGCAAATTAACTGTAACACGCCATCTTAAAAACTGTGAAGGAGCAACACTCATAACTTCAGCGGTTAAGTTAACAGTACCCACTGTAATTAAGGCACATGTTTGTCATTTGTGTAATTTCCTACAATTAAAAAGAGCCAATTTGGAAAGACATTACATAGAACAACACCAAATGGATAAGAAAACAGTAGATCTATTGGGTTATACTATAACCCTATTTGATGTGGAAAATGTAGAATGTGTTACAGAAGATAAAGCTGGGGAAAGAGAAAATGAAGCTTGGAAGACAATAGAAACAAATGAACAAGTTATTGACATCGAAGATGAAGAGGAATTGGCAATATCAACAAATAATACTGATAATTCAGAAGGAGAAGCAGATGGAATGGAACAGGCCAACCAGCAGCAAAAAAAAGTTAAAGAAAGTCTGGTTAAAAATGTAGAAGAATCTAATCCTTCTCCGGAAGAAAGTGGGCAAAATAAAAAGGAAAATATTAAAGCTAAAGCAAAGGAAATTGAACCACAAAAGAATGATAAACTTCATGAAAATGGAGCTGAACAAAATAAAGATATTAATAAGGTACAAGTAGAAATTTCCCAAGCTGATAAACTAAACTCCTTAATAATTAAGAAAACAAAACAAAATGAAATTGAAACTAAACAAAACAATGAACAACCCAAAAACTCTACAATTCATACAGAAAAAGATGAAACTTCAGCAACTGACTCTTCCAATAAAGAAAAAATAAAACCTTTAATAATTAAAAAACAAAAATCAAGACCAAAACAAGAAACTGACTCTTCAAACAATGAAAAAAATATAACTAAAGACTCCACTGAGATTCCTAAATCACAAACAGACTTAAATATTGGAAGTGAAAATGAAAATTTCTTACAATTAAAAGATTTAGAACAATTAAAAGAAAATAATAAGAAACAAGAGAATGAAGAAAACATTAAGGATCCCAAATCTTCTATAGAACAAGATATAAATGAAATAAATTTAAATAAAGATAAAGCGGATGTAGAAATTCTGGTCACAAAAGATTTTGTACAATCTGAAGCTTTAAAACAATCTAAAGATTTAGAACAAACTAAAGAATCAGTTGCGGCACAATCTAAAGTTTCAAATCAAACTAAAGATTTAAACAAATTTAAAGAATTAGAACAATCTAAAGAATCAGCTTCAGCGCAATCTAAAGATTCAACAAAATTTAAACATTTAGAACAATCTAAAGATCCAAAACAAGGTGAAGAATTAACTTCAGCGCAATTTAAAACATCAGCACAATCTAAAGATCAAAAACAAACTAAAGAATCAGTTTCAGCGCATTCTAAAGCTTCAACACACTCTAATGATTTAAAACAATCTGAAGAATTAACTTCAGCTCAATCTTTAGATTTACAACAATCCAAAGACTCGCCTCCATTACAATCTAAGAACTCCGTTTCAATACATTCTAAAGAATTATCTCTATCACTATCTGAAGATTTCGCTTCTGAACATTCCAATAAAGCCTCCGATACCCAAATTCCTCTAGAGAAAGATGAAAACGCCTCAAACGAAATAACTTCAAAGCTTGAATTGAAATCTAAATTAGAAAAAGATAATAAAACTTTGCAATCGAAAATATCGAATAAAACTCTACCACACGATCCCAAACCTAGACATAATACAGAATCCTCAGATCCAGATGAAACATTGGTTCTAGTGTACTTAAGTGAAACTGAAGAACCCATAAACTCTAGTGATTGTGAGATAATAAACGAAAAAGAAATTCAACAAGATATGCAAGATGAACTATTAAATTTGGCGGCTCAAGCGGCAGAGAAGGTGCAGGAAAAAGAACCCCAAGAAAATATACAAGATGAGCTATTAACATTGGCGACTCAAGCAGCTGAGAAAGAGCAAGAAACAAAAAAGCAAAATGAAAATTCTTTAACTAAAGAATCCGAGCCCCAAACTTCTATTTCAGATATTATTTCTAATTCTATAGATTTTATATACAAACGTGGCGCTAAGCGTAAATCTTTAAGTCAAGATTCTTCAGAAGCTAAAAAACTTTGTCAAACACAAGCAAATGTATTTATGCCTACACGCGAAGAGAATAGTAATTCACCTACTATACAAATCTTGGCACAATCTATCATTAATGTAGAAGAAAATAATCAGGAAGGTGAAATAACTAAAGTTAAACCCATAACCATGGCTGAGAGATTAAGTCAAAGGTTTAAGGATTTACAAAATAATACAGATATAAGAAATAAAACTCCTCCTCCCCTTCTTACACACACTCCTAAGGAAAATGTTTTTGAAAAGTTGATAAATGATACTTTAAAAGAATTGGAAAAGGAAAAGAATAGTGTAACTAAACAAACAATAAATGAAACATCCTCATCATCATCGTCTACGGATTTTGTTAAAGCTAAAGAAAATGTAACTATATCTAAAGCAATTGATAATCAAAAACAACATAAAGCGGAGTCTAGCAAAATCTTAAATACTCCTATCCCTGAACTTATAACTGTTATAAGTGATGATGAGGATTGGGAGGATATAGAAATTACTGAAACGGCCCCCACAGTACCCAGCTCTAATACAGGTAATATAAACAAGTCCAAAAATAAAGGACTGTATCAGAAATTTGGTTTATTTAAAGGCAATAATCCAAAAAATAAAAAACACTTAACACCTTTGGCATTTATGCCCAAAAAGAAAAACAAAGTCAATAACATATTACCGGTATCGACCTCAAACACAAAAGCAAACACTACCAACAACACCACCTCCAGCAACACCACTAGCATTACCTCTAGCATTTCTACCATCACTACAACTAAAGAAACTTGCAGCAGATCAGCTACTGATTCCCCCTTTGCTCACCTACGCCATCATTTAGGTTTTAAACCGGTTATTAATATAATGGAAGATCTCTTACCCGACTCTCCTTGCAATGATCCTATTGATTTGGTACCTGAATTGGCACCCTTAGAACCTTTACAAGATCTTAATGATATTTCTTCAATTTTGGACTCCAACCTAAGTGCTGTTAATATAAATGCCAATAATAATCATACCAGCATAGAAGAAGCTTTAGATTTTGTTAACGAACAACAAGAACAACGGTTGCAGGATAGTCAAAATACCAATAGCAGCAGTAACAGCAACAGCTGTAGTGGCAGTCTACAAGCTAAAACTGCTTCTAATAATATTTACCATGTAGGATTTTCGCGGCAGTCATTGGGAGAAAATTCCTTTAAATTTTATTGTTTATTGGAAAATTGCTCATTTTTATTTTCAAGTGATGCCATGGGTTTGGAAACTCACTTTATACTAGAACATGCTCAAATCAAATGGAATGGTTATTGTTATAGCTGTCAAGCACAATGTTTTCCGGAGACCGAAGGAAGGGAAGAACTATCAATTACAAAAGAAATTAAACATATGATGGATAAACATGCTAATAAATATGGTTTAGATATTAATAATGCTGACTCTAATAGTTCTGGTACAGCAGCCCCGGAGGATAGGCCTAAAATTAAATTAAGAAGATTAACGGGAGATTGTCTATCTCGTTCTACACCTGAAATAACCTCAACGACAACATCCTGTCTGGAAACAAATGTTAGTGAAACTAAAACAAATCCTTCTTCCAGCTGTATGCTGGGAGCTTTGTTGGTGGCTAAGCCGAAACCTCCCACCATAGAAATGCCTCCCCAGCCTCAAATGCCTTTAACAGAACCTTTACTCTTGGATAGTAATCGTGTCGGAGCAGAAACACCTTCAGCCTTTAGCAATGTTAATGGAGATTTTCTAATCACTTCCGTTTCTTCGGCTGCCTGTTCAACAAAACAAACTCCTTTACAAATTTCTTCTGTTATCAGCTTAAGTCGTCCCTTAAACTCGCCCTCGATACCATCAGATCCTGTACAAATACCTAAAATTTCAAATGTACGTACTTTGGCTCCTAAAGCCGGCAACTTATGGTCACAACAAATCGAAAAAGAACGTGTGGAGTTAAAAAAAGCTGCAGCTGAATCTCTAGAAGTATCAAGGATCTTAGCTAATGCTAACAATAACTCTAATGCTAATCCCACAGAATCTCAGAGAGCCGAAGATGATTCTCCGGTCATAGTGGCTGAAACAGTACCTATAGCTCAAAATAAAACGGGGGATTTTGTCATTACCCAAACTTTTTCAGCTCAATATAATGATTTCTCTTCGGCCGCTTTAGGCTTCAACATAAACATAGCCGCTTCCTCAACCCAAGATAAAACACCTTCGGAATCACCAGCTTCCAGTTCAGCAGCTACATCTTCCTCGGGAACTATAACCTCAAGACAATATAAATGCATGGCTGCCGGTTGTAAATTTGTTAGTCGTGTCCCTGTGGCCATGAGTGATCATTTGCGTTTTCATGAAAGGCGTAATTTTACCGATAAGCGGGACTATTTTGCTTGTGGTTTTTGTTTCTATACAGCCTCCGATGTTGAAGACTATATGAAACATGCTGAACTATATCATATCATCAGTAAAACAGGAGCTGCACCTCTCGCTTTAAATTCTAATGAAACAGATACCGCCACCTCTTTAACTAAGAAAATACAAAATATTTTAAACAGCAGCAATAGTAGTAATAATGCAGCAAATTTAATTAGAAATAGCTATAGCAAACATATAACCCCACAAAATGCACCCCAAGTGCAGGACACTGAAGAGGTGTATCTTAAAAAATTACGTGATACCATTGATGAGATTGTGGGATCTACGGGATTGGCAGGTAAGTTACAAACTTACACACTAACAAATTTTCTCTTCTAATATTAGTTTTTCTTTTCTTCTCACATCTCTCTTCTAGATGATAAACTCTATCGTTGTATTATTAAAAATTGTCATTCACAACTTACCGAATCTACCTTTCTCAGCCACATTTTATATCATATCAATACTGCTGGTCATAATCCAAATAATTATACATATAAATGTCCTCACTGCAACTCACAATATAATCGTCCTGCTGGCATTAAGGCTCATATTAAAAATCATGCTCGTAATCGTTATTTTTGTTATCTTTGCGAACAAACCTCTACGAATCCTGGCCAGTTACTAAAACATTTCTCTGAACAACATTGGCATACTTTAAATATGTATACCAAGGAATTGCTTAAGCCAAAAATTTCCACAGATGGCTCTAACTTAGTATTAGATTCTGGCTATTATGTAGCTTATACTCAAGATCTAAGTGATGAGGAGGTAAGAAAATTTGGTGAAAAATTAATTCTGGAATGGCAACGCAAGAAATCGGGTTCAAAAACTCATTTTAAATCTTCGGAAATTGATTTGTTACCCATGACGGCCATTTTTACGCGTGACATAAATTGTGGTGAGTGTGAGTACAAAACGAAAGTTCGCACCAATATGTTTAGACACTTGCAAATGCATAAACAAAATCCTGGTCTAACCAATAAAGGTGGTGTAACCAAACTCTTTAGTGTAGATCCAGTTAATCCTGTTCCATGTCTTAACAGTTCCGAAAGATTTTTCGATAAAATGACCAATTTAGCTTCATCCTCTTTAATATCTTCATCCTCTACGTCCTCGTCAAATTCCAATTCAAAATCTAATGTTAAAATTCCTTATACCTATGTATTGGATTCAAAACGTTTTACTTGCGGTTGTGGCGATTGTAATTATCATACCATATCGGAAGAATTATTCCGTACACATCTGTCCACACTACACAGCTCAACCTCCACATATCGTTGTGCCATATGCCAAGAAGAAATCTGTAAACGTGGCATTACTATTGATCGTATTGTTAATCATTTACGTTTCCATGGTTCGTGCATTTATCGTTGTGAGGAATGTAATTATGTACATTATTTACGTTACGTTGTAGAACGTCATGTTAATGAGAAACATGCCACCTTGAAAGTTAATATTGTTAAGCATGAGCGTTCGAGTGAAGAGAATGTCGAGGGCATTGCAACAGCAGTGCCATTTGCAGGTGAGTTAGATTTGTGGATTTTTGCAATGGAAGTTTTTAAGTTTTTAAAGCTTTATAAAAAGATTTTATAAAAACGTTTTTTTTTTTTATTCATTAAAAGTTTTTGTGTGAAAAAGCTTTAACATTTTTTTTAAACTTAAAAAAGCTCTATCATAAATCTATTTCTTTTTTCTAATGTAAAAAGCTTTTTCGTTTTTCCTTTTCTTTCGTGAAAAACTTCTTATGAAAATGTTTATATTAAAGTTTCAGAGAAATGCTTTTTTATAATAACGTATTTGTACAAAAGCTTTATTTAGTCAAAAAAAAAAAAAAAACTTAATTTAGTGAAAAAAAATTTCTATCAGAAATCTGTTATTGTCTAATGCAAAAAGCATTTGTGTTTTCTTTCTCTTACGAAAATTTTTATATTAAAGCTTTTAAGAAAAGCTTTCTTATAATTAAACTTTTTACAAAAGATTTTCATAAAAACTGCTTTTAAAAGCTATTTAACATTTATATTGAATATTTTATAAAAAGTTTAAATATGCTTAAACAGCACTTCGTAAAAAACTTCAAAAGGCTGTTTTTAGAAGAAAAAAAACTTAGCTCTTTTTATAAAAAAAGCCCCTTTAAAAAACTTATGCAAATAAAAAATTGTTGATGGATTGTTTTATAAAAAGCTTTATTGAATTATAAAACTTCATGCTTCTTCCTTCCATCTTTTCTCATATTTTTCATTAAAGGAAAAAAATACAAAGAAACCTCGGAAACCAATAATCCCACACCAACGTCCATTCCCATAACTAGATCGGCCAACAGTGAAAGTTCCGCTACCAAACCTACAACCTCTGCTGCCTGCACAACAGCTAAAGGCAAAGGTAAATGGGTATGTGATATTTGCGGTCACAAAGCCGGTAGCGTGGCACAAATGCAAACTCATTGCCAACAACAACATGGTGTTAAGAATCAATATAAATGCGCACATTGCAATTTTGGATCTCAGCAGCTTTCACAAATACTAGGACACATTGATGATAAACATTCGGGTATGGTAAGAGAGGCACGTTCTATGTATTACAAAGAAGATTGTGCAAAGGAGAAGGTGGCTGACACTAGACCTTTATGGCAAAGAAATGATCCCACACGGGTACGTCATATACGGGGTATACTCATGGAAGATGAAGAAGAATCGGAAGAATATCGTAAAAAGTTGGCCTTAACAGAGGAGGATTTGGAGGATGACGATGATGATGAGGAAGTGGAAATTGAGATAGAGATCGAAGACCAAGATGAATTGAATGGCTCGAATTATTTAATAGGGTATGAGTTTGGCTGTTTCCATTGTGAAGTTAGGACACAAACATTTCAGGATTTAAAAGAGCATCATTATAAAAATCTGCATAATGGCGAAGAGGAAACTGCCAAACCGTTTTGGTATCGTTTGCTAAGAAAATTTTGTTGTCCCGAATGTCGTGCCTTTGTAGGTGTCCATAGTGAATTGGAACACCATTTAAGAAATTCCCATTATAAAACACGTTTTTATGCAGCTGATGTAACCATGTCCGAAAATGCGGATACTTCTTTAAGATTATTATGTGGCTTTTGCCCAGTGCATTGTGCCAGTGCAGATGATTTGCTAAGACATCAACTGCGCGTACAACATGCAGTTCAAGATATACGCATTGACAATAATGAACAGATTATGGATATTTTGAATTTGGGCCAAGCGGAGGTATCCTATCAATGCACCTTGTGCACTGATATATTCCCCAATCGTGTGGCCATAGTACAACATGCCTGCAATGCTCATGGGGGCGAGGAAAGTTTTTCTTTTAGGGAACTCTCTAATTCTTTGATATATCGCTGTCATTGTTGCTGCTTTACCAGTACCAAGGAAATCGATTTAATGCGTCATATGATTGATCATTTTAGCCGCTTTAAGACTTGTCAATTTTGCCATGCTCCCCAAACTTCTTTCAATGTTTATATGCAACACTGTTATGCAGAACATAAAAATGTCATACACAAGTTTAGGACCTTGTATCCTTTGCTAGATTTACGCAAATATTTGCTACAAATGCTTATCGTCTTTCCCAATGGCCTGGTGGTAAATAAAAGAAATCTTTTAAATACCAAATATGGCAAAACAGAAGTAATAGAGGAATTATATGAGGAAATGTATAAAATATCACAACAACCTCCTATACCAAGACTATCAATAGCTCGTCTAGTGGCTCGCAAATCTATAGAGGCACAACATAAACATTTAGATACTAGCTCACCACAAGATGATTTACTGGAAGCCATGCAACCCAAACCTAAACCAATATCAAAACGTAGACGCACTTTGGTAGTGAGTTTAGAGGAAAATAAGGCAGCCACTAATGCCTTAGTGAAACCCAAAATAAATATTATAGAAAACAAACCCCCAGCCGCTATAAGTAAAAGAAGAACTACCGCGGATCAACATGAGCAACAGAAGCAAGAAGATTTCAGTGCTCCTTTACAAATGGCCAAAATATCTAAACGGCGACGCACTGTGGCAGTAGATCGTGATACATTATTCTCCTCCAATTTGTTATCTAACACCAGCCAAAGTTTACTTGCAGCAAAAGAAACGAATGAAGGCAAAAAAAGTAAAACCTCTTTTTCTAACCCATCTCCCCAACATGTTAACGAAATAACATATCCTTCAAATTTAGATCAAGAATCTTTTTCTTTCTATGGCAAAAAAACAGAAATTTTAGATTTATCTAAAATTTATACTAAAGTTGCTATAGGAGGCATTAAAACCCCCTTAACCATTGACAAATTTAAGCTTCTCTTCAATATAGAATGTCAGCTTAAATTAACGAAATGTGATGATGAAACCCAAATAGAAACGATGAATTATAATAATTATAAACATATTAAAAAGGCCTGTCCAGCAAGCCATAAATTAAAATATAATTAACTTGATTAAATAAAAAAAAGGAAAAGAAAGTTATAAACTTAAATAATACCCCGCTGAAAAAATATTTAAAAAATTCAATAAGAAAAACATAAATAAGAATTGCTTATAAAAAAAAAAAAACAAAAACTAGGAATATTTTGTTTGTTTTAATTAAATACAGTTTAAGAAAATCTTTACTTAAGGCGTAAATATTTAAGAATTGGTTTCTTTCATAAAAAATATTAATTGTTAAAGGAATATTTTTCCTGAATATGAAAGAAAACCAAATTAAAAAAAATCAAAATAAATCTTGTATATAAATTAAATTAGTTAATAAGAGTTTACTATGTAACATACATTCTCTCCTGCTCACTCTCCATCTCTTATACACACTAGCTATTCAGAGACATGTCTTGAGAATGTAGAATCTAAAGGAACTTTGCTGAGAATTCTTTTAGCTTTTTATTAGTTTTACATGATAGAAAAGAGAGATAGAGATATTCTTATTACATTTTATCACTACATATTAAGTTATGTTTTTTTTTTTCTATAAAAATTTATATTTAAATCTAATTTTTTTTATAATAATAATTATTATGTTACCAAGTAATTAATTATTAATATTTTTTTTTAATGAAATAAAAATGTAAATAA